>CAJQZJ010000603.1:39400-78698 GCA_907164525.1 Lophiomys imhausi
TGTGTGTGTGTGTGTGTGTGTGTGTGTGTGTGTGTGTGATATATGTGAATATGTATACCACAGTTCACATACTGTGGTCAGAGGACCAAACTGTGGAGTCAACTCCCTCCCTACATTTTGACCTGGATTCTAGGGATTGAAGTTAGGTCACCAGGTTTATACTAAGTGGACTCTTACCCACTGGGTCACTTGACAGACCCCTCTGCACTCTAGGTACACCTTTTGCTGTTTGAAAACATGGTAACAGACGTTATGTACATTTTTTGGTCCAGGCTTATATGACTCTACTTGGATTCTCTACAGGATACTGAACTCCAAGAAGACATTAGTTTACTCAACATTCATTTTAGAAATATATGGTGTCTGGAATTTAGAGTACCCAAAAACCACCCTGTTTCTCTCTCTTTCTCTCTCTCTCTCTCTCTCTCTCTCTCTCTCTCTCTCTCTCTGTCTCCAAAAATTTATACAATTAGAAATTATGTGCATGCTTTTGTAAATTGAAAGGCTTGAATCAACTTTGTTTTCAATGTACTGTCTGAGGTGGGATGAGGCTTGCAAAGTAGGCATAGAGTCAGTTTTTTGACTCCTCAGAATATTAAGAACAGTTCATAAGTAAAAGAAAATAGAAAATAAAGACCGGAGGTTGGGAAGCCTGGAGTAGGTTCAGACTGTCTGAATCACTTATGCTGTGGTGGTGATTTGAGCTGACAAGATGTTTTTGGAGAGATCGTGCTCTTCAACACTGTTTGCTTTGGGAAGTCAAGCCAGGATTTATTATGGCTAAAAGCCTTTACAGCTGTTGGATGTAGTGTGGGGTTCACAGAGTTGAAAACATCAGCTGACATTAATAGTGTGTGTTGTGATTTGAATATTTGCAACAGTTGTAATGCAGAAAAAAAAAAAGACCGAAACCACATTTTGTGTGTGTATGTCTATACTTACATGGAGTTTCCGGGAAAAATGATATATCCAGCAAAGAAAATAGTAATTCAGTTTCTATAAAGTGTATCTTTAAATCTCTAAGTCTTATATAAAGCAAAATTGCAATCATTATGAAGATGTCTGATTTAGGATGAAGAATCAAACAAGGAAGAAGTTCTGAATATAATATCCTTCAAAAAACTGTTTATTTCAGAGAGTTGAATTGAATTATGGTCATGACAAAGTACTGGGATTCTGTAAAGATACCAAGCAAAATGTATTTGGGAGATGTATGCATGATAGATGGACAGACTTATCAACAAACCAATAGATAGATAGGTAGACATCTCAAAAATTTTCTCTGTAACTAGGACCAAAGACTTGCTGTGGTGATTTGAATAGGCATGTCCCCCTATAGTTTCATGTGTTTGAATGATTGTATAAGCAGTGACACTTTTAGGAGGTGTGGCCTTATTAGAGGAGGTGTGACTTGTTGGAGGAAGTGTGTCATGCTGGAGGTGGGGCTTTGAGGTAATATAAACTCAAGGTACACAGTCTCTCCTGGCTGCCTTCAGATCAAGATGTAGAACTCTCGGCTCCTCCAGCACAATGTCTCCCTGCATGCTGCCATGCTTCCCACCACAATGATAATGGACTGATTATCCAGCTCCAATTAAATGTTTTTCTTTATAAGAGTTGCCACAGTCATAGTGTCTCTAAACGGCAATGAAACCCTAACTAAGACTTGTACACACTTTAAGAGTTAAACATATTTATTTCCAATATGTAGGATTATGCATAACAAATACTTACTATGGCATTATGTATCTGGGTGTAGTATATGCCATATTGTAGATTCCAAATTTGTATGGCTATAAAATTCCATTTTAGGAATAATATTCTCAAACAGCTTTCTCTGAAAATATTTCTTCTGAGTGTTGGGAAATTTTCCAATTACTTATGATGGGTGATCATGTATCAAATATATACCCATTTATGCAGATATTCAAGTATAGTAGGAACTCAATATATCGATAAATAAAACAATTCCAATACACTTATAATCTGAGAAACTACAGAATTCATTGACAATTCACCAAAGTACAGGTTGAAACTTAGACAAATGACAACACACTGCAGAGATTCTGTGGACTAATTTTCAGACGGACACATTGATCCAGAGCACTCACAACTGTGTTATTACTGTAGCCTGAATTCAGTAACATATAAATGTATCAAGGATTGGTGTTTTGACTGAATCAACATCTGGCAGTTTGGTCTTGTTTTGACCAAATACTACTATCATAGGTAATGGAATATTTTCTTCCCCGTCTGCTATGTCTATGTCTCCTGTTTATTTTGGCTTCTTCATGATCTTGTTATCTTTTCTGATTTTCACTTGTTCAGAAACAGATCAATAAAGTAATTAGATAAAGTTCAGAGAGAAATTTCAACAAAACAAGTATAATTATAAAATGAATAATTTTAACAAATAATACTTTTTAATTATGAGAGTTGATCACTCTCTCAACTTTTAACTGGTAAAATGTCAGGTTAGTGACATTTTACCAGTTAAAAGTTGAGAGAGTGATCAACTCTCACAATTAAATGAGTGATGGTAGCATCACTTATTCAAACACCCTATAGGGTCCAAGTGGCCTTAAGGTAAAACTATATAGTTGCTAGTTTCCTGTTTTTCTTATTTTATCCATATATCTATTTTAGTCTTTAATTTCACCCAATTTATCCTTTTTTTAAATTTCTTGAAGATTCCATGTCTTGTGTCCTTACTGTTACTATACCAAAGTGTTCTCATTCACTGGACACAGAGGATGTCACTAGCTTACTCCAGTCTAGATCTAGAGCAGGTCTTGTTCTTCATTCTCAAAAAACAACAGGATTTACTTTCAGAGGACTTAGCTCATGCCATAATCTTTTACCTCTCAGTTTGATTATTGATGACTTTCCCATACACTGAAAGTTCTGTGAATGCAGCAGTAACATCTCTATCATTTTTCTTCATGGTTCTACTTAATACTTCCATAAATATATCTACACGGGATACTTTGCTTACACCTAAGACTACCATTGTTTCTAAAGAGAAGACCTTCTCAGACAAAGTCCTCTCTCTTCAGTTGTTCCATATGGGAATGTCTAATTCCATCAAAATTTACAGAAGGGTACTCAGAAGCAACTTTTGAATTAACTGTAATTTATAGCATGCTCATAGGACATCTAGTGTTCCAAAACATAGCAACTTGTATTCTGATGAATATGAAGGTAAATGTGCCATCATCCCAACTCACAAAGTATATTTTCTCTGTGGGTATAATACATATGCGTGTGTTATCTTGGCCCAGTTCATGGGAGTAGCAGATGGAAGATGGATGTATTTTATATCACGGTAAGCCAGAACACAGAGTGAAAGTAAGGCCAGGATCGTAGGCTAGGATAAAGCCTTCAGAAGCCCACACATACTGATCTACTTCTGACTGTGTAATCCTGGTCTCCTAAAGATTTCACAGCCTTCCAAACTAGGACTACCAGCCTGACACCAAGGTTTCAAATGTAGATATGATATATTTCATATTTAAACAGTAATGGAAAATACCCTCAGTTAGACTGTGGTGAACTAATTCTTTTTCCAAGTCCCAAGTTACTTAGTTTGCTAATTTTTACATTTGTAGAGAATTCCACATTCTTTAATCTCAAATCATGTAGATAATCTCATTTCAAATATGGGAGTAAAACATGACATTTTTTTAAAACAGTTACTTTCAAAAGTATATTGTATGGAAGAGGTTAGTGACATTTTACAAGTTAAAAGATTCAAATTCATTTACATTGTCATTCATACTAAACTTCTAACTATTGCAATTTGCTTTGGGTATTCTTGTGTGACAGATGGTAAAAGAGAAAGGGACATTTGAATTTCTTGTCAAGATCACCTGCGTAGCAATAATGGAGGCAGGCATCAAGCCTAAATGAAGGAAGAATCTCATCTCTGTTTTGTATATGAGTGTTAGCATGTGTGGGCCACATGTGTGTGGGTGTGCATGATATAGAGAGCAGAGGTTTATATCAACTGTCTTCCTCATTCTTCCATTTATGTATTGAGTCAGGGTCTCTCTCATAACCCGGAAATCTCTGAATCAATTAGTCTATTTAGCGAGTCTTCCCCAGAATTCTCAAGTGTCTGATTTACCAGAGGCTACCACATCTTCTTGGTTTTTTTTTTTTTGTTTTTTTTTTTGTTTTTGTTTTTTTATGTAGGAGCCGAGAATCCTAACTCTTGGCCTCATGGTTGCAAGGCAAGTACTTCATCCATCATATCAAAGAATAAACCTGAAAAAAGACCCTTTTATTCCTACTTTGTGTTGCTTTCTTTTTTATTTTAATAAGTTATAATTCATATATTTTCCAAAATCGGATATCACAGGAACCAAGAATCAATATATACAAAGATTCTATAAATTATGTAATATACTATATAAATATATATTTATGCATTTACATAATATTTGGCACAAGATAAAAGTAGAAACAATACTTTCAGAATAAAACAAAAATATATTTTAGATGAATTTCTAAATTAAATGATAACTATATCACTTGCAGAGTTGTTAAGAGGAAAATGTTTCAATCAGTGAAGCTTTAAATGTAACTTTCCATTGCCATTCATAAAATAACAGGGCTGATAATGTGATTGTAGAAGTCTCTCCACACTATATTAGAGGGGAATGGTGCTTTGGGATGGTCCATGTTTCATCTGCCTTTAATGTCAGCTACATTTAAACACATTGAAAAGTACAACCAAATATGTTTTGCATTATAATTGTTTGTGAAAAAGAAAATACTGAGAACTGAAGCCAGGTATTGTGGTGCCAGCCTAATCTACAGGGCTAATTTCAGGACAGTCAGGGTTACACAGAGAAACCCTGTCTCAGTCCACAGATTCTGAGAACAGAGTATAAGTAATATTTAAATAATTTGCTTACCATTAACCAAAACAAACAAATATCAACAAAAAGAGAGAATTGTCATGTGCTTGAAAAGTAGCATTTAGTTCTTGTGGTCTGTCTAGATTTCTAACATTCCAAGGGGATCTTTAAAGGGCATACTCTACCCTTTTGGGCTTCTCCTAGAAATAGTTATCTAGATGTATTAATTCCTTGCTTTTCTTGTTTCCTTATAGCTCTCAACATTTCAATCTCTCCATCTTAGATATATTATTATCTGGCTGGCAAGATGATCAATAGATAAAGGTGCTAGCCTTGGAATCTGACGAACCTAGAGTTGGATCCTAGGAAGAATCCACAGGGCAGAAGAAGAAAACTAACACCCTAAAGTTTTCCTCTGACAGTACTTACTGAATAAGCAAAAGATATATGCTAATATTTTAGTTAATAATTGGTGGATTCATGCCTAACAATTTTAAAAACATCTTCTTAGATCCAGAACACCCTCTTGATTCAGGAATCTCTTGATTCCTAAACAGCTCAAAATTTAACTATGAGGCTCTAGCTATCTATTCTTCAACCACCTCAGAGACCTGAGAGGGATAAATATATCTGTTTATATAGGAAGTGCAGGGCCTGCAACTTCCAAAACTAAGAAATGACATCCAGTGGCTGCCTAGACAGTTCCCATTTTCTCTCCATACTTTACAGCATCAATCTTCAGCCATTTAGCCCCATTTCTCTGACAGACATTGATTATAAAGCAGGAATTATGAAGGACTGGCCTACTCTGTCTTGGCAGAGCTAGGCTGTTGACTTACCTGCTTCCAAGTTTTGTCCTTTTTGGACAGCATTCTGTCTATAGTTGAAGCAAGGGGTTTTTCTTGCCAAGATATAGGCTTGCCACTAATTCAACCATCTCCCACTGCAGATTCTTCGATGCTCATCTTCTACTTGGAGTAGAATAGGGGGTGTTGTCAGGAGCTGATATGTCTCAATATCAAAAAAATCTTAAGTTAAGAAAACATTTTTGCCATATTCTGCAGATCTCTTGAGGTTTTTGAAGACCCCCTATCTATCTCTTATATTTAGATAAGCAAATGTTGCTTGTCTCTTAGCAATTTGATTTCTGATTAGCTTAGAAAATACCTGTGATAGACTGTCATAGTACCTAACAAAATGACAAGCTTGAATGACTATTAGTTTGCATTTCTTAATTATCCTAAACAGTTTATGACAGTTGGTAGCAAAAGGCCGAAATGTCACATTTCATTTTTAAGCATTACTAGGTACAATACCTTTAAAAAGTGTTACCCTTAATTTTGTATCAATATGCAAAGATCAATACCTATGTAGCCCAAAGCTGAGTTAGATATAGAACTTTAAACTCATGAAGATAGTTAGAGAGTAGAATGTTAAAGTCAGGTGCCTAGTACATAGGGACTGGACATTGGGAATTTATGCTAAGCAATATAACTCTCATAATTGTGGCCTATTTATTTCTGTGGTTTGGTATTGTATTTATTGTTATAAGAGAAAGAATCATTTATTGGACTGAAAGGGGGAGCTGTTGGGGGGAAAAGATATACCTTAAACTTAAAAAAAAAAAAAAGAAGAGGATGGAGTGTTGAGGGGGAAGATGGTGGGAGGGTGAGACTGGAGGGGGAACTAGGGAGGGGATTGTGATTGAGATGTAACTTGAAGAAATAAAAAAAAACAAAAACAAAAAAATAATTGGCGGATTTATGGATCATTCCTTTAGGCAGATTTTATCCCCCCCCCAAATCTTGATATGTATGTCATGTATGTCATAAGATGTCTTTATTTCCTTGAATTCCTATAATAATTATCTGTATTCTTTAAGTTCTTCTGCAAGTTAATCTGGTTTGGGTGATAATGTTGTATAGGGAGCAATCAATCGCAACCTATAAAAATAACTCAAATTCTATCAAATTATGGTGCCACAGTTACTGTGGGAAATACTGCTTCTCTAAGAAAGTTTGATCTTAAAACAACTTTTAGAACATTTGTTGCTTGCTCAATTGCTTTATGAGGAGCAGCCTGAAATGTATTATGCTCAATTGGTCCCCAGGGAAACATTTACTATTTTCAACATGATCTACACAGGAAACCTCCCTCCCCAGACACATCTCACTAAGACAAAATGTATCCTTGTGATTGCAGATTTGGAGTGAACTATGACTGATGTGTTCTATGAAAATATCCCATTATTTATAGATGGATAGATTTATTACAACATCCTCTAACTTCCTACATATGACCTCTTCAAATATACTATTTTTCAATTACCAGCCATGATAAAATAATGTATTCATATTTGCCACTTTACAAGTTATAATATTTTTATGGAATATCTAATCTTTTATATAACAGACAAATATAGGTAATAAATGGATTAAATTTAAATAATAAAATATATAATATGTAATATAAAATAAACAATAAACAATTAAAATATTTATGGCTTTTTGAAGGTATATTGAGGTTGAGAATCACACTTTCACAAACCTTTATGTACCCAAAGTTTTCCTACAATTCTCATAGTAAGGTTGATTTCTAATAGAGAAGACTGAATTTTTAATCTTTTTTAATAATTGCTTGACTTTTTATTATTTGTGTGTGTGTGTGTGTGTGTGTGTGAATTTATTTGGGTGTGTGTCTCTGCGTCTGAGTAAAAGTATGTGTGGAGACTGGAAGAAGATGCTGGATTACCTGGAGCTACATTTACAGGCAGCTTTCTGTAGATACATTTACAGCGAGCAACCCAATGTGGGTGCTGGCAAAGAAACTCCGGTCCTATGCCAAAGCAAATGGTCTCATCCTCTGAGCCATTTCTCAGGGCTGTTTTGAAAAATGTTGAAGTAAGTGCTGCTTAGCTGCTAAGTGATGTCTCCAGCCTCTATTATCCAAGTTTCAACCTGGTTATATTACTCACACTTGCAAAATTACTTATCTTTGGACAAGTCTATATATCTTCTCCTTCAATTTTCTCCATTATAGCATGATGATATTTGCACCTAGCACAGAGAATTTTAGCAACAAGCATATGAATTAACATGTGGATTGTATACAAATTGGTTAATGCAGAGTGAACAACACGCAAATGATGTTAAATGATCATCCCTCACAAAAGTCACTAGTTACAACCTCCAATTTTCCAGTGAAGAAAACACATTTAGACAGCAAGTTAACAGGCGAGAATGCTTTTGATCTAAAGTCAAACATTCAGACTTCATTGAAAGCTGCTGTTTGATTTACTCAAGTGAATTTTATTATTAATCATCTTATTATTGTAACTGAAATTTATGTCAGGTAGAAAAAATGAAAATAAAAATAAAATGACTCCACCAATGATAGATATTGACTTGTTTTCTAGCCTTAACTTTTTGATGGCATCCTAAATCTCTCCTCCTTTTACACTGAATTTCTCCCTAACATGTATGCTACTCATATTTATTTATTTCAGCTTCTCTGTGCCCAGTCAAGTGCCTGGCTGGGAGAGTGACACATGCAGAATGAGCTCACTCACTTTACTTTTTTTTTTAATTCTGAATCTTTTGCTTAATTTCTCTTTTGTAAGAAAAATGATTTTGTTTATATGTGTTATAAAATAAATGTATTATTGATCTAATTTAGTAGAACCAACCATCCTGTGAGAAACTGAGTGTCATGGGCAAGGAAAGGATATGGACTGAAACCTACATGGGTAGAGCTGAAATCTGTCTCCGTTTAATTCAGGTAGTTTTTTATTCTGAGGTATGGCTGGTCCTTATCTACTTCTGGAAACTATTTCTGTTATTAATGTTATCTCTGATGAGCTTTTGGATCTTTGAAGAGAAATGGAAGCCCTAGTTCATAAAACTCAAGTCTAGACAATATTTCATTATCCTAACATGCCTGTTTGAATTCTACATTTTAAAGTATATTCATGTGAGCTATTTTCCACTGCTGAGTCCTCATCTACCTTTTTATTTTAAGTAATTTTCTATTTGCATAAATAGGAAAAAAACTACAAAAGGATGTGAACTGTTGATGGACTCAAATACATGCAAATGAATGTTTAACTAGCCTTTCCCTATATATCCTATGTCAAGATGCTGTGGTAGGTATGTGATTTCAAAAATAAACTTAGTGAGGTTTGTTTGTTTGTTTGTTTTGTTTTATTGCACTTGAATATTGGAGTAGTAAATCTGTCCTGATTTTACTTAAACAACGCTCTTTAGTTGTCTTTAAAGGTTAAAAAAAAAGAAAGAAGATCAGCAAGGCATGCACATGCTATTATTCTACAGGACAGGATCACTTACATTCCTCCTGTCTGAAATTATCTGTTTCCATTCCAAAGACACCAAGCATCATTGTGTGTCATGCCTCTGGTTATGTATTACACAGAGGCTGGCTTTGTCTTTCTATCCCAAACCCTTATCATGTTACCTTTAAAACTTGGCATAGGGCAACAATAGGGTCAACATGCCACCTCCCTCATGGTTTGTATGATCTCATTCATGAAAAAGACCTGTGGGAATCTGAAAATGTGTGAGAAATGAGGGAACTTCATATCTATTGAAATACGCAGTATTTGTGGATTTTGATCTTCTCAGCAATTCTATATTGGTAAGTGGTATTAACTAGATACTGTCAATAATATCTAGAATATCTAACAGTACTCATTTCATGACGCTTGCTTCGTTTCTTATGCAAAATATTGTAACATTCTAAATAAATTAGGAAAAAAAGATACATTTAAAAATATATCACTAAATCTCCTGAGATGATACAATTGGGTAAATGTTTCAGTCCTAGGTTTTGCTGTATTAAAAAAAAATGTTTTAGAGACTTAGAGAAGAGAAAGAGCTATTGTATGGCAGAAAAGGTATTTTGAAACCTCAGCAGAGAATGTTTGAAGTTGGAAATTCTACATTTGAGGCACAATTGTAGATTAATTGTTCAAAATGTGTGAGAGCTTGGAGTTTATTCCCAGCACCTAGTTAAACAAATACACCTGTATTTAATTTCTGTGTAGGCTTGAGGATGATGTTATCCAAGAAATTTGCCAAGGAAAACCAATGTAAATCAGCTGTTACACTTCAATCACCCTATAGAAGGAACTCCAATATGTTATTGTTTTTGTTTGAAGTTTGTGTGTAAGAACACATGATCACACTGTGTGACAAAACATACATGCCCATGTAGGTAAGGATGAGCCTTTGGGTCTGAATTCTAGCTGTATTTGTCACTGAAGTCCAGACATCACTCTCTTGTCTGTGTTTATTGTTTGTGTGTTTAAATTAATTGCATTCATTTTGCTTCTGAACAAACAGAATTTTAGTTTAATAGAAAGCCGTATCAAACATCCACTAGATACCACTCACCTTCATTGGAAAGAATTGGAGAAGAAAAAAAAAAGCTTTGTTTTCTGCCAGATGGTGGGTATTTAGGGTGAAAATTGAGAGTTGGGGAATATTGATCAGATAGCTGGATCATGTCATGGCTAGAGCTACAATCTGGGTTCTTTGTCGTCCTTTTTCCTGTGCTATGCTTCTCCATCCCATATGTTTTTGTTTGTTTGGTTGGTTTTGGTTTTGATGCTTTCTTTGTTCCAGACACTGCTCAGAAATAAAGATATTGCAAGATTGGTGTCTTCTCCAATTTCTAGAGGATGTGTTTAGACTCTTCTCTCTGAGCCTGGTCTTTACCAGAAGCCTTAACGTCACTTGGCTTACGAACACATCTCTCTTTTCATTACCTTCTCTGCATTTCCCTCTGAGCTGTTATTTCTTGGCATCCAAATGTATTTCTCTTATTAGTAAAATACTTCTCTTATTAGTAATGTTGTTCATTAGATTTAAGGCATAAGCTTTCTATTATTTCCTTTTTAAGCTTTATTATGTCTATAAAGATCCTATCTACAAATAAGGCTTTTCATAAGTTCTGGATACGTTCACATTTGGAGGAGAAATACTTAACCCAATTCACAATTTTTGACCTTTTTCCCCCAGTAATGTTCATACAGTAAATGTTTCATGGTGTCTCACTCCATAGACTCTATATTCCACCACTGCCAAATCAAAGCAACCATGACAATCATACTGTCTTCCGCCTGTACAGTACCACACTTGTCTTCTCCCGACTTCCCATTTAAATGTGAGTGGCCAGTGTGTTGTGCATGAAGAAATGATGGGTGCTAATGGGCAAGATGGTTGCCTTTTATTTCTGTTTCTGACTCAATTTTTATAAAATGTTAGTTAGAGGAACTCAAGTTCATTGGTTCAAACACGAAGAGCCTACAGTGCAAGTCATGTTTGTTTTCTCATTCCTGTCATTTATGATTTCTGTTGTGCAAGGCAAAGCTCTTTCCATTGTTACGAGAGCTTTAGTTAGTGAGGAGCTCTGTGTTTCAAAGAGGCAGTCTTCCTCAAGTACTGCTCACCTCAGATTTTTACTGTTTGAGTTTGACTGATTTCCCAGGTGATGTCCATATCTTTTCCTGTACTTCCTGTCCCCATTTTCCATCATATGATCAAAAGACGTTACTTAAGCATATTTAGTCTATCAACACAAACTTGGGGTACTGGGATGGGGTTTGGGAAGTGAATGTTTTTGATTCATTGGGTATTGTCCAATCAGAAGAAAGAAAATAGAATGCCTAATTAATTCATGGCCAGTGAGGTTCTGGAAAACTTCAGGGAGTCTAGAAGTCTAAACTGATTATCACAGGTTGAAAGCCAAGGCACCAACAGACTTCATTAGCATGGGAATGTCAGAGGAGAGTCAGGCACCTGACAAGTCTCCAGGGATCTAGGATCCTCAAATCAGAGGAAAGAGGGGGTTCAGCTGAACAAGGAGAATCTGTCATTTTAGAGGGCTCAGCAGCCTTTCGGCAATGCCAGAAATCCACCCTTGCCTGCAGAAACCCCCACACATCTCTGAATGGAGTGCCATCTTTTTTGGTTACTCCTTCTGTCACCTCCCCCTGTTCACATCAGGCTTGCTCTCCCTAGGCCTGTGGTATTGCCATAGCCCCAATACTTTCACCTCTAAAATCCCTTGCCCTTCTCTCAAGTATTGAATACATATTTTTGTATTGTAGTGTATCCTGAACCGCATCCCAAGATTCATTCTGAGATAGGTTGTAAAGAAAATACTTGCACATTCTCACCTGCAAAGATGGTTATCCGGCTTTGGACATAGCTTAGGAATAGAATACTGGCCTCTGACATTATGACAGTGCCCTAATTTCATTTCTTAGTGCCAGAAGAAGTAGAGCTAGACTTAAGATGGAGCAGGAAGTGGATGATGATGATGATGACGATGATGATGATGACAATGATGGTGATGATGAAGACAGCATTATCTATTCTTACACATAATAATTTGTTCCTACAACTCCAAAATTAAGAAACAACATTTGTGAACTTTAATGCAAAGCCAACTGAATTCTCTAACTGTGAGATTAAAATATATTTTAGTACATTTATTTATTTAGTGTAGTGTGTTTGTGTGTGTGAGTGTGTGTGTGTGTGTGTGTGTGTGTGTGTGTGTGTGTGTGTGTGTGAACTCATGTGGAAGTCAGAGAACAATCTTCACAGGCAGGTTCTTGCCTTCTTCCATGTGGTATGTGAGTCCTGGTGATTAAACTCACTTTAGTAGGCTTGACAGCAGGTAATATTAGTCTCTGATGTCTTCTCTCATGTCTCAGCTTCTAATTTTGGGGATGCCTATTGATAGATCAATCTGAAACTTCTCTTATTTCAATTTTTTAATGTAATCATTCCTTACCTTTGAAGATTTTAACTTTTTTTTCCTTTTATTGACAAATTTTTTTCTCACAACTTGATTATGGTTTCCTCTTCCTTTACTCCTCCCAGTTTTTCTTCACCTCTCCTCATATCATTATCTACCCATTTTCTGTCTCTCATAAAAGAAACCAGACTTCTAAGGGATAATAATAAAATAATAAGATAAAACAAAAACTATCACATTGGAGTTGAACAAAGAGAAGGAAAAGAGCACAAGAGCAGGCACAATATTCAGAGACACCCTTCTTTGCACATTCAGGAATACTATAAAAACACTAAACTGGAAGTCATAATATATACACAAAGGACCTAGTGAAGACCCATACAGGCGCTCTAAATCCTCAGTTTCTGTGAGTTCATATGAGCTTTGCTCAGGTTGATTTAAAGAGCTTTGTTTTCTTTTTAAAAGGTTATTTATTTACTCATTTTAACATCCTGTTCACAGCCCCCTCCCTTCTTTCCTCTCAATCCTACCCTCTTACTCTTAGCCCACATATCCCCCTCTCCTTCTTCCCAGAGATGGGACCCTACCCACCAGCTCCCTCCAGTACTTCATGTCACATCAGAACTAACTGCATCCTCTTCCACTGAAACCAGTTAATGCAGACAGCTACAGGAAAGTTAACTGACTGTAGGCAACAGAGTGGGTGTCAAGGATACCCCCTGCTCCACTTCCTAGGGGGCCCATATAATGACCAAACTTTCCTTCAGCTCCATGAGTGTAGGGAGCCTAGGTTCAGTCCATACATGCTCTTTGGTTGATGGTTCAATCTCTGTGAAACCACAGAGGCTAGGTTAGTTGCCTCTGTGGTCTGATTGTGTAGTTCCTGTCCCTTTCTGGTGTCTCTGTCCTTCTCCAAACTCTTCCAGAAGACTCTCAGGTCTCTGTCCAATATTTGGCTGTGAGTTTCAGTGTCTATTTTGATTACTTGCTGGATGGAGCCTCTCAGAGGACAGTCATGCTATGCTCCTGTCAACAACCATAACAGAGCATCATTAATATGGTCAGGGGTTGGCTCTCTCCCATAGGTTGGGTCTCAAGTTGGGCCAGTCATTGGCAGGCCATTCCCTCAATCTCTGCTTCATCCTCATCCCTGGACATCTTATAGGCAGGGTAGATTTTGGGTCAAAGGTTTTGTGGGTGAGCTGGTGGCCACTTCCTTCCACTGACAGTCCCACTTGGGTTTAGGTGATGGCCACATCAGTCTCCATATCCCCTGTTGCTATGATTCTCAGCTAGAGTCACCCATATATCCTCACAGGAGCCTACCCCATCACAGGTTTCCAGTTTGTCCTAGAGATCCCACCCTCATCAATTTCCCTTTTCTTACCCATGTCTATCACTTCCCACCTGTTTTCCCCCACCTGATTCCTAACTCATCCCAATCCCCTTCCATTCTTCCACCCAGTTCCCTCCCTTCATCTCTATCTGATGTCTATATTTTCCCCTTCTAAGTGAGATCCAAGCATCCTCCCTTGGACCTTCCTTGTTACTTAACTTCTTTGGGTATGTGATTGAAGTATGGTTATCTTCTACTATAAGGCTAGAAACTACTTATGAGTAAGTACACACCATGTGTGTCTTTCTGGGTCTGGATTACCTCACTCAAGAGGATCTTTTCTACTTCCATCCATTGGCCTGAAATTTTCATGATTTCCTTGTTTTAAATAACTGGGTTGTATTCCATTGTGTAAATCTACTAAATTTTCTTTATCTGTTCTTTAGTTGAAGGAGATCTAGGTTGTTTCCAGGTTCCACCTATTACGAATAAAGCAGCTATGAACAAAGTTGAAGAAACGCCCTTGTGGTATGATGGAGCATATTTAGGCTATATGTCCAGGAGTGGTATAGCTGAGTCTTGAAGCAGAGATATTCCCAATTTCTTGAGAAACCTCCAGATTCATTTTCAAAGTGGTTGTATAAGTTTACATTCCCACCAGCAATGGAGGAGTTTTCCCCTTGCTCCACATCTTCACCATCATGTGCTGTCTCTTGAGGTTTGACCTTAGCCATTCTGACAGGTGTGAGATGGACTCTCACAGTCGTTTTGATTTGCATTTCTCTGATGATTAAGCAGACTGAGTGTTTCTTTAAATGCTTCTCAACCAATAGAGATTCTTCTGTTGAGAAACCTCAGTTTAACTCTGCACTCCATTTTTAATTGGGTTATTTGAGTTGCAAGTATTTAATTTCTTGAGTTCTTCATATATTTTAGAAATTAGCCTTCTGTCAGATGTAGGGTTGGTGAAGATCTTTTCCTAATCTTTATGCTGCTGGTTTGGCCTATTGACAGTGTATTTTGCCTTACAGAAGCTTTTTCAGTTTCATAAGGTCCCATTTATAAACTGTTGATCTTAGCACAATGAAAGCAGTGCTAAGAGGAAAATTCATAGCACTAAGCACCTTCCTAAAGAAACTGGAAAGAACTCATACTAACAACTTAACAGCACATCTGAAAGTTCTAGAATAAAAAGAAACAAACACACCAAAGAGGAGTAAACAGCAGGAAATAAACAAACTCAGAGCTGAAATCAATAATTTAGCAACCAAGAGAACAACACAATGAATTAACGAAACTAAAATCTGATGCTTTAAGCATTTCACCAAGATAGACAAGCCCTTAGCCAAATTAATTAAAGGCAGAGGGAGGGCATCCAAATTAACAAAATCAGAAATGAAAAGGGAGATATAACAACCAACATGGAGGAAATCCAAAAGCCTTACTTCAAAAGCCTATACCTCACAAAACTGGAAAATTGAAATGAAATGGACATTTCCCTTGATAGATACCGCTTAGCAAAGTTAAATCAAGATGAAATTAACAATCTAAATAGTTCTATAACCCCTAAAAAAATAGAAGCACTTATGAAAAGTCTACCAACACCCCCCCCCCAAAAAAGCCCAGGGCCAGATACCTTTATAACAATTCTACCACACTTTCAAAGAAGAACTAATCCTCAAACTATTCCAAAAAATAGAAATAGAACATTACTAAACTCATTCTGTGAAGCTACAGTTACCCTGATTCCTAAACCACACAAATAATGAACCAAGAAAGAGAATTTCAGACCAATATCCTTCATGAACATTGATGCAAAAATACTCAATAAAATGCTCTGAAACTGAATCCAAGAATACATACAAAACATCACATAATCAAATAGACTTCATCCCAGGGATGCAGCATTGGTTCAACATATAAAAATCCATCAATGTAATCCACCATATAAACAACTGAAAGAAAAAAAAATGTGATCATCTCATTAGATGCTGAGAAAAACCTTTGACAAAATCCATACTCCTTCATGATAAAAGTCTTGGAGAGATCAGGTATGCAAGACCCATACCTAAATGTAATAAAGGCAATATACAGCAAGCCTATAGCCATCAATTTAAATGGAGAGAAACTTAAAGCAATTCACCTAAAACAAAGGACAAGACAAGGCTTTCCACTCTCTACATATTTATTCAACATTGCAATTGAAGTTCTAGCTAGAGCAATGAGACAAATTGGAAAGGAAGAAGTCAAAGGATCTCTATTTGCAGATGATATGATTGTATACATAAGTGATTCCTGAAATTATATCAGAGAACTCCTGCAGCTTATCAATGCCTTCAGCAAAGCGACTGGATACAAAATTAACTCAAAAAAATCAGTAGCCTTCCTTTACACAAATGATAAACGTGCTGAGAAAGAATTTAGGGAAACAACACACTTCACAATAGCCACAAATAATATAAAATATCTTGGTGTAACTCAAACCAAGCAAGTGGAAGACTTTCAGAATAAGATCTTCAAGTCTCTGAAGAAAGAAATTGA
This sequence comes from Lophiomys imhausi, assembly GCA_907164525.1. Lineage (NCBI taxonomy): Eukaryota > Metazoa > Chordata > Mammalia > Rodentia > Muridae > Lophiomys > Lophiomys imhausi. Next base: position 55,919 of record CAJQZJ010000603.1, read on the forward strand.
AGAAGACAAGAAGATGGAAAAATCTTCCATGTTCATGGATTGGTAGGATAAACACAGTAAAAATGGCCATGTTGCCAAAAGCAATCTACAGATTCAATGCAATTCCCATAAAAATACCAACATAATTATTTACAGACCTCGAAAGAACAATTCTCAACTTCATATGGAAAAATAAAAAACCTAGGAGTGTGAAAACAAACCTGTACAACAAATGAACTTCTGGAGGTATCACCACCCCTGATTTCATGTAGTACTACTTAGCAATAGTAATAAAACTGCATGGTAATGTAAAAAAAAAAAAAAGACAGGTTGATCAATGGAACTGAATCAAAGACTCAGAAATAAACCCACACACATATGTACGTTTGATTTTGGCAAAGAAATCAAAATCATACAATGGAAAAATGATAGCCTCTTCAACAAATGGTGCTGGTCTAACTGGATGAATACATGTACAAGAATTCAAATAGACATATTTTATCACCCATCAGAAAACTCAAGTCCAAGTGGATCAAAGACCTCAGCATAAAACCAGATACACTAAATCTAATAGAAGAGAAAGTGAGTAATATCCTTGAACACATAGGTACAGGAGACAACTTTCTGAACCTTGTTTTCTTTATGTCCTCCTTTAATCTTGGCCCTTACACTCCACTTCATCTTCTTCAAGGTTCCTTGAGCTCTGAAAGGAGAGACACACATGCCCTTTAGGGCTGAATGTTCCTATATCTCTCATTTTCTGTATAATTTCTGCTTGTGTATCTCTTTATTTGTTCCCAGGTGCTGACAGAGGAAGCTTCTATGATAATAGCTGAGCTAGGCACAGATGTATAGTACAGTAGAATAGTATTAGGAGTAATTTAATTGTTAGGTTTTATTTTGTTTTGTTTTTGTTTGTTTTAGAACAGTAATATTTAACATAAACCCTTGGCCAATCTAGTCTCTGGTCTCTGTAATTCTGTGTATATCTGACATCTTGAAAGTTTGGTCTGCTGAAGTTGTTGAGAGACACTAAGTACTGGTTCCTTGCAGAGAATTGTATCATTATTCTAAGAAATAGTGTGTACATTTGTAAATATATAAATTTACACTTGTAAATATTGTTGTCTGCTCTTTCTTTGTATCTCCACTTGGAATATCCATCAACTAAACCTCTATTTTTTGCTTTCTGTTTATCTTTTTACTCCTTTCCTTTATTTCCTATTCCCTTCCTTCTTTCCTGCCCCCTCTCCCTTCCTTCCTTCCTTCCTTCCTTCCTTCTTTCCTCCCTTCTGTCCTTTCTTTCCTAGTGCTGGTGACAGAAGAGGGCTAGATTGGCCCTCCACCACTGACAAACTTTGCTGCCATATTTTTAAAGGTCTCTTACTCTTTTTGTTTATTGTATGTTCAGTGTTGCTTCTTTTTGTTTGTTTGTTTTGTTTCATTTGCTCTCCTTTTCGTAGACATATTTTATCTGTCTGAATGTTGCAGGTTCACAGATTTCTCTACTGTTTTTTCATTATTATTAGTTTCCTCTACCTCTTCAATTGCAGCCTTTGCTTCAAGCTGGAGAGTTTCTACTTCATAGGAGATCTGTGCATAAAACTCAAATTTCCTGAATGCTAATAAACCATGTCCTTGGAGAGTGATTCCAAAAAAATGGAAGTATTGCTCTCAGAGCCCTTTATTAATGCAGCAAGATGTTCTTAGGTAATAATGTAATCCAGTGGCACTCATCCTGGCTGCTGATACCTGAATTCTGAAACTTGGAGCAATAGTCTTCTCCAGGGAAAAGCGACTAGTCTCCCAGCACAAAATTATCATCCCTAAAATGATACATAAAAATAACATTATATAGACCGATCATGTTGTACTTATGTATTTAGGAATATGTACATTTATATACGCATATGTGCATATAGCAAAAATTAATGAAAAAGGTGTCATGAATTTGACAGAGAGCAAAGGGGGCGTATGTGGAAGGGTTTAAAAGAAGGAAAAGGAAAGGGAGAATTATGTAGTTAATTTTTAATCTTAAAAACAAATTATTTTGAAATGTATAATTTGCAGCCAGGCATAGTGGTGCACACCTTTAATCCCAGCACTTGGGAGGCAGAGGCAGGCATATCTCTGTGAGTTCAAGGCCAGCCTGGTCTACAAAGTGAGAAACCCTGTCTCAAAAAAAAACTAAAAAAAGGAAATATATAATTTATTTTTATTCAAATATATGACTATGGATTGTATGACTGCCTTATATTCTATAGAACAATAGCAGTCAAGAGTTATTGGTTTGTTTTTCAATTGATAAGTTTTTTTTCTTTTTTGATGCAAAATAATACTCATATCACTATATGGACATATTTCTCATCTTTCTGGACTTTGAGATTAAAGGTATGCCATGACCATTTCTGGTTTGTGCAGAGGACTGATGCATCTGTAAGATGTAGGATGGATATATTTGAATGATTGTTCCATATATGTGATCGTTGTTATTACATATGCTTGCAATGTGCCATTGAATAAATTTTAGTTTGTTTTTCTGGAGGACTCCTAGGATATTAAAGAATAGAAAATAGTCAAAAAAGTGTAAATTTCCTAGAACATAACCATCTTTCTAAGCAAGAGAAAAGATGCTTTTCACAAGTCATTTGTATCCTATTTTATTTTTATTCCTTTTGAAATATTCTGGCAATAGATGTATCCCAGGCTATAGGTTGTTTTTTCCATTGCCTTTAAAAGGTAATGGGTCATATAATTTATTTTAGCTCAAATCTGTTGACTGTGGAATGTGTGTCTATTTTCAGTTCTACGAACCTGTGTCAGTCTATATATCATGCCAATCTTTGGCTCTTAGATAAGCATTTAAGATTTAATGTGCATAAAGAGTGTTTCCAACATTGCATAAATAATACAAGCTATTTCAGTGTAGAAGAATTCATTATAACATTTACTAGGGTAAAACCTTTAAAGTAAAGGTAAAATGCAGGCTGATAAGATGGCTCAGTGAATAAAGATGTAAGCCAGAGATAAGTGTTAGATTCTTGATCATGTGAACGAAGGAAAGAACTAACTGCCAATGTTTTCCTCTGACATCCACATATGAACTATAGCATGAGCATTTTGTCCTCTCTCTCTCTCTCTCACTTATAACAACAAATAAAATATTTAAATAGAGAAAATAAATGCATTCATGTCCCTAAGCAATAAATTCATATACTGTGAGATCCTCTGCTCTTTTTTCTAGCTTTCTTCAAACTTCACACCCAGGCATCTTCCCTGCCCCAGAATCTATAGATAAAGACACCAAAGGCAGGTTCTGGACATAGAGTCAGGAAACATCACTTCTTCTTACCTGCAGGGCAGCTCAGTAGCTATATGATCACATATAGTGCTAATGAGCAGTGTGAGGCCAAAGTGATCATTCCTGCCTGGCAGTCTGCTGTCTTGGAAACCTGTGCATCTTTAAATCTACTTATGTCTTTTGGAACTTTACACTCTCTGGTCTCTTTACATGCACCTTTTTAGTGCATTCAAGTTTCTCCTGTCTAAAACAATAAAAAGTATGCACATTTGGGGGTGCATGTTTAATGCAGACTGGAGAGGAACCACTGTGGTTTAAGACCCAAGGAGGTGACTTTAAATTTGAAATAACTTTGAAAATGTTTCTAATTATTCAATAATGGCTAAATATGAAATCATATTGACAATACTCACAAGGTAAAGGAAATATAATATAATGTCTATATTTTAGAACAAACTTTTTCTTCACAGGTAAATAAACAAATCTACATTTCATTTCTTATCACATTCTGCATTATATTAATGTGTTTTTTTTTCAACTTTTATTTATTTCTTCAAGTTACATCTCAATCACAGTCCCCTCCATCCTCCCTATCCTGGTCCCACTCTCCTATCCTCTTCGCCCTCTCCCTCCTGTCTGCTTGTTTTTTAATGTAAGGTATATCCTTCCCCACCCCAAAAGCTCCCCTGTTTTAGTTCAATAAAAGTTTCTTTTTCTTATAACAATAAATACAATACAAAACAGTAAGAACAATTAGGCCACCATTATGAAAATTGAAAGGTATAACCTACATTCTCAATGTCCAGTCCATACATATTTGGCCACTGACATTAATGTTCTACTATCTATCTATCCTGATGTGTTTAAAGTTCTACACCTAACTCAGTTTCCATCCTAACTTGCATTACCAACTTCAAAACATATTCTTAGACCTAGAACATCCTTTTAATTTCTAAACAACTTAAAATTTAACTGTGAGGCTATAACTATCTACTCTTCCACCACAACAGAGACCTGAGAAGGATAAACGCATCTGAATAGACAGGAAGCGCAGAGCAAGTAACTTCCAAAACTAAAAAATACCTGTTAAAAGACAAGAGAATTTGTTTAGTTGCAGTTAGAAAACTGCTTTATTGACTTAATTGTTTCTTTTATTTTTGAGATTAAAATATAATTTCATCATTTCCCCTTTCCTTTTCTTTCTTCCAAACTCAACCATGTATCTCTTCTTGTTCTTTTTTAGACTCATGGCCTCCTTTTTCATTGTTACATACCTATATGCATAAATGTATATATATTTCTAAATACATAAATACAAACTTTTCAGTCTGTATGTTGTGTATATGTTTTCAGAACTATTTGTTATTAAATAACCAATTGGTATGCTATTTCTTGAAGAGGACTATTTTTTTCCAATTTCAGCCTCCTTTAGTTTCCTCTAGTTCTTTTTGTAGGGTTTACACTTTGTAGGTTTTTCTCAGTTCACTTTTGTATGTCTATTGTTGTTGTCCTTGTTCAGCTCATGTTCAGGCAGTCATATTGGTGCCTCTTCATGGGTATAGCTTCTGATGTTCCTAGATGACACAATTACTCACAAAGTCTCCATGATCCTTCAGCTCTTCCAGTCTTTCCCTCAATAATTCATGAGGTGTGGGAGTTGTATTATGTAGATAGATCTTTTGGGCCTGGGCCCGTCAACTCTCCATTTTGATTGGGTGTGATATTCTGTAATGTTCAAGAATGTTTCAAAATAAAAATTTCCTTATGAAGGATGAAGACTCTACTTATCTGAGGATATAACAATAAATGTTTAGAGTGTAGCTAGAGATTATGATAACATAGTAAAATGACAGTTGTAGATTCTCTTTCAAGATCCGTGACTTCACTAAGTCCCAAAATATTTTTATATGTGCACATGGAGGAAAAACAATTAAAGCATGTTTAAAAGTACAACATTTAGTGCATTTAAATAGATGACAAATTGTGTCCACCTATCAAAATACATCTATGAGAAGTGATACATGTGAACATATGTATATAGAATACAGCTTCCACTCATTATACCTTCCTTAATAAAACATCAGCATGTTGAAAGACCTAAGATCAAATGCTTCCTTTTACAGATCAATCTGATGGGTTATATAAATGGATTAAAAATATGAAATTAATTTTCACACAAATTTATATTCATGAAAATTTTGAAAGAACTTTCATGAAAATTTTCAAGTTTAATTTTAAACAAATTACATTGTTTATCTAGTTACAATAAGCCTTTGAGCATGGTAAGTGAATCTGATCAAAAGTCATATGTAAAAAATAGCTTTGAAATACTCGAGCATTTTTGTATGTTGAAGTTATTACATGATTTTCTGTAAAGACTATAACATGATTAGTCATGTTAGGTTAGCTCATGGTGTGATGAAAGTTAAAGATATGAAATTCACACCAGTGAAAATTAAAATGCTCTGTTTCCAATTGTTAAACAGCTTAAATTGCTAAAATAGTATTAACTATTTCCCAAGTCATTCATGCTTTTTCTTACATGCATATCAGATGTGAGAGATGCCGTATGTGCACCATTTGCTGAACATAATATCTTCAGATTTGACCATTTATGAATAAGGTGCTAAGGTATGTAAAGGTTGTGTTATTGTTCTAGGGCAAAGCCAAACCCACTGTGTTCATTATTATGGTGGTCAGGTGCATTCATGCATGTATATCTTTCTCTGGCTCTTTCTTTTGAGATGGAATTGAACATCCTGAAAATTCATATACAGTGTAATTCTTCTACCAATATTCCAGATATGTATTTATGTATTTTAAATTCATATTTTATTTTTAATTTTATGTGTATGGATGTGTTTCTCTGAACATATGTCTGTGTACCAAATGCACACCTGGTGCCTACTGAGGCCAGAAAAGAGCATCAGATCCTCTGGAACTGGAGTTAAAGATGGTTGTGGGCCATTATGTGGGTGCTGAGAATACAATCACGTCTTCTGAAATACCGATTAATGTTCTTTACTGCTAAGCCACATTTCCAGTCCTGTTTTTGTTGTTTTAATTGTCATGTTAGGCATGAAAAAGAAGTTTGTATTTGTGACAAATTATTTCTAGTGATGAAAAGAAATCAATGTTTGGAAATGTTCTTCAAGTGAAATAAAAGAACATGCTTCTGTTCAAAACAATTAAAAAAAACGAAATTTGTACATGGTCATTTAGGTTTAGCATTTGAGATGGTCATGTCAGAATCTGATTTTATTATAAAGTTTGTCATTCCCAATGTCTGTGACCATCTTCCTATCCTAGCATTCAAGAAAAATTTTCAGGGGGATCCAAGATGGTGGCAGCCCTCACTGATGCATTTTGAACTCAGGGAAAACAGCCATAAAGCCACAGAGTTATGAGATACTGAGCAACAGTCTGAGTGACTCTATCCCCCTGGGTTTCACCCAACTACCCAGGGACCATTAAAAGTCCCTGGGCAAGACTCTCCTCCCCTCTCTCGGACACTCACAGAAGCCACTGAATCCTGGAATTGGGAACCCTCACCAGGAGAGACACAGGGTAAGAACCACTGAAATACCCAGCAGGCAGAATTGAACCCCACACAGGGTTAGTACCAGCCTACTGGGCACCCAGATCCCACACAGGCATTCCAGCTATTTAGCGAAAGGTTGCGGGCCCATGGGAGCACTATACACTCTTAGCAGAGCCACAGAGGTGGGACACGCAGCTGCATTTTGGAAAGCACATGCATATTTGTGCTTCCCCAGAGGGGTGTTAGACAAACATACAGGCCCCTCTATTGGATTTACAGTCATTGGAAAAAAAACACTGCAGCTGGACTGAGCAGCGGGACACACTTCTAGCAGCAGGTTCTGTGGCAGCTCAACTGCTGTGTACCAGAACTTGGAAGACAGTGGCCCCATTTACCAGTATCCAAAGCCAGCTCCATACACACATAGGTGGAGCTCTGAGAGTGGCAGAGAGGGCAGCCAGGTTGGAAGGCAGATTTGTCCTCCATAGGGTCCATGCCCTGGGCAAATTGTGGGATTATTATTAAACTCTTTTGCTAGTGCTGGTCCTTCCGGCGGGAAAACTGAGCTTAAGCATATGTAGTTCCACCTCTGGAACAGTGAAGTTTCGAACTGGGGGACACTGCTGAGTGACTCACCTTAAGGGCATGGAGTCAGGTCCTTTCAAGACTCCAGCAGGAGATCTCAGCCCCAAAACTTGGGACTTCCAGAGTCCACAGAATCTGTGCCTGGACACATAGGACAATACCAGCAGAGCCACTGCAGGATGAACACTTAGTGTGCAACAGAGAGAGCTCTGACTTGTGAGCAGTGAAACAATCCGGGGCCATTCCTCATTGCCTGGGAATTGGCTGCACCAGCTCACAGTGCTTCTGGCTATTACACGCACATTGACACTGAGAACCCCCTGTGAGCAGCTGGGGAGGACCACAAACATGGTCTGACACATAAGCTGCAGGGGAGCTACAACCCCACCAAAAGCCTGCGGCCTACCAACCTGCACTGTCATCTATACGAAGACCAGTTGGATCCCAGGAACCTACAGGAATACATCCCCATCACAACCTCTCACCTGAGTCCCCAATTGGGACAAAACAGGAAGGGGTGAACTCTTAGAGACACACTGAGAACCTCTACACAAGGCCCCATCGAGCCAGTGGAAAGTGACAGATCACCAAGTAATACGACTGTTACACCAAAGCGCCCCTTTGACTCCAAGCCCAGAAGACAACAGGGACAAACAGCTAAGAACAACCAAAGGGCAAAAGGACAGCAAAAAAGCAGAATCAACAAAAGCCAGAGAATTATGACTCCAACAAAATGCAATGATGCTAGTACAACCAGCTCTGACCACTTCACCACAGCTGAAACACATGAAAATGACAACTCTACAGTCTGGAGAGTGATAGAGTCCTTTCAAGAAGAATTTAAATCTACGAAGGAATTCAAAGAGTCCACAATTTTATAAGCTAAAGCAACAGATAATACCATTAGAGAGCTCCAAGCCAAAGTGGCTCAAATTGAACAGGAAAGAGGTAAGGCAATAAAAGATATAAAAGAGATGAAAGATTTCGAGGCAAAGACAAGCAAATTTAAGCAGGAAATATACAAAACAAAAAAATCTTTTAAGACATGAAACTGGAAATGGAAGCAATAAAGCAAACACAGCCAGAGTTAAGAGTGGAAATGGAGAATCAAGGGAAGAGAACAGGAACTACAGACATGAGTATCAAAAATACAAGATATGGATACAAGAGATGGAAGACAGGATCTCATGCATGGAAGAATCGATTGAAGAAATCAGTACAACAACCAAAGAAAATGAGAAAGCTAAAAAAGTTCTCATCCATAACATCCAAGAAATCAAGGAATCAATGAAAAGATGGAACCTAAGAATTATAGGCATAGAAGAAAGAGAAGACCCCTGATTCCAAGGTCCAAGAAACATCTTCAACAAAATCTTAGAAGAAAACTTCCCAAACCTAAAGAAAGAGATGCCAATAACATTCCAAGAGGCTTGCAGAACATCAAACAGATTAGATCAGAAAAGAAACTCCTCTTGCCACATAATAATTGAAACTCCAAATATACAGAACAAAGAAAGAATATTAAAAGCCATAAGAGAAAAGGGTCAAGTAACATATAATGGCAGACCATCAGAATTACACCTGACTTCTCCTCAGAAACTCTGAAAGCTAGAAGGGCCAGGACAGATATCCTACAAGTGCTGAGAGAACATAGGTGCCCAGCCTGACTACTATACCCAGCAAACTCTCTATCAACATAGATGGAGAAAACAAGACATTCCATGAAAAAAATCAAATTCAAACAATATCTACACACAAATCCAGCCCTACAGAAGATCCTAGAAGGAAATTTCCAACCCAGAGAAGATAACTACACCCAAGAAAACAGAGGAAAAAGAAAACTCCATGGCAACTAAACGAAAGAAACACAGGACCACCACCTATACCAAAATAATGGGAAATAACAACCTCTGGTCACTAATATCCATAAACATTAATGGACTCAACTCCCCAATAAAAAGACACAGGCTTACATATTGGATCCATAAACAAGACCCATCATTTTGCTGCTTACAAGAAACACATCGTACTAACAAAGATAGACACTATCTCAGAGTAAAGGGCTGAGAAAAGGTTTTCCAAGCAAATGGACCCAGGAAACAAGCTGGAGTAGCCATCCTAATATCAAGCAAAATAGACTTCCAACAGAAGTTAATAAAAAAAGACAAAGAAGGGCATTACATACTCGCTAAAGGAAATATTCGTCAAGAGGACATCTCAATATTAACATCCATGCCCCAAATACAAAGACACCTACATTTGTAAAAGAAACTCTCCTAAAACTTAAATCACACATCGATTCCCCACAAATTAGTAGTGGGAGACTTCAACACCCCACTCACAACAATGGGCAGATCATCAAGACAGAAACCAAACAGAGAAATACTAAGTCTAACAGAGGTCTTGAACCAAATGGACCTAACAGATATCTACAAACGTTTTACCCAAACACAAAAGAATGCACCTTCTTCTCAGCACCGCATGGAACCTTCTCCAAAATCTACCACATAGTCGGACACAAAGATAGCCTCAACAAATAAAAGAATATTGAAATAACCCCTTGTATCTTATCAGGCCACCATAGAATAAAGCTGGACTTCAACAACAACAGAATTAACAGAAAGCCTACACACACATGGAAATTGAACAACTCTTTACTAGATGACTACTGGGTCAGGGAAGAAATAAAGAAGGAAATCAAAGACTTCTTAAAAACCAACGAAAATGAAGGCACAACAAACCCAAACCTATGGGACACAATGAAAGCTGTGCTATGAGGAAAGATCATAGCTCTAAGAGCCTTCAAAAAGAAAATTGTGACAGCGCATATTAGCGAATTAACAGCCAAATGGATGAATTGGACAAAAAAAGAAGCAAACACCCCCGGGAGGAGCAAAAGTCAGGAGAACCTGAAACTAAGGGCTGAAATCAACAACTTAGAAACAAAAAGAACTATACAAAGAATCAATGAAACCAAGAGTTGGTTCTTCGAGAAAATCAACAAAATAGACCAACCCTTAGCCAGATTAACTAAAAGACAGAGGGGGGAAAACCCAAATCAGCAAAATCAGAAATGAAAAGGGAGAAATAACAACAGACATTGAGGAAATCCAGAGAATATTTAGGTCCTACTTTAAAAACCTATACTCCACCAAATATGAAAACTTAGGCGAAATGGACAATTTTCTTGATAGTTTCCACCTACCAAAGCCAAATCAAGATCAGGTTAACAGATTAAACAGTGCTATAACCTCTAGAGAAATAGAAGCAGTCATTAAAAATCTCCCAACCAAAAAAAGCCCAGGGTCAGATGGTTTCAGCACAGAATTCTACCAGACCTTCAAAGAAGAGCTAATACCAATACTCGTCAATCTCTTTCACAAAATAGAATCTGAAAGAACACTGCCAAACTCATTCTATGAGGCCACAGTTACCCTAATTCCTAAAAATCACAAAGACCCAACAAAGAAAGAGAACTTCAAACCAATCTCCCTCATGAACATAGATGCAAAAATACTTAATAAAATACTAGCAAACCGAATTCAAGAACACATCAAAAGTATCATACACCATAATCAAGTAGGCTTCATCCCAGGAATGCATGGATGGTTCAACATATGAAAATCCATCAATGTAATTCACCACATAAACAAGAGGAAAGAAAAAAAAAACATGATTATCTCGCTAGATGCGGAAAAAGCATATGTCAAAATCCAACACCCCTTTATTCTAAAAGTTCTGGAGAGAAGAGGCGTACAAGGACCATATCTGGAAATAATAAAGTCAGTATACAGCAAGCCAGTAGCCAACATCAAAATTAATGGAGAGAAACTTGAAGCATTTCCTCTAAACTCAGGGACAAGACAAGGATGACCACTTTCACCATATCTCTTTAATATAGTACTTGAAGTTCTTGCTAGAGTAATAAGACAACTAAAGGAGATCAAGGGGATACAAACTGAAAATGAAGAATTCAAACTATCCCTATTGCAGACAATAAGATAGTATACATAAGCGACCCCAAAAATTCCACCAGAGAATTCTTACAGCTGGTGGGTGGATACAAAATTAGTTAAAAATTTCAGAAGCCCTTCTTTATGCAAAATCAATGGGCTGAGAAAGAAACAACTCCCTTCACAATAGCTACAAACAATATAAAATATCTGGGGGTAACTCTAACCAAGCAAGTAAAGGATCTGTACAACAAGAACTTCAAGCCCTTGAAGAAAGAAATTGAAGAGGCCATTAGAAGATGGAAAGATCTCCCATGCTCATGGATAAGTAGGATCAACATAATAAAAATGTCCATCCTACCAAAAACAATATACAGATTCAATGCAATTCCTATCAAAATACAAACACAATTCTGTATACACTTGGAAAAAGCTATTCTCAGTTTCATATGGAACAACAACAAAAAAAAAAACAAAATAGCTAAATCAATCCAGTACAATAAAAAAAAAAAAAAACATCTGGAGGTATCACCATCCTGGGTTTCAAGCTGTACTACAGAGCAATAGTAGTAAATACAGCATGGTACTTGTGTAGAAACAGACCGGTGGATCAATGGAATCGAATTGAAGACTCAGAAATTAACCCACACACCTATGGTCACCTAATTTTTGACAAAGAAGCCAAAACCGCACAATAGAAAAAGGGCAGCATCTTCAACAAATGGTGCTGGTCCAACTGGATGTCCACATGTCAAAGAATGAAATTAGACCCACACTTATCACATTGTACAAAATTTAAATCCAAGTGGATCAAAGACCTTAACATAAGGCAGGACACACTAAATCTACTAGAAGACAAAGTGGGAGAAACCCTCGAACTCATTGGCACATGTGACAACTTCCTGAACAGAACACCAACAGCTCAGGACCTAAAACCAACAATCAATAAATGGTACCTCATGAAACTGAAAAGCTTCTGCAAGGCAAAAGACACTGTCATTCGAACAAAACGGCAGCCTACAGATTGGGAAAAAAATCTTCACCAACCCCATATCTGACAGAGGGCTAATATCCAAAATTTACAAAGAACTCAAGAAATTAAATGCCAAGAAACAAAATAACACAATTAAAAAATGGGGAAAAGAGCTAAACAGAGAATTCACAAAGGAGGAATTCCTAAAGGCCAAGAGACACTTGAAGAAATGCTCAGCCTCCTTAATCATCAGAGAAATGCAACTCAAGAGGACTCTAAGATTCCATCTCACACCTGTCAGAATGGCTAAGATCAAAATCTCAAATGACAGCACATGCTGGCGAGGGTGTGGAGAAATGGGAACCCTCCTCCATTGCTGGTGGGAGTGCAGGCTTGTGCAACCACTATGGAGGTCAGTCTGGAGATATCTTAGAAAACTTGGAATAGCTCTGCCTCAGGACCCAGCCATACTACTTCTGGCTATACATCCAAATGACTCCTCACTGAATCACAAGGAAGTTGCCTCATCTATGTTCATGGCAGCCTTGTTTGTAATAGCTAGAAACTGGAAACCACCCAGATGTCCCTCAACTGAAGAATGGATTAAAAAACTATGGTACATCTACACAATGGAATACCACTCAGCTATCAGAAACAAGGTAATTATGCAATTTGCAACCAAATGGACGGAACTAGAAAAGCTCATCCTGAGTGAGCTAACCCAGATTCAGAAGGATGCACATGGCATCTATTCAATTATAGTCGGATATTACCTATTTAGTACAGGATATCTATACTACAACCAATGCACCAAAGGGAACACAGACATAGACATTTTTTGTTTGTTTGTTTGTTTATTCTCTCTCCCTGTCATTGAGACACGTTTCCCTGATGGTACTGTCTTGTAGACCTCCAGTATATAAGGAGGCTCTTGGCCTTCATATGACTGCTGAACTGGGGTGGAGGACTGTTTTGTAGGGACCCTCCACTCCAGAGGAGTGGGATGGAAGGGTTAGGGGGTCGAGGGTGGGAGGGCAGGACTGGGAAGGGTGGAAAGAGGACACTATGGAGCTGTAACCTGAAGCAATAAATAAATAGATTTTTTTTTAAAAAAAGAAAGAAAATTGTTCAGCCATTGAGAAGAGGCTCTACAATACCTGCACCCAGGGCTCATTCATCATTGTGGGAGAGGGGCAGAATGATTATAAGAAATGGTAAACCAAAGGGTTTGTTGTGAGATTGTGTTTCTTAGGAATCTCAGAAGCAACATCCATAAAGTCTCACCAACATTACTGCCTAAGTATGAGCAGAACAAAAAGTATAACAATAGGCAATCCAAAGTGGATGGGAGGAAGACGATGAAACCTCAACCCTATACAAAGAATCCCAGATGCCAGACGGTGAAGGAAAGTGTCTTCTTCCAGAGAGTACACAAATTGCTTATTTAATACCAAATGATCTCCCATAAAAACATGCACATAAGTAACATTATAAAGACTGAGCAATTAATAATTAGGAATACATATGCTTGCATATATGTTTATGCATATATATGCATATAATAACCACAAAAAAGAGATGATGAACTTGAAAGACATCTTGATTTCCTTCTGCTATATATAAATTCTATAGCTTCCATTTTACTGACGTTATCATTTTCTTTGAAAATTGTTTTCTAAGTTTTTAGCAATTATGTTTGAAGTGCACAAGCACTAAGTTAGAGTCATATTAAAATTCATTCATCATAAACATATCTTCCCCTTTGTTCTCAAATCCCTCTGCAAGGGTGTTGTCTTCTTCAGAGCACACCTTGTAACAAGGAGTGAATTACATGCACCCAAAGTAAAATGTCTACTTATTATGGGAGATGGACATGTTTATAATATTTTACTTGAGTTATACTTTATCTGATGGAATATATTTGTGCTATTTTACATTTATAGTATACCCACATGGAAACACATATAAAAAGAGTTGTATTTCTATTTTTATATTTTATACCAATCCACCTATATATTATAATAAATATCACTATGTATAAAATGAAACAAACAAACAATGGCATCATCAAGCAAAACACAGTAAAAGATGATTAAGACAAAGTTATGTACAGGAAACATGTCTTCTAAGACATAAATGAAAAAAATGAGATTTGAGAAATGTGTTATCTGATACTGAATAAACTATGTATTGATTTTATGTCGGATTTCAATTTTTAGCCAATACAGAAACACTAAGTGTCAGAGACTATGTTACGTATTTTTATGTCCCCCAATTGTTTCACTTTGTAACAGTCTACTTACCATTTATTTTAGTTGAGCTGAATCTATGCAGAAATTTCTTAGTCCCTATGGTAAACTTATTCAGCTAAATGGCCTTACTACTTCTTAAAAACATAAGAATATTTACTTAAGCAAACTATTAAATAATATCAAGTGTTAGTAAGACACAAGGAAGCATTTGAAAGAAAGAGGGGAGGGAGCAGTTGGTGGAAGTAAAGGAAGGGAAAAGATATATTGTAAATCTCAAAAAAATATAACCCAGTTAAAAAAAAAACTATTAGTTGCTTTGTATCTTGACATGCTAATTGATTTCTTTTAAAATAATGCCATAAACAAGTGTCATTTAAATATCAGAAAGGAACAAAGTTTTCAAACACTATTCCAAGAAAGCTAATGTACTTTGAATAAAATGATGTATAAACCTTAAATATTTTTTCAAATGACATATCAGAAGGAGAAACTGCCCTGTATGAGTTGTGGAGATTCAGGAACCATGGGATTTACACTATGATTGATGCTTCAGTGCTTCTTAAGATTACGGTGGATCTGTATGTAACCCTGTAGAAGCTGACACTGTGGTCTCAGGCTTCATTATCATTGAAAGGATAAGGTAAAATTTTATGACAGTGTTTTGATTTATTTGATGGAGTAATGGATAAATTTGGAAAGGATAATATTAAGAACTATATCATTATTTATATGGATTCATATTTAGAAATCCAATTCTCATATATTGTAATTCCATTATGAATAATAATAGAAACACAATTATTAATTTCTGATAGGCTCTGAAAATGTGAGATAAACTGTTCCTGAAAACAATGGCCAATAATTAATTTCCAAAGACACACATTTATGTGACTATGTACATATGAATATGGATGGATAGACAGATGGTAGATTGCAGGTAGATGGGTAGATAGATGATAGGTAGACAATAAAGAGATGATTGAAAATATACAGAATTCATATTCTAGTTTTATGTTGGGAATGTTTTTTTTATATGCCAGTATTCTGTTCTTTATACTTTATCTATTGAGAAAACAAGAAATGAATTGATTACTTAACAGTTTTGAAGATCACGGGAGTGAACACTTGTCTAGTTAGACTGAGATGTCCCGTGAGATTATAATTAAGATGCTGTTCATCCCTTCAGTTTTCCAAGATTGATATGAGCTGAGAAGTCTGTCAGCTAACCTGCCCATTAGGATGCCCAAGTGCAATTTCTAAAAAAGCTCCCGTGTAATGTTCTTCACTAATCACTGATGTCATCCAAGGGAAAGAAAACCAGAACCCCTCTATGGAAGCCACAAGGTTAGGGTAATAGTCGGATTGTATAATGGACACATTACCATGACTGCCATGTAATTCACACAGATCAACAATGGCACAATATGAGACAGGTTGGATTAGGCTATGAGCACGTGTAGGCAGGTACTTAGAGCCACTGAGAAGCTTGTCAATGTGCTTGTAAACACATGGTGCAGATGGGATCAGTTGCCTTGCGTTACACATCTTGCTCTACTCCACCATTTCTTCCCTCAGTAACTAAAAAAAAGTTACCCTTGATTTTTTTTTTTCATTCTTCATGTTTATATTTTAGTGTAAATGCTGAAAGGGGGAAGATAAAATAACACAGTGTCATGGAGTTTTTATGATAATTCTAAAATGTTAAAATTTGTATTTTATCTAATTATTCATAAACAGCACCCAAAGCTATAGGTTTTGTCTGCAGTCCTCATACACATACCACAGAAATATAATGAAATTTAGAATTTTTCTATTACTTGTTTATCTCTGATAATCTATATATATCTACTCATAAAACACTGAATAAAAAGAAAATCCGAAAGTAATGGTTGATTTCTTAGTGTGCTTCTTATGTTATCAGTCATGTTTTTGTGTTTTGTTTTTCTTTTATTATGTCATTGTCTACATGAACTGAGAAAGTCCAAACTCTATTTCTACTTCCTTTGCATGTTCTCACCAGGGGTTGTTGTTTACAATTGAAATTTGATGTGGAATGTGAAGTCTTTGGTTTTTACCAGTGGACAAGCTAGAGTATATATGGAGCAGCAACTAATTCCAAAGCACATGCAAATATACAACGTGCTTTATTCCTGGTATTAATGTAAAGAAATGGGAATGACAGTGAGGAAAGGAGAAAAAATAGCAGATGTGAAGATAGAGGAAACAATTGAGAGCAGGATAGGAAGAGCAGGCCAAGAGCTGGGAGGAGAAGAGCGGAAGGACATAAAATGCTTGAATTTATTAGGCATATCATTCATATATATATATATATATATATGAATAAATATGTAAATTATGTTTCATATTCTTTAACATTTTGAAATAAATATGTACACACACATATACATATTGTGAGAGAGGAATTAAATCCTTATATTCCCATAATGTTAACAATCATACACTTTACGAGTAATGAAAAGGCTAATGGAGAGCTAGACAACATAGGAGTGTAGGTAAAGGATTCTACAAGCAGCAGTCCTATAGACAGGGGAGACTGGCTGTGTGACTGGCTGAGAAGGATGGTTGAGCAAAAACAGCACACATCACAGGGTGGATTTGGGGGAGAAAGCAGAAAATGCTGTCTGAGGTGGTTGAAAATAACTTTCCTGTAAAATTTTCAACAGTTATTGTTAATATTCCAAAGTAGTCATGCCTGCATTTTATAGTAGCTTCAGTTAACCTCCAAGAATATCAACTGGTATCAAGTTCAAGTTCTAAGACATGATTCACAAGAGGCTACTGTGTTTAAATTATGCGGTTGAAGCATATTAGACCGTGTGTGTGTGTGTGTGTGTGTGTGTGTGTGTGTGTGTGTGTGTGTGTACCTGTTTTTAAAGGCAGGGAGATTTCTTTACACAAGTTTTCTATGAGAAAGAACTTATGGGAAAAATTCTCTGACAAGACCCATGCACTAGAGGATTATTGTCCTCCAGTTTGTGCACAGAGGGTTAACAGGCACACTACCTCCAGGGCCACCATCATAGCAAGGTTCCATTATAGTAAATGAAGTACCACTGTTTTGCCAAGGCTGGAGAAAGGGATGGCTTAGAATGGATGAACTTAAGCTGGGGCCAAGTCTAAATTAATTAATTCCAGCTACTCTGAAATTCTATTGTAGAAAAGAAGTGACTGAATTTGAGGCTCAAACTGTTAACTGTTGTATGTCACATAGAGAGAAGAGTGGGAAAATTGGTATGTATCTTATTCATGGAAATTGAACCAGCAGCAATATTCAATAATTTTTCACATATAATTTGTTATTAATTATGACTTTAAAGCTTCTGATTAGAACATTCAATTCAGAAATAATATCTAAACCATTAAAAGAGTAGTAAATTTCACTAAAATTGATATGAAAGACAAGATATTAGCATGTTTCAATACTTAATATGTTAATATATAAACAAATATGAAGTCATATACATACACATATGTTTGTTGAAGTATAAGTTCATTTCCTGTTTTATCTCTGATGGAGGAGGAATTTGATTCTTAGACTACCAAAGTGTAAATTTCTGGATGAGATGAAAAGAAAATGGGAGACTCAAAGTGAACCTGTTTCAATATCAAATACACTTTTTATATTGGGAATAACTTTGCAGAAGTCTTAAAATCTACTCCGAGATGCACAAGTACCAGTCATGAAGAAATGAGGGGCCAGGAAGATGGCTCAAGAAGTAAAGGAGCCTGTCACTATGGCTGTTGACATAAATTCAATCCTGGACCCACACAGTGGAATGAGAAAACTGACCTTGCAAGTTTTCTTCTGAGCACCACTCAGGCCCCTTGGCACATGCATACCCATCTCCCCCTACCACACACTGGGAGATTTATAAAAAGGAGTAAGTTAAATTTATCCAGAGGAAGAAGTAAATTGCATTTGGAATCAGTCACATTTAGAATCCTTTTCCAGCTGAATCACCTGTATGGCTAATTTCCTCCCTAGTGGGGCTCAACAACTAAGTGAAGTTACGGATTTGACTTTCTTTGCTCTAAGATATATATAGGTATTCAATTCTGGAAAATCCAAAAAGAGTAAAAAATTATCCCAGATGATCATTCAAATCAATCTCAATTCTACTTACCTAGATGTTTCTGTTCCCTTCAAATCTTATTTTCCTTTTTCTCTGCATCCACACCAACAGCACATTTGCATGTTTTCTATGCACTTTTAAAATCTTTAACTTTGTCTCTGGCCTTTTATGAGTCTGTCCTGTCAACTTCCTTCTTTCAGTTTCTCCTGAAGCAAAGAAGGCCTGTAGACAATAAACTATCTCCAACCTCAAATTCCATTATTTTGTTGTTTTATTGCAAAATGCATATAAATGCCATGTTACCATCAAAATAAAGGACACACACTAGGATTTTCAGTGTTTATATGTGGTAATCCTGTGAGTACCACTTTGCCAGATAATGTCACGATGATATGTCCTGAGGTGATTCTTACTGCTTTGCAGACATTGGCCCACTTATATTTTCACTTAGAAAAGAAGGTCATTTTATCCACCTGATTATGGCTGGCCATGGAAATAGCTGAATTCGAGATGATTCCTCAAGGTGTTTTGGGGGCAGCTGACCCATCAGCACACAAGCTCACATCAATGTATTCACATGTATCTATTTGTATATAATCTTACAACCCACCCTCAAACATGCATTCTTCCTTTCATCCTGTGATTAGATTCCTTAACAGTGTGCACTCAGTAAACATTGTTTCATTTTTAGTGAGTTATATATTCAAAAGGATAGCAAGGTTGAATATTTACTATCATTTAAAAGTGTATTCTCACATGTTAAAAATCATCCTAGGAAAAATAGCACATAAAATAGATCCTGCTGTCAAAATGAAAACCCAAAATACAAACATGAATGCTGCTATTGTCCTAAGATGTGACACTTTACAAGCACCCAGGGCCAGTCAGTGGTTGTTCTCCTTTTTTTCTGACTTCTAAATCTGTGTATAGAAGAAAGCTGCCATTAGACACCAGAGGCTGAACTCAGCTTAGCAGAAAAGACGACATTATGACCGGGGTTAGAGTTATCTCCTAAATTGGTGTAACTGAAACTCTCTGGTATTCCCAGAGTGTGCCTGCTGTCTCTCTTAATAGACTAAACATATGTGTCTTTTCAATCACTTAGGAAAAGATGTTATGAAATAACTATAGTCATATAGGAGCCTTGGATGGTTTTAACATAATATCAAAATTCATTCACAATTTCTAATTGACTTTCAAATATATCACATGAAGCAGTGTTGTTTATTTTTAATAATACATTAGCCAATAAAAGTAAAAAAGAAGCATTTCTGTTACAACAGAACATCATATTCACCTATTTGATTTTCAAAGAAATAATGTATTTTTATCTCTCAGATTTTAAAATTATTACTTTTCTTCTGAGGGAAGAAAGAATGCTGTCTTTTGTTAGAACTTCATGCTATTTTCATTTAGAACTACTTATTTTCTTATCCAGTGGTATTTTTTCTGGCATATTGAAAATTATTTGTTGTAAAGAATATCTGGTTTTGCTATAGGCAGGTTTTAATATGGATTTCTCAAAATGCCTCTTCCATAGTTAAATGTGGTAATATCAAATAAGATAGATGAACAAGTTTTAAATGAGTATATTTGTTCTTTAGCTGACTTTAAAATGTATTCTTCTTTTAATTTGTTAGTTTAGGCCAATATACTTATGCCATAGCTGTCTATGAGGAAGGGTTTTGCTTTCTGTTTAGTTAGTCTGTTCATGATCTGTATTTTGATAATCACAAAATATATCATTACATTAATTTCATCACATGCTCACAGTACATATAATGCTAACATCTTTACAATGAGAACTGTGTTGCTTATTTTGAATGTCATGCCCTTAAGATCTTATGAAAATCCACAGATATCCGCCATGATTCAAAAGTATCCAAGAACACACACTTAGTATGCTACTATTCAATCCTTGTAGGCAAACAAGAAAAACTTGGATTTTCATTTGCATTGGAGGACTCTTTTTCCTGATTGAGTAGAGTCTCCTGTTTCTTTTGTCCATTTGCTGTGGTTAAATGTCCTCCTGATCTGCCAGAACTACATCTTTCCATCGTTGTGGCCCAGCTCCATGTTTATCCGGGTACATCCATGAGTTTAAGAATATTATTGTATCAACTCTTCCAAAATTTGTAAAATAAACTATCAACTTGCTGGTTTTAGGGTTCTACGACTGTAAGAACAATGCCTCTGGTTGTTTGAGACAAGGTTGTTGTGTGGAGCTGGACTGAATAGAATTGGCTGTATAGACCCTGTCAGCCTTGAACCTGAACTGATCCTTCTTGCACTATCCTCAGATGCACCCTTAAGTGAGTTTTCTCTCTTTCTCCATGACTGTGTATTATTTGAGATATACAGGGTCAATGTTTCTTTCTAATTCTTGGCATAATCCTGCTTGAGATACATAATATGGATAAATTACAGAATCTTGTACCCAAGAAGAATATTCTTCCAGAATCTCTTGAGAAAATGTCCTTATCAAAAGGAGAGTGGTATTAATCCATTCTTATCAACTTCAAAGTCCACTTAAATATTATAAGTTCAGTCATATAAACAGTCCAAAGTGTGCAGTTTCAACATTTGATACCTCTCCTGTGTCTTTATTCTCCTTCCCCAAAGTGGTTTTAGCAGGACAGAGCAATATGTGCAATTTCAGCCCCACTGATCCTTTTACCTACTCTCCTCTTTCAAACACATTAATTGTTCTTGTTTCAACAAAGACTAACAAAGCAATTCCATCCTGAAATGATTAGATTCCACAGGCTTCTGCCCATTACACTTATCATGCCTTCTCAGTTAGCCAAGAATGCCTTTAGAATGCACCAGCATATTGAATCATCTGATTCTCTTTTTTAAAACTACTTTTCTCCAAAACATCCCTCTTTAAAAAACTTTGTAATTTAATATTGTAACTTATTTTAGGCACTTTCAGATTAATATATAATTTTATTATATAAATTGGATCCTGTTTGCTTAATTATTTGCATACCTGGAATGTATATGTGATGTGTATAATTCATGAGTGAATTTTCTCAAAGTTTGATATTTATTGAATATGAGAAAACATTAATATACTGAATCATGTGGACTCTTCCTGGATGGATAGTTAAAGGTAATTTACTCTCCACTTGTAGGTCACAGGTCTTAACTGCCCTGTAACTATTAAGTCTTCATAGTCCCCTCAGGCCAATAACACTGTTAACTGAGTTCAAGGATTCTTCCCATTTCCACAAAACTTAAAGTCTCCTAGGTATTAATTCTAAATGATTTGGACAATGGCCTCTTAACATATCCTTTACCTGATCCTCACTTTCCTTCTTCCCTCTCAAATTCCATCCTGTTTCACCCTCTTGACTCAGGGTTCCCTCCCAAACCTAACTATCCTTAATACACTCAGTTACTTCTCAGGAATGGGGACACTTTTATCTTCATTATATAATAGATTCAGGACCTTGTGTCTATCTATCTATCTATCTATCTATCTATCTATCTATCTATCTATCTGTCTATCTATATGTCTATCTGATATAGATATATATTCTATATATAGATATATAATCAATATATATGTATATATATTGTATCAATATATATGTATCCATCTATATATATGTATCAATATATTTACATGTGTATACATGCATATTTTAAGTATATTGTTATATACATATACATATATATATATGAATATTCTTAAGATCCCAATAAATACATGCAGCATGAATCAAAGGATATACAACAAATAAATCATCCAAGGACAGAACACATAGAAATCAACTCTTTTGGAACTCTTTACTGATTTACTATCTAGGGATGCCTTAAACTTCTTAGTGTCTCAGTGTCACATAATGACATTTGGTGAGAGCCTACCCCTAATGGCTTAGTCATCTCTCCAGCTCATAGTTGCCATATTTTAAATGAAAATAGACTGTAAATCCTCACTGTTTAAAAAATTCAAAAAATTATACACTCTTAGGTTCTTCTTATAGAATCCAATATTAGCCTGCTAATTCTTACTTTTATACTCACTTGCCTAATTATATATATATATATGTGTGTGTGTGTGTGTGTGTGTGTGTGTGTGTGTGTGTGTGTGTGT
>CAJQZJ010000603.1:80502-108522 GCA_907164525.1 Lophiomys imhausi
GAAAGAAAGAAAGAAAGAAAGAAAGAAAGAAAGAAAGAAAGAAAGAAGTGGAGAAAGAGAGAAAGACCAAGTGAGACACAGAGAGAGACAGGGAGGGAGAAAGATAGATAGATGATAGACAGACAGACAGACAGACAGATAGATAGATAGATAGAGCAGTATTTCATTTTTTAAACTCTACTAAACCTTCATCAGATATGTTCTTTTCTATTTTGTCTCACAATATCAGCTTCTTAAGTCATGTAGAATTTTAAAAATTAAGAAAATAAGATATGATATTTCTGAATGTGTAAACAGCAGAAAATGTACATGCCCTTATTTATGTAGGTCTGATTACTGTCCTAGGAAACCTGTGTGACCACACTCAGGATTTACCCAGAAAAGAAGGACCAAAGCTCCTATGCACAGTGGGAAAAACTGGCAAACAAATACAAAGAGTGAAAACCAGAGTGAAGTATTCCTAAGCCAAAGTCTTGATTTTTTTTTTTTTTTTTTGTATAAAATGAGTGTTAACACTCTTGGATTCAGTCATTGACTGGACATTCCCCTCGAGACCCACCTCATGGGAGAGACCTAACCCCTTAAACTATTAATGATTCTCTGTTCTCCTTGCGGAGGAACATAACTGTCATCTGAGAGGCTTTATCCACTTTATCCAGCAGATAATGGAAACAGATGAGAGACCCACAGTCAAATATTAGGCAAACTCGAGGAGTCTTGTGGAAGAGTTCGGGGAAGGACTGAAGGACCTGGAGGGGTCAAGGACACCACAAGAAGACCTACATGGCCAATTAACTTTGGCACAGGGGGGTCCATGGAGACTGAACCACCAACCAAAGAACATGCATGGACCGGTCCTAAGCCCACTACACACATGAAGGTGATGGGTTGCTTGATCCTCAATTGTGTCTCTTAACAAGTGTAGCAGGGACTGTGTCTTCCTTGGACTCTGTTGCCTCCCTCTGGATCCCATCTTCTCAGCAGAACTCCTTTGTCTTAGCTCAGTGGAAGAAGAGGCAATTAGTTCTGATGCTATTTGATAGGCCAGATTGAATAGGTACCAAGCAGGAGAGGGTATGGCGGAAGTGGATGGAAAGGTGAGACAGGGAGGAGAGGAAGAAGGGGGTGTTGAGATTGGGATACAAAATAAACAAATGAATAAATAGAAAAAAATTCTTGGGTTCAAATTTACATGGAAGGAGAGTATCTAAAAAAGACCCCATGGGCTTGTCTCATTAGGAAGTCTACAGCTCTGAGTGTAAAGTTTACTTCACGATTCAGACAAACACTTTGAAGATTTCATAAGGTACTCTGAGTGTGTGTGTGTGTGTGTGTGTGTGTGTGTGTGTGTGTGTGTGTAGTCCATACTTTTGTGTGTGCTCTTATGAAATATATAGTACATATCTGTGTGTGAGTACACATGTACATATGTATTTGTGTGTATAGGCCAGGGCAAACATTGCATTTTTAAAAAATTATTCTTCTCACCTCGTATTTTGAGCCAAGGTCTCTCACTGAAATTAGAGCTCACTGTTTTGGCTCCATTGGCTGATCACTTGAGCCAGAGGATTGTCATGTCTCTGCCTCTTGCCAACACTTACAGGCTTAACATAGATACTGAGAGTCTGAATTCAGGTCCTCACATTTGCACTCAGGACTTTACAGACTGAGCTATCACAATGTGAGATACTTATATTGATTCCTTCACAGGATATTCAGGGGTTTTACAGGTAAAATTAATAACTACAATTTCTTGACCACAACTAAATACATATAAAAATTGACATCAAGACCAATCAGAAAATAACCCAAAAATATAGTGTTGGTGAGAGACTGAGGGAGATGATGGATAGACAAAATGAAGTAAGGATAATAAATGTCAAACATTCAATATGAGAATACTATGAACACAAGTGCAATGATGTCATGAAGAAGTGTATATCCACTATATTCATCATATCTGGAGCTCAGGATTTAAGAAGAATATACTGAAAAGTACTCTGCATAGAACATGACTGAGATACTTCCCAATACTACAAAGTAGCTTTGATTTATATACCAAATATTACTTTTTATCAATATAGTTAATTATTCTATATACTATGTCTATGTAAGATTTTCTCAAATTAGTAGTAGTATTTCTATGGACAAAGACTCAGTCATTTTTCATAATTAATCTATATGAACTCATAACATAAAGTTCATTAAACAACAATGAAATTAGCAAGAAGAAACAGATAAGAAAACAAGAGAGAATGGTGAAGCTCTTGATGGTTAATGGGATATATACAGTCTCATGGAATCTTAATTATAATGAGAAAATTAACTGATTTAGTTATATGTCTTTACATTAAATATTCAAACAAAAATATCCTAGAGGCTTGAAATTTTCACTGATGGCCAAATTATGAAATCGCATCCAACACCAACATGAAAATATATCTGAGTACCAGGATGAAAGAGAAATCCTCCAGGAGAACAGAACCACTTGCTTTTTTTGTTTTGCATACAGCTAAGTCATTTGCAATTATCTAAAACTCAACATGTGAGTATATATGCTATATGTGTAATAGTTGAATCCTATCCATTTGAGTTTGAGTAGCCCTTTTAAGATTTTATTAATGATTCTAGAATTGTTTGCATTTCAAGTGAAAAGAATGATTCCAAAATGGGATTATCTTAATTAAACTATTAATAAAAGTAGAATAGTAGCTGTGATAAACACACTTCTTATTTGTGACATTGGCACTTATTAGTATATTTTATTTATAATGAAGAAACACACAAATGCCAAGAGTTCTATATTCCCTTGTTCATGAAGGACATCATATGTTGTTTTTCATGTGTATGTTTCATTTCTTTTTACAGATTACAAAAAAAAAGCTTTCATGGCCAATCTCCTATCATTATTTATTAAATATGTAATCATTTCACTGAGCAATTAAGTGAGGGAAGACACTTTACACCACTGGTAGATAAAAGGAGACAACTACTGATTGCTATTATTCATTATCAAGTTTTTGTTGTTATTGTGGTCTAGTCTCTTTCTGAACTTGGCCTTGCTCTTACTTCACTGAAACCGTATACCAACAACAGGGAGATGGCTAATATGAGATAGGATAAAAAGTTCAGTCTGTCAGGAGAGGATTCATTTCAGTCCATCAGTGTTGTTATTCTACTAAGTGGTGACATAATTCCAAATTCACCTTCCCAAGAGATTGGCTCTCAGGGTCTCTCCCATTTGCTGACTTTACTGCAAAAGAATGTTGGCTTCTGTCATAATTGAGGAAAAAGGTTTTTAGACCAGATTATCATTTCTGAAATGGATCATATAACACATCTGAAAGTGTTCCTATAAACCCAACCTTCTGCCCAGATATTGTCTACTTTTCAAATAAGTGACTAGGTTTGTCTGGAAGAACATTGCTTTATATTGGAATTATTTTAAAATTCTAGCAATTTTAATTTTCTAAAAGGCATGTTATCCAGACTTCTTTCTGAATAGATATTCTACCGACCAAGAGGAACTAAGTAACTGGAGAGAACATTTAAGATTATCACAAAGCATTGTACAGTCACTAAATGGAAAGAGGATGGTTTCTGGGAATGTTCAGTTCTGTGGATGGTTCATAATGTTATAAAGATCACTTGATGTATTTTAAGGAGAGAAATCAATCCAAAGAGGACTGAGATTGGCTTATATATAGGAAAAGGTAGGCATTTATGCATAAGGCATACTATTAAGCTCACTTCTGATAATTTAGGCACACTATATATTATATATAATAGAATTACTCTATATGATACATAATACAATTAATAATGTTTACTTCTCAAGAAATACAATTATTGTAATTTTACTAACATTCTGAAATATTTGAAAATTTCAGTATAGCATACATCTATAACAAAAAAGCTGAAAATTATTTCCATATTTTCTTTTGTAAATTTAAATTTTAATGTACATTGAACATAGTATATATTTAATGTTAACATTGTTTAACTTAATCATGTATTAAACAGATTCTGATCTATGCCATGGCCATTCAAACAGTGCCCACAAAAGACTGAAGAACATCAGAAGTGAACACATATGAGGTGTAGATTGGAAACACTTTGCGAGAAACACACTGAAGATTTAGGACAAAGTTTGGCACAGTCATTGATGTATTTGAAGATGGTGAAAACCTAGAACATATTTGCTCAAGTTCTATATTTCAAGGTAAACTGTGTCCATATGTTTCTTATTCATTTACATGTAATTCCTTTAACAGGTTTTCTAGGGGGAAAAGCTTTTTAATGCATAAGAGATTTTTGTGAAACAATTATGTGTGTTATCTAACATTTCATAGCAGAATTGCCCTATTTCTGTGCTAAAGAATCTGGGCTGATGTCCCTTCTTTCTGAGTCAGGCTGCAGTAGAGGTCTCTGTCTCTCTATGTCTATTTTCACATTTCATTCTATTTTTTATTTTAAAATTAAATTAAAATTTAACTGGTATGTGATATAAAGTTTTTCATATTAAGGTAGCAGACGATTTAAAAAATCAATTGGAATTCAAGTAATTCACTTATGCCTTGTAATGAAAGAAGAGATAACTCAATTTTGAGCCATCATTGAAATGTTGGATAGTAAATTGTAATATCAATGATATAAGCTGCAAACTAAATTGCTAACTGATGACTATTTTAAAACTATATATTAACAGTGAAGCTGAAGACATTTGTAAAATATTACCTGTAAAATAACTATACTAAAAACTCTAAGTCTTTGATATATAAATTACCAAAGACTTGCGCCTCTGAACAAAGATCTATGTGTATTTACTCCTAAAATGAATACACTATATTTACAGTTCAGGCTTAAGGGAAGATGGAATGAGTGAATGATGATGTTGTACCTGTCCAAGTGAAAGGTTTTTTTTTTTTTAAATCCCTTTATGCTTCCTTCTTAATACCATGTGATATGAGTTGTTGGCTTAGGAAATTCAAACTTAATTCTTTAAATCTTTATGACAAGAGAGAAAACAATTATCTCTCTCCTTCCTCTAGTTTGAAACACATTGTGGAGGGGAGTCCTGATGACTCAAGCTGAGGTCAGATTACCTAGTACCAGGTCCTTATTATTGCTAGTGTGATGTGACTCTAACCTAGCAATCATCACATACAATGCTTATTACCTAATGTGTATGATGAAAAAGTGTTTTAATGAACTCATTTAAGCCCATTTTAATCATTATGAAAGAATCATTAGTTAAAAATAGATAGATACATATGGTATATATTCACTTATAACTGGATTTTAGCCATATAGTATAGAATAACCATCATACAATCAATAGACCCAAAGAGCAGGAACATGGACTTTCTTACCTGTTAGTGGGACACTCCACACTAGTGGAACTGCCATGTATCCCCCCTGTGCATAAAGAAGCTTTTCACCCTCATGTGACTAATGAACTAAGTGGGGGCTGATAATTGGAGGGCACCCCACACCGGATAGGTGGGAGAGGAGGTAGAGGGTGGGAGTTTGGGATAAGAGGGAGTAGAAGGAATGGGCTGTAATGGAGATGTAACTTGAATTAATAAATAAATTTTTAAAGAAAAATAGTAAATTAGTGGAGAGGAATTAACTAACGAGAGAGAAGAAATTAATGTCACAAAAAAGTGAGAAGTAATAGAAGGTTTGAAAGAACAAGGTTTTCA
This sequence comes from Lophiomys imhausi, assembly GCA_907164525.1. Taxonomy (NCBI): domain Eukaryota; kingdom Metazoa; phylum Chordata; class Mammalia; order Rodentia; family Muridae; genus Lophiomys; species Lophiomys imhausi. The sequence goes on from CAJQZJ010000603.1 coordinate 86,208, forward strand.
CTGTGACCATGGACTTTTGTGCAAACAAATGATTGTCTGTAAAAATCAAGTGTGGAAAAACTGACTTAAGAACCAATCTAACAATTGCATCTGTGGCTTTGACCCACTGTCTCTTTTTTCCTTACTTTCCCCCAATGCATTTATCAGTGGAAATGATGGAAGAATAACCCAACACTGCATGCTTTTCTTGTCTTTCTTTTTGCATAGCCTTCTGTCTTCAACTCTCCTAGATTTAATGCACATATGGAATTAGGTGACCTCATGTGTGGTCACCCCTCTACCTAGCATGGGTGTGTGAATGACAAGCACAGGTCCTCAGTCTATCCATTGGCTGTTAGAGACAATGTGGTTGGGATATGAGTCGGAATTTCTTCAGGGGGAAAAAAAGATGGTGGCCAGAAAGATGGCAGCCAGGAAGAAAGCCTCTGTATGTTTATATACCCAGATGTAATTTGTACCAAGTGCTCACAAATATGCATTAGCTTGATTGGTTTTTATAACCCTTTGTAGAAAAGAGGTCTTACTATATGTGCTTTATACATTGAGTAAGATGAATATCACAGATGTTAAATAACTTTTTGCAGGTCACACTGGCTCAAAAGATTAAAGCAAATAAATGAGGCCTAAATGCAAACTGTTTTTTTTCCTACTATAACAGATGAATCTTGGTAGTTTCAGTTTTAATGAAAAACAGCAACGTCAGAAGAAAAAAATCCCAGGTAACAAGCCAGACATGGAGGTGTTCATGCTTATCCTCTAGCAATCAGGAGGCAGAGCCAGGAGAGTCATAGTTTGAGGCCAGCTTGGACTGCATGGTAAGACTGTCTAAAAAAAAAAAAGACGGTTTTAGAAAATAAAAATAAGGGCTGGAGAGATGGCTCAGAGGTTAAGAGCACTGTCTGCTCTTCCAGAGGTCCTGAGTTCAATCCCCAGCAACCACATGGCACATGGGGACTCACAACCATCTGTAATAAAAACTGATTCCCTCTTCTGGGTGTGTGTGAAGACAGATCACTTGTATAAACAAAAATAAAATAATAAATAAATTATTTTAAAAATAAAAGTAAAAATGAAGTCCTGGAAAATAGTCTTCAAGAAAACATTAAGCTGAAATTTGTATTTGGCAAGTATTAAATAATTTAACTACCAATAACACTTTAAAATTATTTTATATATCCATATGTGTATGTTCACATGTATGTACATATACAGAAGTACATTCCCATGTGTGTATGTATGTGTATAAGGTGGCTAGAGGCTGACATTGAATGTCTTCCTCAGTTGTTTTTCTCCATATTTCCTTAGACACTGATGCTGGAGCTCACTGTTCCAGCTAGCCTGGTTGGCCTGAAAAACCCAGTGTCCTTCTGTCTCTGCTTTTGCAGAACTGTGACCACAGGCCTTGGAGGCTACAGTTTTCTTTTTCACATGGGTTTCAGGAGATCAAACCCTGGTCTTCATACCTACATTGCAAAAACCTTACCAACAGACCCATCTATGCAACTTTCAAAATTACTTTTCAATAGGGGTTTGAAAACCTTGGGAAGAAAGAAATGCCACTATTAGAAGGTCCAAATTCGATCATGTAAAAAAAAAAAAAAAAACACAGAATGAACATTTTCAGAGAGAAACTTGCTGTCCTGGGAATTTTGACTCACTGATCAAAAGAGGAGCCAGCTTCCTCAGATTGCCCACTGTATCTCTCCAAGTCCAAGGGGTCCAAAGTTTTTCTACACTGAGAGATCAGGCAAATATTAATTTAGGTCTGCCCCAATTGCCTGATGGTTTGTGTCGTCAGAATTACACTTTAAAATAGTACGATTTATTCTCTTTCCCCGCCATTTGAAAAGGTTTCACACTCCATAGATACCTCATTCTATGGTAACAATGTTTGTTTACATACTATTTATTTTAATGTAAGTCCTTTATCTTTTCACTTTGTTGACTGTTCCTTGTTGTGTCTGTCATCTAAACTTTAAAGGATTAAGCTTCTGGTGTTTACTTAAATAAGCAGTCTTTGGTTTATCCTCTTAAATAATTGCAACTAGAAAAAAAAAAGGAGAGAAACTCACCTTTCTTTTTCATGTTTCTTACTGTTGTATTTCAGTGAAAGCTCTTTTGTCTTTTTTCTTTCATTAATTGTTTTATGATTTAAATGGTCACTTAAACAGAACCAAAAGTTAATTTAGGTGACAAGTCTTTTAATAATAATATTTTCCTGTTTTAGGCACACACTTCAATAACCAAAGCAACATGAAACATTTCATCTTTTCTCCTTTAATCTCTAAAATGCAGTTAATAGAGACTGCGCTAACAAAATGTAATTATAGTTATGTTAACCACTTTTGGACCATACCACTTCAAATATTATATTGGTTTTCAGTATTACTTTGGATATAACTAACACTTTTAATAGTATGTATGCATCTGCCCTCTGCATGACATATCTTTATGGTACATACAACATGTTTCACAAACTTGCTAATATTAATTGTTCATAAATCACAAAGATGCATAAGAGTTTGACAAAGACAATAAATTTTCCCAATAATTGTCTCTTTATAAATTTTATACATTTCTTTCCCCACGCCCCATTTAGTGGTCCTAATATCCCACCATGTTAAGAAAGGATTTATTTGCTGATTTTCTTCTGAATATGTCAGGTTATCTGGCCTGTGAGCTTTAGGAGATTCTTCTGTGGACACCTCATTCCTTATAAAGGCTCTTGGATTAGAGGTACAGGATATATCCAGGCCCCTATGATTTTGGTGACTTGAATTTAGATTCTTATGCTTATGTACAAGTGTTTTATCTGCTTAGCCATCTCCAAAGTCCTTATGCACTTCCCTTAAAATCTTAGATTTCAACATTTCTTATTATCTTCATCTCAACATTTCTTATCACATCTATGTCCTTTAAAGGATATTTTCCCTCAGGATAGAAAGATGGCTGAGTGGTTAAGAACATTTGTTGTTTTAGAAAGGACCAAGGTTTGGATCCCAACACACACATGGTGGCTCACAAACATCATTAACTCCAATTCCAGGGGATCCTAGCACCTCTTTTGACCTTTGTAGCATCAGGCACACATGTGGAACAATACATATATGTAGGCAAAACATTCATACACATAAAATAAAATAAAATTATAAATCTTTAAAAATTAAAAAAATCTCTACTAGAGAGCATGTTCCTTAAGGAAATCTGAGATTTCCACATCTTCCCACTGTATTGTGTTTGCAGGTAGTTAATTTATGTTATTCCATTTCTTCTAGGTACTGGAAGAAGCAGGTTGTTCACTTCTAGACAGTGGTGTATTGAGTAGACATGTTGGTAAATGCTTCCTAGAACGTAAAAGTATTTAAAGGCATTAGAGAAAAATTGTTAATTTCTATGATTGAAACTTATTGAATGTTGGCATGGTTGTTTTGGTGGCTGTTTTCATCTTGGAACCATAAACATATGAGGGGAAGGACAAGAATCAACATGCTAAGGTCAGCAAAGAAAAACTATCAAACAACATATACCTTTAGCTTCACACAGATAGAAAACACTCTCACACATACACACACACAGGTTTTGAGATTCAGGAATAAGTGTAATTGTTAAAGCCATATAAGCAAGGAATTTCTATGGTAAGAGTCAAACATATTTGTAGAACAACATGCTATAGTTAGAAGTATTACCAGAAGTCTGTCACACTCTGAAGTAAGAAACTAGACAGAGAAATAATATAGGACAAAGACAGAGATTATGAAGACATAGAATATTCCCCAAAACATTGTAACTCCTGAAATATAAGTGAAAACAACATATTTTTGTATGTCACCCATACATAAAATAATATTTTAAGAACACTTTACTTGTGAAGTATAGACAACTTTGTAACCAGGGTAATTTGAAGAAGACAGAAATTTCTCATGGAATCAAATTGAAGACCCAGAAATGAACCCACACATCTATGGTCACTTAATTTTTGACAAAGAAGCCAAAACCGTACAATGGAAAAGGGCAGCATCTTCAACAAATGGTGCTGGTCCAACTGGATGTCGACATATAAAAGAATGAAATTAGACCCACACTTATCACCTTGCACAAAACTTAAGTCCAAGTGGATCAAAGACCTTAACATAAGGCAGGACACACTAAATCTACTAGAAGACAAAGTGGGAGAAACCCTCGAACTCATTGGCACATGTGACAACTTCCTGAACAGAACACCAACATCTCAGGACCTAAGACCAACAATCAATAAATGGGACCTCATGAAACTGAAAAGCTTCTGTAAAGCAAAAGACACTGTCATTCGAACAAAATGGCAGCCGACAGATTGGGAAAAAAATCTTCACCAACCCCACATCTGATGGAGGGCTAATATCCAAAATTTACAAAGAAATTAAATGCCAAGAAACCAAATAATTCAATCAAAAAATGGGGAACAGAGCTAAACAGAGAATTCACCAAGGAGGAATCCCTAATGGCTGAGAGACACCTGAAGAAATGCTCAACATCCTTAATCATCAGAGAAATGCAACTCAAGACGACCCTGAGATTCCATCTCACACCTGTCAGAACGGCTAAGATCAAAAGCTCAAATGACAGCACATGCTGGCGAGGGTGTGGTGAAAGGGGAACCCTACCCCATTGCTGGTGGGAGTGCAAGCTTGTACAACCACTATGGAAATCAGTCTGGCGATATCTTAGAAAGGTTGGAATAGCTCTACCTCAAGAACCAGCCATACATCTTCTGGGTATACATCCAAATGATTCCTCACCAAATCACAAGGACATATCCTCGTCTGTGTTCATAGCAGCCTTATTTGTAATAGCTAGAAACTGGAAACAACCCAGATGTCCCTAAACCAGAGAATGGATTAAAAAACTTGGTACATCTACACAGTGGAATACTACTCAGCTATCAGAAACAACAAAATCATGCAATTTGAAGCCAAATGGATGGAACTAGAGAAGCTCATCCTGAGTGAGCTAACCCACACTAAGAAGGATGCACATGTCATCTATTCACTTATAGTCAGAATTTAGCCATATAGTACAGGATAACTATACTACAACGAATGCCACAAAGGGAACATGAACATAGATTTTTATCCTGTCAGTGAGACACCTTTCCCTAGTGGTGCTGCCTTATATGCCCCCAGTATATGAGGAGGCTCTTGGCCCTCATATGACTGCTGAACTGGGATGGTGGACTGTTATGTAGGGATACTCCACTCCAGAGGAGTGGGGTGGAAGGGATAGGGGGTAGAGGGTGGGAGTGTGGGACTGGGAGGGCTGGAAAGAGGACACTATAATGGAGATGTAACCTGAAATAATAAAGAAAGAAAGAAAGAAAGAAAGAAAGAAAGAAAGAAAGAAAGAAAGAAAGAATGAAATTTCTCATATTCAGAAAGAACTTACAGCACTGCTCATAGCATGGCACACATCTTCTAATACTTGATTTAGTCCCTCGAGCTTGCCTGGAAATTGGTGCACTCACAGGAGTGAAAGGATGGGTAACTGGAGGTTGAGGTGCACAAAAGACCAGGTGCAAAAGTAAAATCAATGTAATGTACCTTGAGTAGAGAAAAAGTTGAGGGCCAAGTCATGGGCTGGGACTGAGTTGGATAGTAGCTATGGGGAGTCTCAGGGGAAGTTCATGAGTATTTTACCAATCTGACTTAATAAAGTAGACAGTAGGAGAGGGCATCAAACTAAAATTAAAGGGATCTTCCTTTTTTCATTCATTTATTCTTCAAGTCTCAATTATAGTCCCATTCCTCTTCCCCATCCCTGTCCCACCCTCCTACCCTCTTCCCCCTCACCCTCCTATCTGCTTTTTTTAAAACTTAAGGTGTATCTTTTCTCCCGGACAGCTCCCCCTTTTAGCCCAATAAAAGACTCTTTTTCTTATAACAATAAATATAATATCATACAATAAGAATAATTGGGCCATAATTATGAAAATTATAAGGTATAACATATATTCTCAATGTCTAGTCCATACATATTTAACAACTGGCATTAATATTCTATTATCTACCTATCTCAATGAGTTTAGAGTTCTATACATAACTCAGTTTCCATCCTAACTTGCATTACCAACTTAAAAAACATCTTCTTAGACCTAGAACACCTAGGTCTTAGATGTTCTTAGATGATCTTAGAACATCTTTTTAATTTCTAAACAACTTAAACTTTAACTGTGAGACTATACTTATCTAGTCTTCAACCACATCAGAGTCCTGAGAAGGATAAATATATCTGAATAAAAGGAAAGTGAAGAGCCAGCAGCTTCCAAAACTAAGAAATGACAGACAACTGACTGCCTGGACAGTCCCCAATTTCTCTCCATACATTAGAGCATCTATCTTCAGCCTTTTGGCCCAGTGTCTCTGACAGACATTAATTGTAAATAGGGACTTATGAAGGACTTATCTACCTGTTTTGGCAGAGCTAGACTGTCGACTTATCTCCTTCCAAGTTTTGTACTTTTTGGACAGCATTCTGTCTACAGTTGAAGCAAGGGCTTTCTCTTGTCCAGTGACAAGCTTGCCACTAATTCAACCATCTCCAAATGGAAATTCTTTAACGCTCATCATCTACTTGGAGTAGAATTGGGGGGGGGGTGCTGTCAGGAGCTGACATGTCTCAGTATTTTTATTTTTATTATATTTTTCACCTTAGTTATCATTCTTTTTTAATTAATTTGTTTTTTTTGTAACCTCTCGAACATATACTTCCCTCTTCCCTCCTGGCCCATCCCTTTCTCCTTCCCTTCTTCCCTCCTTTCCTCCTTCCCTCCCTCCCTCTCTCCCTCATTATTCCTCTTCTTGCTACTCTCCTTCTCTTAGATGAGGTGGGCCCTCACATATCATACTTCCTCAATAATGTGAGGGCCAAGAGCTTCGTCTTGTACTGGGCTTTATATGGCACACCATCTTGGGTAAGGTGTTAAACTAACCTGCAACAGGCTCCATGACTCACTACTGGGTGGAGTTTTTCCTAGGATAGATATGCCAGGCTCCTATCTGTTTGGGTCTGTGGGCTGTCCTGTGGTATATGGTTAATATCCATTTATAAGGGAATATATACCATTGTTTATCTTTCTGGGACTAAGTCAGCTCACTTAGGATTAGATTTTCTAGATCCATCCATTTGGTTGGAAATTGTATGATTTCCTTGTTTCTGATAGCTGAGTAGTATTCCATTGTGTAGATGTACCACAGTTTTTTATCCATTCTTTGGTTGAAGGACATCTCAACCATTTTCATAGCAGCTTTATTTGTAATAACCAGAAACTGGAAGCAACCTAGATGTCCTTGTGGTTTGGTGATGAATGTTTTGGATCTATTTCCAGGAAGGGTATGGCTGGGTCTTGAGGGAGAACTATTCCCAATTTTCTAAGATATCTCCAATTCACTTCCAAAGTGGTTGTCCAAGTTTGCACTCCCACCAGCAATGGAGGAGTTTTCCCCATTCTTCACATCCTTGCCAGCATGTACTATCATTTGAGTTTTTGATCTTAGCCACTCTGACATGTGAGATGGAATCTCAGAGTCATTTTGAGTTGCATTTCCCTGATGACCAAAGATATTGAACATTTATTCAAGTGCCTCTCAGCCTTTATAGATTCCTCTTTTATTAAGGGATTTTCTTAACTTAAAATACCAATCTTGTTATATCTGTGGATTATTCACTGTGTTCACTGATAAATTGATCCATCTACTAAAGAAAACAAAATTTAAAAAAAAGAAAGATCAAACTTTCTATCAGTTAGTCCAAACCCAGGACACAGCTTGTAAAGAATCTGAGATGAGGAAAGAGTTATAGTAAGGATTATTATCAGAAGATTATTTATATCAGTGGAACAGGACACAACTAAAGTAGTCAATCAAACTGGAACAAATTTTTTATTATTTTAATTGAAAATAACTACATCACTTTTCTTCCTCCTCTGTCTCCCTTCAGCCCATGCCAACTTCTCTCCCTCCAACCCTTTCATATGCTTCTACTCTCAAGTCCATAGCCTATTTTTCTTTGATTTTTATTCTTACAGATGTATATGGATAAGCAATTATAAATACAACCTACTGATTCATTTTGTTGGTTGTGTGTATATGGTCTCAAAGTTGACCACTATGCTGGACAACCAATGAGGACTAATCCCTGGGAGAGTTTAATTCTTACCCTGGCATTCATTTGTTGCTGATATTTCTTTGTCCAGGGGTGGGAGCCTGAGAAATTTCCCCTCTTCCAGGTTAGCATGTCCATTGATTTAGCCATTGTCATTGTTCTGGTCTTGTTTATTCAGCCATGGTTTAACAAGACTGCTTTACCACAGACTTCCTGGTAGTCTGACTCTATAATCTATATTGTTTTAGGAGTCACTTGGATTAATGTACCAGGCATTTGCAAGGAGTTTTCTCACGCCTTGTACTGATGTTCTTATTAGTCTATGGGTCTAAATGGGAGCATTGCCAGTCAAAGTGGCTTAACTATCTGTTATATATATATATATATATATATATATATATATATATAGTGTATGCATTTATATATAATACATATTATATATAGTATATAGAAATATTTTATATTTTAATTATATATATCCTTTTATGTACTGTGTATAAGTTTAGATAAGTATAAAATGATAATACCTTGAGCCCTGTTCAAATAGCCTTGGTGTTATTTGTATGTTGTCCCTCCTTGTCATTCTTTATTGATAGAGTTAATTTCTTTCATCACAATTGGATTCCCCTCCCCATTATTCCATTTTTCATTTTATATTGCCTGTATACTGCTATCCCCTCCCAACCCTCCCCCAAAATACTTTTTTACTTTCCTGGTCTCTGTGATTACATCATAAAATGTTGTATACTTACATCTGAGGATATGGAGTTAAGAAAGATAGATGACAAAGAACATGTAATATTTTTCTTTCTGAGTCTCTATTGCTTTATTTTATATTACCTTTTCTAGGACTATCCATTTATATAAAAATTTAATTTTTTACAGGTAAATAACATTCCATTTTGTATTTGTACCAGGTTATTAGTATCTATTCATTTGATGAAGGACATTTAGATTGCTTCAATTTCCTAGATTTTATGCATAGAGCAGAAATGAACATTGCTGAGTAAGTACCGTGTGTGTGTGTGTGTGTGTGTGTGTGTGTGTGTGTGTGTATGTATGTATTTGTATGTAAATGCATGCACATGTCATGCAAACCTGGGAAGTTCAGAAGACAACTTACAAGACTTGGCTCTTTCCTTTTACCTTATAGGTCAAACACAGGCTATGAATTTCCTAAGCTGATGAACCATCTTGCTGGCCTAACCATGAACACACATATATGTTCATTTTATATATAATATATGCATATATATGATGAATATATATACAAATATTTATATAAAATTGTTAAGAACTTTTAAATTAAAAAAAATCACACAAGTTTTGTTCTTTTTGGACAGAAGTCTGTCTACAGTTGAGGCAAGTGGTTTTTCTTGCCAAGAGAAAGGCTTACCACCAATTCAATCATCTCCCACTGGAGATTCTTCAATGCTCATCTTCTACTTGGAGTAGAATAGGGGGTGCCGTCAGGAGCTGACATGTCTCGATATCAAAAAATCTTAAGTTAAGAAAACATCTTTGAATGCCATATTCTGCAGATCTCTTGAGGTTTTTGAAGATGCCCTATCTATCTCTTATATTTAGATAAGCAAATATTGCTTGTCTCTTAGCAACTTGATTTCTGAGTAGCTTAGAAAATAACTGTGATAGACTGTCATAGTAACTAACAAAATGACACGTTTTCATGATATTTGTTTCCATTTCTTAATTATCCTAAACAGTTTATGTCAGTTGGTAGCAAGAGGTCAAAACTTGACATTTCATTTTTAAGTATTACTACGAACAATACCTTTAAGAAGTGTTACCCTTAATTTTGTATCAATATACAAAGATCAGTACCAATGTAGCCAAACATAATCTTAATTTTGTATCAATATACAAAGATCAATACCGATGTATCCCAATACAATCTTAATTTTACATCAATATACAAAGATCAATACCGATGTAGCCCTATACAATCTTAATTTTGCCTTAATATACAATGATCAATACCAATTTAGCCAAATATAATATTAATTTTGTATCAGTATACAAAGGTATAAGAACATATTCAATAATCTGTCCTTTTTTCTTGATCTTTCCTCTACTATGTCTATGTCCCATTTTTCTCAAGTCTGTTCACTCCTACATAGGAGAGAAAGAAGGATGCAGAAAAGAAAAAGAGAGAAGTCCCTGGGTCTAACCTCCAAAACCCATTTAACAAGACCATTTAACAGCTTGTAGTCTTTTCCCCTAAATAACAAAATTTTCTATTATCTATCAAATAACCAAAGATGGGGGAACACCCTCCCCACCTTCTGGGGATGGGACGTTGTTCTCTTAAGATGACTTCCTGCTGATTTGGGATGTAGTACACCTGTTTGGGGTCCAAATAAGAATGGAAAAATGTTTAAAAATGTTAATAGAATCATTTGATGTTCAGTCAGATAAGTCGACAGCCTAGCTCTGCCAAGACAGGGTAGGTAAGTCCTTCATAATTCCTGCTCTACAATCAATGTCTGTCAGAGAAACGGGGCCAAATGGCAGAAGATTGATGCTGTAATGTATGGAGAGAAAATGGGAACTGTCCAGGCAGCCACTGGTGTGTCATTTCTTAGTTTTGGAAGCTGCAGGCCCTGCACTTCCTATATAATCAGATATATTTATCCCTCTCATGTCTCTGAGGTGGTTGAAGAATAGATAGCTAGAGTCTCATAGTTAAATTTTGAGTTGTTTAGGAATCAAGAGGGTGTTCTGGATCTAAGAAGATATTTTTAAAATTGTGAGGCAAGTTAGTATGAAAGCTGAGTTAGATATAGAACTTTAAACTCATGGAGATGGTTAGATAGTAGAATGTTAAAGTCAGGTGCCAAATACATATGGACTGGACATTGGGTATGTATGCTAAGCCATATAACTCTTATAATTGTGGCCTATTTATTTCTGTTGTTTTGTATTGTATTTATAGTTATAAGAAAAAGAACCATTTTTTTGGACTGAAAGGGATAGCTGTTGGGGGGAAAAAGATATACCTTAAACTAAAAAAAAAAAAAAAAGAAGGGAAGAGGATGGGGGGTTGAGGGGGAGGAGGGTGGAAGGGTGGGACTGGAGGGGGAGTAGGGAGGGGATTGTGATTGAGATGTAACCTGAAGAAATAAAAAATAAATTATTAAAAAAAAATCACACAGATACATTAACCAGATACAAAGTCTATACATCTTGGTGAACTTCTTACAATTTGATGTCAAAGAGGAATTAAAACTATTTCCTTGAAGAATACCTGATGTCATGAGAAAATTATAATAAAAATTTTAGCATATAAAAAATATTATGTGAAACTACATACAAGATATTAATCTTATATTTTAGGGAATAGTGAAGTGGTTTAGACATTGTTATCCAGAAAAAAAGGAGAAATCATTTCCTCCATACAAATAAACAGCATGACCTGTAGTATATTCAACACAGCACAATTATTAATCCCCACAGTAGGAAATACGTGGTCTTCTTATTTATAAGTAAGCTTTGACTACTTTTTCTAGACAAGAGATAATTATTGACAATAAAAGCACAAATATTTTTTAAAAATTCAAAATTAAATTCAAAGGGAAACGTGGCAAATTATAAAATGAGCACAGAGCTCCTATGTGGTCACAGTTTTAAGCTTCAGCCTATCCAGGCAGGAAGCTGTGGATGCAAGAGCTGAAAGGCAGCTAGTCTCATTCCATCCACAGTCAAGAAGCTGCGTGTGATAAATGTTTGCAGTTCATCTTTCCCTTTTAATTCACTCTGGGATCTCGGCCCTTGGAGCGTACCACCCAAAAATAGAGTGAGTTTCCAACCTCAATTAATGTAATTTATTGCACGCTTTGATGACATACCAGAAGCATTTGTTCAGTAATTCTAGATCATGTCATTTTGATGATTAATATTACTTATCACAATATGTATTCTGTTTTTTTCTTTAACAAAATCCATGATTCGAATTACCCTCTAATGTATATAGATTGAAAGAATAGAGTGTTAATACTGATGTTTAGAAAACAACTAGGTAGTCCAAGAATTTCCATTTAGGGTTTAAGTGTTGAGGAGAATGAAAATAAATTGCAAAATGAGTCAGGGATGGAGAAACCTAATAGCCCTAAGCCCCTAATATCCCAACTAGGTGCCATTTCATTACACAATGATGGTTTGTACTTCAGGAGAATAAGTGGTATTTTAAAATGCCCATTTGTTCTTTTTGTTTATATTAATAAGTACATTGACTAAATTTATATAAAAAAATGCCAAAATGCCTGAGATGGAGACTCAGTTTCTTCTACTGGTTTTTATGATCAAAGATGTTTTCTAAGCCAGTGTGCCGTGTCGTAGTTTCTAATCTGAAAACTAAAAACATATTGCAAAATAATTTTAAGCGTTTGAAAATGTTTGGCAGATACCATGAAGACTTACATAACTGAAAAAGACAAAACAGCTTTGATAAAGAATTACCATCATTTGCATATTGCTCATTCAAGTGTTCCATCTTCTGAGAATTAGTCCATTTGCAGCACTGTAGTGTTGGAGACTGGGTGATTTATCAAGAAATATCAACTACTTTATACCAATTCTGGTGACTTCTAGTCAGAGCTGTTCTCTCATTTTTCTAGGATGATGACTTTTGGAATATCCTAAAAAAAAAAATGTGGGGGGAGGCTGTGTCTGAACATCATGAAGAAAGAATGACAAGGGACCTCAATAGTACACAAAGTCTCATTTATATGTCACTGTGAAAAGAGGGGCCCTCATGGCTCAGGTGTGCCCCACAAGCTTCATCTCTTAGTATGGCAATTCATGACTTTGGGAGGGAAAAATGCAAAGCATATTCTTGGAAGCATCAGATAAATAAGAATGTTGAGGGCAAAGGTAGCAGAAAAGCTGCTGCTTATCTGTGAAAATTTTCAATGAATGAAAAAGAATCATCATCAGTGAAGCTAGGTGGCTTTCAAGAGCTAATGTGTTCTCAGCTCCTTGATTGTCCTGGTTTAAAGAATCCACAGAAGAGGACGACATGCAACACTTTGACTGTGGACAGAGACCTTAGTAACATGTAGTTCTCAAGCTTTCAAACTTACTCTCATTTTATGAAATTGTTTCATTACTTAGTTATGACTATAAAGAGACAAGGAAGATAGTCAGTGACATGCTGAAAGCAAGTCTTTATCTTTATGAAGAAATTATTGTATATTAAAAGGAGCTGACATAAAATAAAGAACTATAAGCCATAACTGGATTTTAGGCCTGGCTTTCCTTTTCAAGGCTTGAGAAAATAGGAATGAAAATCTCTACATGACAGTTTGTTTGACAGGAAAAGTTATGATGAAGATGATAACAAATCCATTTTGTAAGGTTATTATCAAGGCTAAATTAATTTATACAGATAAATCTCTTAGAGTAATGCCTGGTACATAGTACTAAATATTTTTTCTGTTGTCATTGATATTAACATTTTGATCATTATATTCTCATATTGATTTCTCTAACATTTCTGGAAAATTTAGTTCCAGTTTGCTGGTACAAACATTTACCTTGCAAGAGTTGTGACTAGCACAACTAATTTTAACCATCAATTAAATCATTTTGTTTTAAGTAAAATACGCAGGAAGTCTCTTACTTAAAGAAGCAAGGGCAGGGATAACATCTCTCTTCTGACGACCAAGATGAATAAAAGCCACGCCATGAATTTTGTGGTTTCAGCCATGAACGGCCACTTTCTTATCTCAGGCATCATGGACCGTTCCCAGTGTAGTTTGCTTTTCATGAGAGTATCAAGTCATCTTCAATCCATGCTTGATACTTCAATTTCAACTTCTAAGAATTCATTTTCTATTTGCAAGTACCTAAGAATTATGAATCACTTCTCAGCTCACTAAATGACACACATTTTGAGGTCGTGAATATAGGACAATCAATAACAAGTCACTTTCACGTTTTAGAACGTGGCCATCCTCCTCACACTGGCAGAGGGAGTTCACCCTCACTTCCTCTGTGATTTCAGTATGAATAAGATCAGTCCCACACCATGTCTTCTGGGTCCAAATGAGAATTCTAATGAATTTCCTACAGGAAGTAAAATTTTCAGGAACAAATTTGCCCTTATAGTTTCAATAGATCTTAGCAACTAAAACTGGGGTTGGGGGAATAGGCATTTTTAACTAGCAAAATAAGGTACTTTTCTAAAATTATTATTGTAGAACTTCCATTACCTTAAGAGATTTTAAAACTAACAGCTCAAGACTTAAAACTTTTGTTATAGGAAGAAAAAATGTGAATTGTTCAATCATAAATATATTGGGCTATGTTCTCTGTGCTTGTTAATTTAACTGTTTAATAGTTTTTTGGGGGGAGTAAGATTTGTTTTTAATGACAAAATTATAAATTATGTTAAAAAATAACTGTTTAAAAAATCTGTTTATGTATACAGAAAATGGTTAATTTTTGCTCAAAAATATTGAAAGGATACATTTTCTTATGTCAGTCTACATAGGTTTATAATTCTCTTACACTACAACCCTTTATCTTAACATTTTACATTAAATTTTATGTCAGTTTTGCAAAAAGCAGTTTTGATATGTTCCGTTGCATTTGTACATATTGTTGTGACCATTAATGAAAATGTCAATTGCATGAAAATATCCCCTAGAACTGAGTATGTGATTCCATGAAGATATCATATATATGACTGAATAAAAGGACAGCAGTTGCTCTTCCTAAGTAACCATAGCCTAGTAGGGATACAAAGAATGTTTCACATCACTCATGGCAATTATTCTCTTTAATAGAGAAAGTTGCAGACCACAAAGGGTAAATATTGCTTTGTAGTAAGAATTAGTAATAGACTTGAGGCTAAACAACAAAAGTCTTCTGATTTATGATTTTATAGGCCAGTTTCTTGTAATACAGAATAATAAATCACCAATACATTGTGATTGTCTTTGTAAAATACTTGCCAATACTGTGTCTGAAGCTTATCAAATAGCTATGTTATGTCAAAACATGAATGATTCAGTTTGGCAAAAAAAGCAAATCTTTACAGGTATTTGGGAAATCCAAAGGCCACTTGGTTTAATTTTATGATGTGACTAAAATGATTTAGTGTTAACAGTTATTACAAAAAAAATCTCCATAAGATTTTTTGAACACGTGTTTTCAAACAACTGGAAGATGTCTCTGTAGTCACATACACATGATTTGCTAAGTAGCAGGACAGGAGTTATTGGGTTAATGGCTGCTGTGCTCTTCCTGTAGGAAGCTTGTTTCTCTTACTCCCATCATTCATAAGGTGTCTTTAGTTGTGTAGGGCAGAGGCCTAAATGGCTTTCCCTAATCTACTTGGCATATCTGTTGTCCTTCTTCAGCCCACATTTAGGCAGTCACATGGGCAAAGACATTTTAAATGCAGCTTCTAACATTCCTAAGAGAGACAGTACAGCAGCAATTCTCTTTTCCTGTGGCTCTTCCAATCTTTCTTCCCACTCTCCCTCAGTATTCCCTGAGCCATAGGTGTGGGTATGTTTTGTGGATGTATGTATTGGAAATGGGCTCCCCAACTCTGAATTGTGATTCGCAGCAGTTAGGGATTATGATGGTTTAGTTAAATGATATTGATCCTCTTTCTTAGTGCTGCCTTATCCATGACCACATTTAAGATGTCAGTGGCACAAAACATTCAGTGTACAAACTTACCATAATTTTTTCTATTTACTTCCCCATATTCACAATATTTCTTAAGTTAGATATTTTTATACTTCCATGGATATAGCCAATATTTTGTATTTCTTCAGCATAGTGTCACCTCACATTAGATGAAAAATGGGAGGAAAGAGTGGAGATTCAGAAATGGTGGCTTCAGCTTTAATGAAAAAATAAATTAAATGTGAGCCTACATAAACTGGGTTACAGCAAAAGTAGCCTATTAATAAGAATTAGGAGTCATTGAAAAGGGGTTGAGAATTAAACTTAGAGGACACTGATGAAGATGAAGGAAATGGCCAAGATTTAACACCCATGGCCCAATGACAGAGTATGAAGACAGGGCATCAAGATTAAACATAAGGAAACAAAGGAGATTTTATAAGAAGTAATTGAAAATATTTCAAGCCACTATATCTTCAATAATTCACTTCTCTTCCTGGATTTACAACATAGAGTTCTTAAACTTAAATTAGATCCTGAAAATGTCAGAAATTATTAGCTTCTAATTTGAAATAGTAGCAATTGCTTGTTTGTGAACTGGTTTTGACTTGCTGAGTTTTGGTTTTGCTTTAATTTCTTGCTTTTGATTTAATATATAGACTCTCTCTAATAATCTATTATAAATTAGATTGTTTGTGTGCTCATGTATGTGCAGATACATATTTGTGCATATATATGTGGAAAGTAAACAACAGTAACCTAAATGTCATTCCTTGTTTTGTTTTTTGTTTTGTTTTGTTTTGTTTTGTTTTGTTTTGTTTTGAGGTGTGGGTTTCTACTGGCCTGGATTTTACCGTGTAGGTAAGACTAGTGACCTACTTCTCTAGGGCTCCCCTGGGATGGGATCCATGAGTGGAAATATGTAGAAATATGTGCCTCCACTACCACTCACGGCTTTTTTGTATGTGAGTTCTGGGAACTGAACTTGAGTTCTTGTGTTTGAAAGGCAAGCATTTTACCATTTGAGTTATCTCCCCAACCTTCAAATTATGAATTGAGTGGTCTGTATTGCTCATGCTAAACTTCCTGACTCCCTTTCTCATAGCCTCCTCAGCTACAGAATCTTAACTTTTCAGAGTGGTGACTAGAGCCACCAGTAAACATGATTAGAATCTCAGCTTAGATTAGGATTTCTAGAGCTAACTAGTGTTGGAGTATACATTAAGGGCCAGAATGGTCACCACCTGATTTGACAAACAGAAAGGCATTGATAATTTTTACAAGAACAGTTCAAAGAACTGGTTTGATTGGAAACATATTAGTATAAACTTTTCCAGTTATATCTGCATACCTACAAACTTCATAGTTTTCATTTTTCTTCAAAGGTGTATAAATTTCACTGTGTAAATGTACTAAGCTTTCAACATCTATTCATCAGTTGATAGACAGACATGTAAGAAGCTGTCAATCCATTCAAAATTCCAACAAGGATAGGGAAGGACTAATGAAGGGTGTGTTTCCAGTGTTCCAGTAGATGCCCCTTTATCCATTCTCACACTGGTAACACCAAGTGGACTCAGTAGTCAAAAGGAAAAAAAAAAAGAGTACATGAAGTTAGAGAGATAAGAGGAGATCTAGGAGGAGTTATAGGGAACAGATTTGTAAGTGGGCTTGATCAAACCACATTGTATATATTAAAAATTAGCCAGTAATAAATAAAAAATATACTAAAAAAGAGGAGCATATGTTGTGTTTCTATTGTTTGCTTTTTACAAGTTTCAGAGAAGGAGTGCTTAGGAAAGGCACAAGAAGGCATTTATCATCTCAGTTTGTTTCTGTGTGTTGATGTTTCAGGAGAGGCTGAGATGGGTCTCTCCAATCCATGCTTTGTCATGAAGTGGCAATTAAGTGGTTGGTTGGAACTTCAGATGCAACCAAGGGATTCACATACTGTCTGTGGTTTAAATTTCTCACAAGCTGGTGAAAGACCTTACTTAGACCTCTGTGATGGATCCTTTGTGTGTGATTTCGAACAGGACATGTAGGACAGAGAAAAAGAAAAGACAAGCAAGAGAGAAGTCTCAGGGGTTTGTAACTTTGGCTCAGAAGCAACAAATCCCACTTCTGCTACTGTTTAATTGGTATAAAATGTTATTGGAAGCAAGTCACTTGGCCCACTCAGGAAAGAAGTGGAACATCAGGGTTTGAGTGCCTGGAAGAAGGAGGGCATCATGATCTTCACAGGTCAGATTTAAGTCTAATTTTTTTCCTCCAGTTGGCACATCTTGTTTTATTTATCACGAGGTCTGAGAAGGAACAAGCACCAAACAAAATGTTTGATTTTTTTTTCTTCCTATCCACTGCAAAAATTTAGCTTTCTCTGAGAAATGGCACCCCCATCTTCCCAGGCTTTCATAGCTGAAAAGAATAAAATGTCTATGGTATTTTTCTCGTGCATCTGCTTTGTCATTTGATCACTGAACTGCAGTGATAACTATCAAATGTAACTTCACAATTATTGTGTTTTCTGGATGACTAAAGAGACTTTCAATTTTATTGTCCCCTTCCATTCTTGCTTTGTTGCAAGCTGTCGTCAGCACTAAATAGATTAATCACTCAATGATGTATGTAGTAGCTTATCCCATCCCCTTCTTAGGCCTTTCATGAACTGCCATTGCTCTGTTTGAACTACTACCACTCCTCCCCGCTTCATAGACTTTAGTTCACACAGTCTGCTTTCTCAGTTCCAACTCTTAATTCCTGGAATCCTCAGTGCTTCGAGGACTTTTCTCATACTCTTTGCAGGATTGCTTTCTGCTCTATCTTCAGAGACATTTTTCAGGTTCACTCAACCTTGTACATATTTATTGTACTTGGCCTATTGACTTCATAGCTCTTATAATTTCCAGATAAGTACTTCATTTATTTTCTCTCCTACTTAACAATTGCCAACAAACAATCTATCTTCCACCCAATACTCAAAGAAAAGTTCTAAAAAAGTGGAACTAATACCCAAAGGAGACATCCCAAAGACTGACAACATCATCACTTGTACTTCTTAATTCAACTCCAAGTACAAATATCTTTTAATTTAGTCACCTAAAGAGGTGCTGAAGTATATATTCTGATCATCTGCTCCTTCCAGTTAATATTTTTAAAGGAGTATTGGGAAAAATCAGAAGCATTATACTTTATTAATCTTTGGTGAAGTTAAGTGACCTTGATAAGAAAAACAATGTTAGTTTTACAAAGAAGATGAATGAAAATGAGCATCTATTTAAGATGAATACATTTAAAATGTCCTTTAGAGGCATGTTTGGAGATTGGAGTCCTCAAAACTTAGTAAACATCTGCTGGAGAAGTAGACTAGATTCAGATTCTCCCACTAATAATAACAGATTTTTACATAGACCAAGAAAGCAAACCATGAAGCCAGACATTGTGGAACACTTCAGTAATCCTGACACTAGGGAGGTATTGGCAGAATGATTAGGACATCAATGCTATCCTCAGCTTACATTGCAAGTTCAAGGCCAAATTGAACTATGTGAAATCTTGTCTCAAAAATGAATAAAAGGTAAAATATATCCACCTGACACGATAGGGTAAATCATAATCTTCCAATAGATGATTTTGTTCACAGCTTTTATGAACTTGAGAAAAGAAATAATAACCCTGAAATGAATCACCATGCCAGCCATATTCCAGTTAAATTTAAGTATGCTAATAAAAATGTGTGGTTTTTTGGTATGAACTAGACCTAATAAATAATAGAACCACAGAATGTACACAAATAGAATGAAAAACTTTAACTATTTGCTACCCAGGAACTCTTTGTGCTAAGTGTGAGGTGAACGTGTGTGGGTGGGGAGAAAAGGTATGAAAGATTATGTAAAACGTGTGAAAGTATGAATGTCTTCTGCAATGGAAAGGCTTTGGTATTTTTTTTGTTTGTTTTATTTTTAGCAGGAAACTGTTAAACACAGAGCCCGAACTCAATTCTGCTACCCAATTTTTGGTTCACTGATAAATTATTATGCTAGAAGAAAACCTTTACTGTCTTTCCCTCCAAGGTCACATACCTACTTGTTTCCAGACTCACCAGGACATCATCTGTGCCTAATGTCTTCCATATTACAGAGATGAGACAGCCATAAAATCTTAGTAAGATGCTTGCTTACCTAAAGAAGACCTAAAGCAAGTTGACAAATTGAGAGGGATAAGGGAACTATCATAAGATCTCATTTCTATATAAAGAGCTACTGGAAATTACTGACTGCTCTAGAGGAGGAATTAGTCTTCTCCAAGCTTCAAGGAAAAGAGCCTCATGAGAGATTTCCTGATCCAAGTGATCAGTACTAAATATATATATACATATGAGCAATAATAAATGGACTCACCAGGTAAGATTAGCCTCATGAGAGGTTATCTGTCCAAGTGGTCATCCCTGAACAAGTATACATGGGAAAAATTATAAATGGACTCATCATCTTGTATTTACATATGTAAATACATATGTATATATATATGAATAATAGAGAAGAGGTTAGAGGTTGTGAATTTAAAAGGGAGTGGCAGTTGAAAGTGGAAGATGTGAAAATGTTGTAAATACAGTATTCATGTATGCATGTATGTATAAAAGTCTAGAAAAAACTTTATAATTGAAAACCAGGAATTTGAGTATAGTATACTTTTTTTTCTTTTTTTGTTTTCAAGTGATAGCCACAGACAAAGGAAATTTTCACAAGAAAGTTACCTTTATTATAAATTTTGGTGTTCATTCTGTTTTCTTATTTCAGTCTTCTTTGGGGTAGTTATGAGCTTAGTTGGATCTTAATTGTCTATGTATTTTCCATGCTTTTCTCAAATTTATTTGCAGTTTTTCCTTTCATTTTTGCATTTTATTTATCCTCACATATTAATTTTGAGTTTGATTTAATCCTATTTTCTTTGTGGTTCAGCCTTGCTCATATTATTTTTAATTCCTGAATGCCTCTGAGATGTACTAATCCTGATTTACATTGTTTTATGGTTTTGATCATCTTCATTATCCTTTAGCTTATAAAATAATAAGTTCAATTTTATTATCTTTTGAGCATTCATTCCTTACACAGTACCATTGTTTCTTCTGATGAAATCTGGGTGGCTGTCACCCTTTGTCTTTAAAGTGACTATTATTGAGATTTAATCTTAAAGTCGACAGCCTAGCTCTGCCAAGACAGGGTAGGTAAGTCCTTCATAATTCCTGCTCTACAATCAATGTCTGTCAGAGAAATGGGGCCAAATGACTGAAGATTGATGCTGTAATTTATGGAGAGAAAATGGGAACTGTCCAGGCGGCCACTGGTATGTCATTTTTTAGTTTTGGAAGCTGCAGGCCTTGCACTTCCTATATAATCAGATATATTTATCCCTCTCAGGTCTCTGAGATGGTTGAAGAATAGATAGCTAGAGTCTCATAGTTAAATTTTGAGTTGTTTAGGAATCAAGAGGACATTCTGGATCTAAGAAGATATTTTTAAAATTATGAGGCAAGTTAGTGTGAAAGCTGAGTTAGATATAGAACTTTAAACTCATGGAGATGGTTAGATAGTAGAATGTTAAAGTCAGGTGCCAAATACATATGGACTGGACATTGGGAATGTATGCTAAGCCATATAACTCTTATAATCGTGGCCTATTTATTTCTGTTGTTTTGTATTGTATTTATAGTTATAAGAAAAAGAACCATTATTTGGACTGAAAGGGAGAGCTGTTGGGGGGAAAAATAAATACCTTAAACTAAAAAAAAAAAAAAAAAAAAAGAAGGGAAGAGGATGGTGGGGCTGAGGGGGAGGAGGGTGGAAGGGTGGGACTGGAGGGGGGAGTAGGGAGGGGATTGTGATTGAGATGTAACTTGAAGAAATAAAAAATAAATTATTAAAAAAAAGTGTTTCTGTTGTCCTTTGTACTTGGAACTGATATCATTTACTAAGAGGACTTGCCTAAAGTTTCTGGCTCACTGAGTTGCCCTTCTGTTTCTTCAGTGCAGTGTCCTTGTTGCTTTTATTGCTCTCTGAGCCCTCCTGTCCTTTGCTGTAGAGCTTTCATTCAGACTTCCTTTTCTGTCTCCATTATAACTGCCACGCTCTCTTTTCATGCCACTTAGAAGACTATACTTCTTGTCATACATATATATATATATATATATATATATAACTTGTTATTTTAGATAGTTCGTGGCTACTAGGTTCTCCTGCCACTTTAGAATGTAACACATATCCTAGGTAGTCACACATAGGAGGGATGAACAAAATCCTTCTTGTTTCAGCTGTTGAGCTCATCATCTCCCATCATGACCTCCATTAAAGTACTCTTGGTTCCTGTCAGTTCTCTGTCCTTAGCTGCATCACTTGGTCCCCATACTGGATCTTTCCCTCAAAGCCTCTGAAATCAAGAGGTGTAGAGACCAATGATGGTCTATCCTGACTCTGTGCGTGTGTGTGTCTGTGTCTGTGTGTGCGTGTGTGTGTGTGCATGTCTG
>CAJQZJ010000603.1:110792-128204 GCA_907164525.1 Lophiomys imhausi
TGTGTGTGTGTGTGTGTGTGTGTGTGTGTGTGTGTGTGTGTGTGTGTGAGCGCGCATGCATGGTGTGTATCCAAAGTCATTATTTCTGGCATATCTACAGGCTAAAGCTGTAAACTGTAGGTTAAGCTTACAGAGAGTACAATGAAAATCCCAATCAATTAACATAATGATAAGAAGCTAATGATCTATCTGATTTTTAAAATCTCTTTAAGAACTGTAACATGTAAATAGGTTACCGTTTAATGAAATTAAATCAGCTGTTTAATATTAACTTGAATTAAACGGTTTTGAGAAATTCGATGACTTTATGGAAAGCCTTTTGAAAACCCAAGCATGTGATGAACTGATAAGATTGCTCGTATGATGGTTAGTGCACTAGATGGCACTAATCGCATGCCTTTTATGTGTTATAAAATCACATTTAATATGAGAAAGGAATGTAGACTACGCTTGAAATGTCCTTTATCAGGTGTACTTTATGAAATGTCTTTGATACGTTATTTATAATTTATTACCATTTTTTCAGATCTTCAGAAAAATTTAATTATAGCCACTTTGATACTAAGTGAATTTCAAACTGAAAAATACAATTTCAGTTTTTTTTTTTTCCCTCCTGTAAAGAAATTAATTTACTCCAAGCCAGGTGTAAAAGTATTGTAGTACAGAGGAGTAATCAATTCAACTAAAGAGGAAAATTCTCTACCAGTTAAACAGGTTTCCATGAACTTCTCTTACCAAAGGATCCATCTTGATAATGTAAAAATTCTTCAGTTTACCTAAGGAGAGTACTAACCTAAAGGATGAGAGAACCACAGAGCTCAGAGAAACTCTTGTGAATGTTAGTGTACTAGCCAGAGATGTGGAAGGATGAATAAAATCTTCGTATTGAAGAAGCAAAGCAAAAAAAATTTATTTCAAATTTGGATTAATAATTTTAGGTTGTTTTTTCCTCCAGAAAAAAACAAAACCAGTGCCTACTCAGTCTGCAACTTTTCTTGCCTGTGTTAACCTTTATCACTGTGAGTACAAGCCAGTCTTTCTGCTACTTCAATTTAAGACTGAGAGTTTCCTTCAAAACTGAACTTTGAAAAGCACACCAAGTATTAAGTGAAAAAGCTAAATCTGAGCAAAGAACTAGAATACATGGAATTCCAAAGGTATAATAAACTCTGCACTCGCGCAAACACACACACACACACACACACACACACACACACAAACACACACTTTCTCCCTTACTATTTTATGGGGGTTCTGATCTCTTTCTTTTAATTGACAATGGTAAAATATGTTGATTAATTGAAAAGATTTAAATTTTTCCATCATACAAATTCTTGCATTTTAGAAATTTTATTTTCAGATGGGGCAATGGCAATATTAATGTTAAACCAGTAAACAGTGAATGTGATGAAGATGACGAGGGTGATTAATCTGAGCATCATGATTATTACTTGAAGTATTTGGGGGATCATAAATCATCACAAATAATCTGTTTTGATTCGACTCTGGTTATGTTGTTTCCAAATCAATGTTCATTCATGCTGTATTGGTATGTGTGTGTGTGTGTGTGTGTGTGTGTGTGTGTGTGTGTGTGTAAAACCTTTTTTTTCCCTGTCTGTGATTCCTCAGTGTTCAGACTTATGCAATCTTAGGGAATTTTGGTTGTTGCTTCTTATAGGTTTGTTCAAATACTAGAAATTCAGAATACTTGAAAATATATTATAAAAACTTAATCATGGGCTGGAGAGGTGGCTCAGAGGTTAAGAGCACTGGCTGTTCTTCCCAAGGTCCTGAGTTCAATTCCCAGCAACCACATCGTGGCTCACAGCCATCTACATTGAGATCTGCCTGGGCATATATGTAGAGCAAATACTGTATACATAATTAAAAAAAATAAAAAAAAGTAAAAAAACAAACTTAATCATCTTGCATATTTTAGAAATTCTAGACGTCCTGAAATGTGCATTAGTTTTTAATACTACTTAGAAAAAAATTCTCCAATACTCAGAACATACATTCCAAGATTCCTTTCTCACAGTGCCCTATGTAAACCTCCCCCATCCCTTAGACCATGCTATGCTAATTTGAGACAATGGCTAAAGGCACTGCAAAGTCCTTTTACATTTTTTTCTATATTTAAAAAGCTTCTTCACTTGTTTATAGCATCTTTCTAAAACAAAAATTAATTATTTAAGATATTAGTAAATAACATTTTCTTGTAGTTTGAAGGGACTTAAAAGTAAGAAACAAGTTGACTGTATTAACTGGGTCTTAGAGATTGCCTCAATAACATACCTTTTTGCACTTGGAGAATAGGTACAATTACATAAATCATAAAATTAGAATTCACAAGGAAGTTGATCAGCCATTTCATTAAATCTAATTAGTACCTAATAAAAACTTCTAACTTCAACAATTTCCATGCATTTTATAAACAGTGCAATACATGCATGATTTAATTTCCACAGACTTTGCATTTTAAGTTAATTTTGATGTGTTTTATCTTTTGAGAGTCATTAATGTAATCAACACCTATTGTTCCTGTGGTTTAGGGTGAAAGTCATTTTATTTCACAATATTTTTTTAAATACTTTATTTTTTTTCTTCAAGTTACATCTCAGTCACAAACCTTTCACTATCCCCCCTTCCTATCCCGCCCTTCCACCCTCTTCCCCCCAGAAGTTTCCCCTTTCAGTCCAACAGATGGTTCCTTCTCTTATAACAGTAAATACTACACAAAACAACAGATATAAATATGCCACATTTATGAGAGTTAAATGGCCCAGTATACCTTCCCAATGTCCAGTTTATATATATTTGGCCCCTGACTTTAACATTCTACTATCTAACCATCTCCATGAGTTTAAAGGTCTATATCTGACTCAACATTCATACTAACTTGCAACACACTTTTAAGAGTATCTTCTTAGATCTATAACACCCTCTTGATTCCTAAACAACTCAAAATTTAACTATGAGACTCTAGCTGTCTATTCTTCAACCACCTCAGAGACCTGAGAGGGATAAATATATCTGCTTATGGGACTGGGAAGCGGGAAAAGAGGACAATATGATAAGGATGTAACCTGAAGTAACAAACAAATAAATTTATTAACTAAAAAAAAAAAAAAAGGGCAGGTGGCAGGGCTGAAACACTGTGAATGGAATAGAGGATACAGCCATTCGGCCTGGTTTTGCAGACCTCCAGGTGTCGAGAAGACGTGGAGCTAAGGTAAAATACAAGAGAATTGTGGTGTTGGCCCATGCCTTTGACTTCAGCGGAGATGGGGGGAGCACTGTAGAGTTGGTGGTCTTATGTATTCTGGAGTCATACGGAGCGGGGTGGTGAGGGTGCACACTCTTGGTCCCACCATTCAAGAAGAGTACACCCTTGGTCCCAGCACACTGGAGACAGAAACGGGCAGATCTCGGAGCTCAGGGTCAGCCTGATGCAGGGCAAACTCTAAATAGAGAAAGACTTCGATCCAGGAGTGGTGGAACACATCTTTGATCCCTTCAGATGGGAACCACAGGTCTCTGATCCCAATAATTAGAGTTCAGAGACACACACATGGGATTTGGAGGGACCTAGGTTTGGAGGCTACTTACAAAAGGCCTTCTCGATGCAGGCAGATTGTTCTTTGGGATCTCAAAATATATACACTGGAGCTGGTTTAACTCCAAGGTGACAGAATGATTTCTTCTTTAACCCGGATTGAAAGATAACACTTTGTATGTTGTCGGAAGGCCAAATTTGCTTCAGGAGAAGTATTACCTAGCCCCCCCCCCCAAAAAAAAAGAGGGTAATTGTCCCAGGGTTGGGATTGGGGCAGGGCTCTGTTCTTATCTTTTCAGGAGAATCGAAGCGTCCATTCGGGGAGCCCGGGGATGGCTGGACAGCGGAAACCTCAGCAGAGAGCAGAATCAGGCACCAAGGAGGACGAGTGACCCAGTTGATTCTGCCTGGCAGACTTCCTCAATAGCTGTCTCCATCGGGGGCCTGCAACCATGGCAATCCAATGTCGCTGGGACCGTTCAGCTCTACACAATGCCCCGGCCGTTACCTCAGTGAAGCCTGCAAGATCAGCTTCTGCCTACAAACTCCTTAGGTCATCTAAACAGCTGAGAATAGAAGGACTGAACATAAAAGGATTGTACTAACATTTTTAACCATTTTTTCCATTTTGGTTCGGGCCCCAAACAGGTTTACTACGACCCAAATCAGCAGGAAGTCACTTTAAGAGAGCGACGTCCCATGCCCAGAGGGTGGGGAGAGTGTTTCTCCGCCCTTCTTTTTGGTTATTGGAAGGACAACTGAAAACCCCGATATTTAGGGGAAGAGATTACAAGTTCTTAAATGGTCCTGTTTAATGGGTTTTGGAGGTTAGACCCAGGGTATTCCTTCTTTCCCTTTTCTGTATCCTTCTTTCTCTCCTATGTAGGAGTGTACGGACTTGAGAAAAATGAGACATAAACATAGCACAGGAAGGTCCAAGAAGAAGGGGCAGATTATTGAATATGCCCTTATACCTTTGTATATTGATACAAAATTAGTAGTATATTTGGCTAAAGTGGTATTGACCATTGTTTATTGTGCAAAAATAAGATTGTATTGGATTACATCGGTATTTCACAATATTTTTAAAAGAAGGTCATTTTTTCACCAGATCAAGGTAAAAGAGACCTATCTTCCTACATACATCAAAAGAGGAATCTTTAATGGCCGTGAGTCATGTGAAGAAACCCTCAACATCCTTAATCATCAGAGAAATGCAAATGAAGATGACTCGGAGATTCCTAAATGTTTTTAAAGTCTACTTTCATTTGTTTGTCTTAAAGTCAGAGAAATAAGTAAACAAATAAGTAAATTCAAATCTGGAACTCAAGGAAAAACAATTACTTACTGCCTATAGCATAATCACACAGAGAGTCTTGATATTTACTTTCTAGTGAGAGATACTCGTTTTGTCCTTTATTTTCTTCTACTGTTCTCTTCACAATATCTATGTGGACTAACAGTTATTAATAATTCATAAACAAGGGTATTAAATCCTTAAATGATTAGATGACAGAAAATGATCCTTTCATACTAAAAAGTCAAAAGCAAGATTAAGTTTAAAAATAATGACTAGTTCCAGAGTTGACATGTTTAAATATGCAAAAGTCACAGCTGAGGGACACCTCCTGAATGGAATGAGATTCCTTCTGCAACTCAGAGTGATGAATGTAAAACTGGGATACTTGTTAATATAGTTGGTCATGACTGTAAGAGTGACATATTCTCTTGGAACTACAGTTTTCAATTTCAGTAGCTGAACACACATATACAGAAGCCAGATGTAGCAATGTGCACACACACACACACACACACACACACACACACACTTTTTTTTAAGAAAAAGAAAAATGGTAAATAAAATGTAGACCAGAAAAGTACCTGGGTAATAACAGAGTACCTTGGCTCATATAGAAAATATTTGCTGTTGATGACTTTGTATTCTTATATGGTGTAGTTTCCTTCCTTTGGCAGAGATGCATAGCACCAACATGCATTTACAGGACTCCATTTGGTTGTTTAGTAGTAGAGACAATGTGATTTGAAGATATATGTGATATTCAAAACCAGCCGAAGAGTGTTATTGTAAAAAACCTCACTTGAGGAGATTCAACATTGGTCAAATTCTGAATTCCCTTTTATAATTTCTCAAAACATAGTCCAATAACTGCCTGAAATCTATACAAATTTATGTGCAGCACACAACTGTTACATAGCCAAATAGACTCAAATAAGTTGAAGTTTGTTGCTTAAAAATATTCATGTCTGTAATTAGTATACATGAATATAAGTAAATATGGATATATAATAAATAAATTATGAACCGGTTAAAATAACAAAAACTCTGTAGTCAGTTTTAACATTTTATTTTTGTATCATTTAATAAAATTCCAAAGGTCTTTAACATGTTTAGTTATAATATATTTAAAAACTAAGAAGTCCCCCAAAATATAAATGGGTCTCAATCAACATAAAACCAGTAATGGAATATTGCTAAGCAACAATGTAACCTGGTTACCTGTTTAAATGAGGGTGGTGTGCAGCTAGCAGATTAGTCATATAGAAACTCCTGATCTGTTAAAATGTTTTTAATTATTCAAAGCCTGAACTTTTGAAGCTGTCTAAATTTTCACCTTCCAATTTGTACTGTTACTACCCTGACACAATTAAACAGCTATCTTCATAAGTCTTTCAGAGATAACTTTTTAACTACTTCCTAACCAGCTTATCATGTACCTCATGTTAGTAAAGTGAAGTTACTAAGAAGATATTAGTGTGCAGTAGGAGTGAAAGGAGCTAATCAGTGTTAGTACAAAGAATAAGACTGAATGTTCAGTAGATCAAAATGGCTGGCCAAGTGACTCTCTGACCTTCTTAAGATCTCAAATCATTCTTAGCTTAATGATAAAAGATAAAGAGATTTCTCATGCAACTGAATTATATCTGTGAGATTTGGGTATCAAATGTAATGCACAAATATAATTCATTGAGATAGCATATGATGTTGAAATTTAAGAAAAGGTTACTGGAAACAGGTAAGTATAAAAAGAAAAGCTTTGCAACTGTCTTCACAAGTGATCTAATGTGATTTAAAAAATAAATACATATCTACATGTGTGATACATAGAAAGTGATCCATGTAAGTATTAAATAAGATATGATGAAGATTTCTTTATGCTAATATATACTTCCAAAGGTTCACATAAAAAACAATCATGGGAATAATCCAAAGAAAATAAGCCATCTTGTGAAGGCATAACAACTTAATTTTATTTTTAACGTTTAATATTTGCACTATTTCATTTTAAAAATATTTTAATAATTATCAGAAGAAATAAATTACTTTATAACAAAAGCATCCTATGTTAGTTTGTTTTATATATATAGATGTGATTTACATTAAAATTTAAGTCAAAGATACAGTTTATAACTTGAGCACATAGTTTTAACAAGTAAATAACACACACGCACGCCCACACGTGCACACACACACACACACATGTTAAAACAAGGATTTGGTTTTTTTATTGGGAAAAAAGATGAGAAGGGAGACATTTATAACTATCAGCTCACCCATCACTTTCAGCTTCAAATCTGGTGCAGAGCCTTGAGTGTGAAATTTCTTATGGACTGCCAATGATCTTTATCATGGATCTTTCTTTCTTTTTTTCCTGATGTAACATGCGTTTTGAAACAGGTATCAAATCCACAGCATCTATTTACTGTGCTATGAAGCAACTGACTAATTTAATCAAATCATTGTTATTTTAAGATTCATTTCCCAGCATTTTATTTTCAAGTATTTGTTTGCAATGAAAAATGGAGTTAAAGCCTGCCTCTGGTGTGCTTGTTATTTCGTTTTCCTTGAATGGTCTCCTCTCTGTTCTTTCTTTCTTTCTTTCTTTCTTTCTTTCTTTCTTTCTTTCTTTCTTTCTTTTCTTTCTTCTTCTTTTCCTTTTTTTCTTTTTTTGTTCTTCTCATTTCTAACCTTTCATCTTTCATTATGAACTCCATGAGGCACCTTCACATCAGTCAATGAATGTGAAATCATGAAGTTGGTACCGATCAGGAAGCTTCCTCCCTTCTGGTTAGGTCTGATAGTACTAGAAAAGCTATGCTGGGTGCAGGGAGGAAAGCCACCAAGAATCGTATCCTCTGTGAACTGCAATAATGACTGTTGTGGATATATTCCTATGGCTACAATACTGGTGTGAATGTCATGGGTGTAATCAAACAGTTTCTGGTTGGATCTAAAGCCCACTCTACAAAAGGAAATACAAGCCTAGGACTAAAAATTTAGCCAGGAATCCTTGGTTGAGGAACTCATAGGAGTATATCTGGGAGAAGTTAAGATGATTTTACAAACACACACACACACACACACACACACACACACACATTCAAACATTGTATGAAATTCTGGAAAATATTATTTCACAAAAAATTCTGAGAAATAAGATTTAGTAGATTTATAACTTTAAGTCATTAAATACAATACTATTATTCATTAAGTAAACAAATTATACTTAATGAGAAATAGTTACCACATTTTTTAGTTCCCCTATACTATTTTTTTTAATGTTATACATTTGCATGTCTGTGAATGCATGTGCTGGATATCTACCCCTTTCCCCCTTATGCCTTTTAGAAAGGCTATCCCTCTGGAGGTGGACCTCATCAACTTTTGGCTAGACTGGCTGCTCAGTAAAGCAGGCCCCAGAGATTCTCTCAGCTCAACCTTCCCCTTTCCCCCCTGTTGAAATTTCAGGCAGTTAACCACATCCAGCTTTGGTGTGGGTACCAAGCATCTGAACTCGGGTCTTGAAACTTGAATAGCAAACTTTTGCAACTAGTGAAAAGTTGCAAAAATTACAAAAGATACATCTCTACTGGCCCTACTCTGTGCTTTTAAAACTCAGTCTCAGATGTTAATGATGGTAAGGATTCTTTTTAAACACTGTAGAAAGTAATTAGAAAATATTTTTTATAAGTGGAAAGATTTACCATCAGTGAGTTATATAAGGGGAAAACATACATGTAACACCTTAATATGTTTCCTTTTTAATCATTTTCCTTATAGTTGAATCCTTACAGTCTAGAGTGATACCTTTAGCCAAGATTGGTGAACAATGGAGTGAAATAAATCTGACCCAAGATTTTTTTTTGTAAATAAAATTTTATTAAAACTGTCATAGTTAATTCTGATTGTCAAGTTGATTGGAGTTAGAAGAATATTGGTGAGTCTACATGGGTCTGTGAGGAGATTTGTATCAAGGATTGACATGTCTGTAGTCAGTGCCTTCCCATTGGATGGGAGCACTCATGGGATGAAGGAGGTTGGGGAAAGCCTGCTCAGAACAAGCTCCCCTCCCCCATTTTCTCTGTAGTCTGTGTTAGAAGAGATGAAGAAAAGTATCTACCACATGTTTGCTGCCATGAAATCTTCCTCAAGTGCAAAGGGTCAAAAGACCATGAATAAAACTCCTAGTCAAAACATGTATTTTTCTCCTTCATATTGCACCCTAAGGTATTTTGGCCATAGCCATAATAAAAGAACTAATAAAGAACTGACCCACACATTCATTTACATGCCATTTATACCTGCTTTCTATTAGCTAAGCAAAGGAAGCTAATTGCTGTAGAGGTCAGATAGACCACAGAGGCTTACTGTTTACTATTTGTTCCTTCAAAGAAACATTTGGATTCTAGCATCAAACTATCCTTTGTGATGAAGTAGCTTTTCTGCTTAGAACCCTGAAGTGTCCCCATTTACCTCAGGATGGAGGTACAGAGCTAACCTGAGAATTCACAAAAGAGGTTAAATCTCCCTGTAGTGGTGTCAGACATTGTGAACAGTATCCCTTGTATCTCTAAGCTAATTTCTCCCTCACTCAATTCAGCCATGAAAACCCTCTTGATTAGATCAATCAAGCTGTTTCTACAAAAATTTTCTCCTAAGATTCCATCCATATAGAAGGTTCTCCCCCTAGATTTCTACATGGCTAATTTTTTCATCCTCACCCTGGTTTACATGGTTAATCCATAATCACAATAAGTAAGAAATAATTTGCAAGTTAGATCAAGGTCAGAGCTACTGTGGGAGATCAATTCAGTCTCTTATCCTTCCACCTTGGAAAAAATAAATAAAATGGCATTTCAGTATCTTGGAATCGCTTCCTATTAAATAAAATGGTAAATATAAGTAAGTTTCTTTTCAAGTCTTTAATTCTTTGATTTTTTTATAATTGGTCAAATATGAAATATATCAGTCAATTTGCATTTCAGATCTTTGATTCTGTTGAAGAAAATATAGCTGCAACACTGAAATAGAAACCCCTAACAAAACTGACTTCTTTTTATAAGCATGCAAAGTTATTTGTGGATATATAGAGGGATAATAATGTATAATGTGCTAGTTTCAGAGACATGTCTTTGTTCGAATATTGATCATTTCTGTTGATAAGGAGAAAGCAAATATTTATCTTGTGGAAAGAAAAAAAATGGCCAAATATATATTTCTTCAAACAGTTTTATAGGCTCCTTGCTAAATATCCTTCTTTGTTTGTTCTTAGTTTGTCTTTGAACCATCAATTAGTAATGTGTTAAAATTAAATTTCAAAAATTATTTTGGAAATACTTTGTCCAAAATGAAGAAGTAGTTAGTGACAGAGCTGGCCTACCATAGTATTCCTCCCATTGGCAGTCTTACTTGTCTGAAGATAAGGTCATCAATTCAGACACTTTCTAAAAATGTTCACTGAAAACAGCAAACTTCATAATACTTAACACACTCAAAATCTGTGCTATAGACCCCATTGACACAATGTCTGTCATATGGAGATTCCCATATTCTAAATTCTCCATTTTGATTATTTGTTTCATTCTGAAAATAAAATGTCAAGTTTTCTTGTCCTACAAAATATCTAGATCATACCTTGATACAAAAGACAAATCTACCATTAGAGTAATTTCCGTAGTCCCTTCCTTAATTATAATTCTTTGTAACATTATAAGTGATTGCTCTTGAAGATGGAAAGACCCTAAGGATGGCATTCATATATTTCTAAGGCTTTGGATCAAGAAATTTCAGGTCAGATGTTCAGGGTAACTTCTCTGAGATCACATATTTATCTAGTATTTTTGGGTAGCTAGAACATATAACTTTTACAGTCAGGAGAGAAACTACCTCAGATCCTTAAGAGGTAAGGCATTACATTTTGACAATCTATTGATAAATGAATCTACATATGTATTCTTTCCAAAACACTAAATACCAAGAACACTAATCTATCCATGTAAATTTAAAAAAAAAAATTCTTGTTCTTAGTGTGCGTCTTCATTCTTCCCTGTAGAATATGTAAACGAAGAGGTCATATAATTCTTCAGCAGGATTCTGATTTAGAATGTGGAACTGAGTTGAAATATAAATATAGAGTTCCAAACCACATATTTTCTATGTAGGTCACATATTACATTGTGCAAACATCTACTTA
Source organism: Lophiomys imhausi (assembly GCA_907164525.1). Taxonomy (NCBI): domain Eukaryota; kingdom Metazoa; phylum Chordata; class Mammalia; order Rodentia; family Muridae; genus Lophiomys; species Lophiomys imhausi. The sequence continues at coordinate 121,842 of CAJQZJ010000603.1, forward strand.
AAAAGTAATGTTACTAAAGCCATGGCAATGACGATAAGACTCATTGTTAAAACAACAACAACAAACTAGATGTATTAGATGTATCAGTATAGACTAACCTGACAAGGAGGTATCCATGACCTGTAGGCATCTGTATGATGTAAGCTATAACCATCATAAGGAGTACTGATAAGATATATGTTAATTAATAGAACCTGCAAGAAACTATTGGGCTTTGTTAGTTTCCAAAGAGTTGCTGTTAAAAAGTTTATTTGACTAAGTTCTCCAACTTTCCTCATAGAATATTCAACATTATAACCCCATGTTGCCCCCTCCTCTGTTTTTGTAGTTTTTCTAACCTTTTGCATCCATTTTTTCCACATTGAAGAAAAATTTATATGTACTAAAGAACACCATCAGACAGCATAAATCTCGGGTACTTAATAAAGAGTCTATTTAAAACTGGTAACTTCTTTCAACTACCCAGTGACTGTTGGCTGTCCTCTGCAGAGAATTTCCAAATATTATATATTTTTTTAAAGTCATTTGGCAAAACCCATTTACTCATGAAAAGTAACTGTGGTCAGACATATTTAGCTTATATTATTGGCATTCACCTTGAAGTTCTGTAAATATTTATAGTGAGTTTAAATGCATGTAAATGCTATATACCATTTCAGCAATTTAATGGGATTCATTTATAGGACATGAAAAAAAAAGTGGACTAAGCTGCCACATTTCAAAGAACTGAAATGCCACTCATTGACTTTCAAATGCGTATGTAGCAGAAAGGTAGGAGAGAGGAGAAAGAGAGAGGAGGAGGAGAGAGACAGAGACAGAGACACAGAGATAGAGAAAGGGAGGGAGAGAGTCAGTCAGTCTTGGGTTGAGGTGTACAATGTTTGTCACAAAGAGTTTGATGTGTAGATAGATGCTGGAAACCTGGCGTCCAGATAGAGGTTTTCTTATCTTCAGCATTTGAATTGAAAGAACCAAAGAATAGTCAGTGTGGGACTATGGTAATTATCTTAATTTTCTCTTCACTTTTATGAATTAAGAAGTCTTCTAAAGATTATATTAATATACACAGCAGTATATTTGTATAAAAACACACACATATCTTAAAACTGAACAAATGGTGGTAAATCATTTGTTCACACACTGGAGAATCATTTACTTAGAAAGTCATCCAAAATGATATTTTTTTTGTTGTTATATGACAACATTTTGGTGTGAGTATACTCCACACAGGGTAATAAATTATCTTAGGAAATAAGATACCCATTGAGTAATTAAAAAGATGGCTTAGGCATGAACTATGAAGATTGAATGGTTTATTTCAAATAGTTAAAAAAATGTTTTATTACTGAACTTTTCAGACAGTAAGATCCTCATGAAAAATATTCTGTTCAATTGACATATTGAGTTGCATTATTAGTGAGAATATACTCAGTTTTTGGCTCAGTAAAGGGCAATCTACATGGATTATATCATTTTTAAAAGTTTAAATATTGAGAAAACATTTCCATTTGTTAAATCTCAAAGTGAAGCCATTTCTTTTCTGTTATTTGAAATTTAGAAGGACTTCTTTTTAAATGTAAAAAAGTGTGTATGTGTGTGTGTGCATGTGTGTATGCGTGTGCGTGTGTGTGTGTGTGTGTGTGTGTGTGTGTGTATCTTATGTACAATACTTGTGTGCAGTTACTCACTAAGGCTAGAAGGTGTCAGATGCCCTGAAGCTAGGGTCATAGGCATGGTAAACTGCCTGTGACTTGCGTCCTGGGAGCTGAACGTCAAATGCTCTTAACCACTCAGCTATCTCTCTATTCCAAATTGAAAAATATTTTGAGTGACGGTTGTGGTACACATCTTTCATCCTGTCACTCAAGAGGCAGAGAGAGGAGGATTGCAGCAAATTAAGGTCAATATAGTCCACATAGCAAATTCAAGACCATCAGCGTAACACAATGAGGACCTCACCCCTATAATCAACCAACCAAACCAACAGACAAACATATTTGAAGAATATTGAAGTGTATATGTGGGCTGGGCATGGTAGCTCATCCCTGTAATCTCAACACTAAGGGTACATTTCTGCTAGTATAAAGTAGAAGGAATTAAATATTTTCACTGAAATGAATACTCTTGTTAGTCTTATACTAGTGATGCAGCTCAGTACAGTGCAAGACATCTAACACAAAGTTACTCAAACTCCATGAACACCTAATAAACTTAACTAACAATATTATTAAAAGGTAGTAATAGCCAAAATGGAATCAGAGATAAAGCATATGAATAAAGAGTCGAAATTAGCATACTATGTTAATGTTAGAACGAGAGAGACTGAGACTACAACTTTTTGACTAATACATGAAATTTAGTCTACAAAGGAGAGATCCACAGTCACAGCATTGAGATGATCCACATGCTGATATTAAAACAAAAAAATCAATTAGTTAATTTATATAAAGTACAGAAATTGAATTTTAATACATTGCAAAGAGAATCTCTAATCACATCTTTTTTTCGTATTGGTAAATTATATATTTGTTGAACTGAATGGATATTTCCACTGAAGAGATTGTAGTACTCTTTCTAATGTAGCATACAAGTCCTTGCAAACTATTCAAATATTGCAACACTTTCTTAGACCACACACACACACACACACACACACACACACACACACACACACGTGTATCTGGTTATATATACATATGAGATAGGTGGTATTTCTGTGTGTGTCTTTATTAAGGATAGGTGAATGTAATGAAATGAACAAAACCACACAAGGTTTTTATTTTCATAATCCAATCTAAACTTTGTTGAAATGCCTACCATTCTCCATTAGCAAATAAATTACTTTCATTTTTGTAGTGAGAGGAATGCATATATATTCAAGGTTGTAACCTGAAACTCAATTGGTAGTCTTATATTCCTGAATTTGGATGTACCATATCTACAAGGGCAAGGCTATGTTTAGATGGCTTGCCAGCAGGGAGTGGGATCCAATGGGCACGGTGGGTGGCTGCTTGCACTTTCTCTGCTCTTGTCCCTGGCTCCAGACATCTAAAACACTGCACTTGCTCTGTCAGTGCTATTGTGCCAAGTACTGCAAGCCAGTATTTATTTTAAAAAGTTGGTAATGACCGGAGTCATGAGGAGCGCTTTCCAGTGATAAATGCCCTTGGAAATCGCCATTTACCTACTGGCAATATTTTGCCTTTCCAATATTACATGATAGCTGAGTATTTTAGAGGAAGAAAATGGTTAGGTGTTTGTAATATATGTCACTCAATGTTTTGACTGCCATCATTCTGTGGAATGTTTAATTTCTAAACTCTAAGTGCTTAATGACTACTGGTTATTTTCTCCTTTCTACAATCGTTACCTGTTCCAGTCACAGCCGTGGATCCCTCCTACGTAATAAACAGTAACAGATGAACTTGCCTCGGGCTATTCTGTATTTCTTGGTTGAACAGACAATTTCTTAGTTTTTTCCCACTTAAAGATACCATGATTTTATTTGTGTACAAGTACAGCCAAATTTGGCAGTATAAAATTTTAAATTGGAATTTACACCCCATAATAATTCGTTTTAATGACCTGTGTACTTATCTCAATACTCAACCCACAACTACCGTTAAAGCCCCTGAGTTACTCACTGAATGCTGTTTGGAAGAGTGTGACTTTAGTGACAGTGTTACCTTTAGGAGAGAAAGATTTACAGCAAACTTAGGAGAAATTCAGACCAGGGAAGAATTTATATCTAGGATTCGTTAATTAGAACTAGTGATATCCTTGAGCACACTGTTTTCTTTTATAATTCTGTAATTATGCAAAAATGTATCATTAAAAAAAATAATAGCATAACTGTCCTCTGAGAATGTCCAGGCAGCAGAGGATCTAAACAGAGGCTGAGACTTACCACCATTGGAGTGGAAGGTGTCTTGTGGAAGAATGGGGGTAAGTATAGAAAATCCCAGAAGGGGATAAGAACTCCACAAGAAGACCAACAGAGACAACTAACTTAAGCTCATGAGGGCTCACAGAGACTGAAGAGTGTCCATGAACTGGACCTCAGCCCTCTACACATATGTAACCAATGGGAGGTTTGGTCATTACGTATGTCCCCTAGCAAGTGAAGCGGGCAGGAGCTGGCTCTGACACAGACTCTGATTCCTGATTTTTGTTCACTTTCCCCTAACAGGGCTGAGGTGCCTGGTCTCAATCGAAGAAGAAGAAGTGCTCAGTCCTGATGGGTCTAGATGTGCTGGTGTGGGACGATTTGGCCGGGGATCCCTTTTTCTGAAGAGAAGAGAGGGGATAGGGGAAAGGGAGTGGGAGATTAGAATCCAGAGAAGGGGAAGGAGTGGGCTAAGATTGGGATGTCAAATGAATAAATAAATAAACTTAATTAAAAATAATAATTATGGACTATGATGTTGATATTAAGTAGCTATTTTATTGTGAATCATTTTAAATGGAAAAAAACTTTGCTTTTACAAATTCCATAAATGAAGCCTTATTATATTTTGTTAATTTATATTGATACCAGTATTTTAAATTTCAGTGTTCTCTACATGAAATGTTTCCACATTAGGATGCTCATTCAATATCAATGAGGTATTAGATTCATTGGCTAACAGTAAACTTAATCGTTTGTGTCCCGTTGAGTGCTTAACCACATTCAACTCCATGGTCATAAAATATAAGTGTCTCTTTAATTCTAATGTACAGAAAGCAGAAGTCTCCTCAGTCTGAAAAAAGTCATGCCTAAATGCATTGCATTTATTTGCCTAATGTGTACTAGAAAAGATACACAAAGGCATTTCTCTCTTTTCATCATTAAAGATATAACCAAAAGTAATAAACAAAGTGAGAAATTGGCTGTCTGTTAAATTTGAAATGAGAGGTAAAGAGAAATGTGTGGAACCTAGAATACTAGAGAAGTTCTATGCATGAATGAGCATAAATGCGGGACTGATCTAGAAAAGAAAGTTCAGATGAAACAAATATGCATTTACTACCTCAGTGATAGTAATTTTGAGGAACACAGCTCTTCTTTGTTCAAATTGAACATTTTTCCATATGTCAGATGTGCTTTCTAAGAGTCATCTTCACCCTCAGGACATTTGCCCATCACTGGTGACAGCCGTGGACAAAAGATGAATTCTACAGAAAGATGATACTTAAAGAACAGATTTAATAAAGTCATGAGTGTATGCTTGTGAAAGGGGCTACTTGATAAACAGAATACAGTGGTTGGGAAGATGTTTTTGGTATATTATCTGATTATTAGGTCTAGAAGGATTAATGCAGATCTTTTCGGTATGTCATGTACATTTCTGATTACAATGATTAGAACCATGATTAAATGACCCCACACAAAGCAACCAGAAGAAACAGAGAGCTTGCCCCCTGATTCTCATTTCTCCTGCTGTCGCATTTCTATGCTGTAAAATGTGCATGTATGTCATAAATATTTTCAACCATCTGAACCATCACTGTCAGAAATTCATCAATATATTTTATTTGCTTCTTTTGTTCAACTATGTACTTCTCAGGACATAGAACTCCTATGTAAAAAATATTTAATAGAGAAATTGATCCAATAAGGTTTTTCCAAAAGCAATAATTTTGCTTGGTATAATATATGTGAAAATAACTTAAAATGATGTATTATAGTATATTTTAAATAAATATTCAAAATTAGAAGTGGTGAACTTTACAATAGATATAATAAATATTAGTAATGTGAAATAGTATTTTTATTCATTGTTCTTTTAACCAAAAATGGTTCAGGATTTATGAGTATGCAGTGTTTAATTAATTAATTTATTTCATTGGGTATATTTTGTAAAATTTTCTTTCTAAAACCGAAGGAAACAATTCTTAGTGCAGATTATAAAGAAATCTTAATTTAATTGAGTTCTGCAATATTTATCACTATTCAATGATAAATAATTAGCATGGGGGATTTATTCACTGGAAACATTTGGCACTATTAGAATTAAAGAAAAGACCCAGGGACTAGGAAGATGTTTCAGTGGGTATGAAATTTTGTTGAGCAAGCATGAATATCTAAGTTCAAATGTTCAGCACCCACGTAAAAACCTGGGTATTGCTGCTCCTGCCTGTACCCACAGAATTCAGTGGCTAAGATAATCCAATTCTAAGAGCTAGCTGGTCACGTAGCCTGGCTGATTTGGTGATTTTGTAGTTCAGTGAAATATCCTGTCTCTAGACAAGGTAGACATTAATGAAGGAAGACATCCAAGGTACTGTTTTGGCCCCTGTGTATTCATATGCAGGTGTATGAACCTGCAACTCAGGTATAACACACACACACACACACACACACACACACACACACACACACAC
>CAJQZJ010000604.1:618-20507 GCA_907164525.1 Lophiomys imhausi
GCCTCCCAAGTGCTGGGATTAAAGGCGTGCGCCACCACCGCCCGGCAAAAATAAGTTATTAAAAAAAGAATTTAAAAAAACCCTAATATATGTGGAAGAAATGAAACATCACTATCGGCAGAAAGGCAAAAGCTAAATAGGTAAAACATTAAAATTTCATTATAAATACAACCAAAGAAGAAATATTCTAGTTATAAAATATAACAGCAGAAACTATGTTTACAGTAGAATAGAAAAAATCTACACAGGATCAGTGAGATGGATTAGCAGGTAGAGAATACAAATGAAGCCTGCTGGTCAAAATTCAATACCTGAAACCCACATGGTGGAAAGAGAATACCCATTTCCTCAAATTGTTCTCTGACATCCACATGCACACCACACAGTGACACATGAGCACATGCACACCTGCTTGCATGCACACTTGCATATATACTAAATAAATTAATATAAACTTTTAAAATTACATAACCAAAGCAGTTTTAGTTAAAACTCTTATCCATATAACACACAAAATATTTTCTAGAAGATATAGAACTTGATACAAATGAATTATATTCTGGATATGTATACTTAAATATTTCAATTGCCTATTTCATTGGTATTATGAATTAAATCATAATAATTCTAAGTAAGCCTGCTAAAATAAACCAGGCAGTCTACTAATGATAATAGTAAAACTTAAAGAGCAATGGAGATCTAGCTCACACAGATTTTATACCTGAATGCCTCAAGTATTAAAACAGTACAAAACCATACTGATAAGACACATACTAGCTAGTGAAAAAGAATCAATTCTATTTAATACATAATTAAAGAATCACATATCACCAAAATTACTAACTTAAGAAAGCTGGTTGTATTTCCCCACCTAAATAAACTAACAGTCCCCAAATACATACCCGATGAAGTATCAGCTTTATCCTAACAAGTCAACCTCTTTCAGCACCCCCACACACATAAAAACAAGAAGGTGAAGGTGATAGCATATGAGAGGAAGGGAAGAATGGGTTTAGTGGTCACCACACGACAGGAAGAGGAGACACCATAGGTAATTCTAGATTTAAAAAGAAAAATATGGAAAGTAACAAAATAGGGGGTATTTTACAATAATTTTTACATTTAAAAATTATACAAAATAAATTAGAAAAATAATTTAAGAGGAAAATAAGTAGAACAAAATGTCTTTAAGAAATTATTAGATAAGTCCAATTAAAATTGCGGTGAGGCCTCAAGTTTGTTGTTGTGTGTTTCTTCTGCTAAAGGGACTGCTAATCATGGAGGGTTTCAGTTATCCTGAGACAAAGCTTTGCTCTATTCCAGGCAGACCATGAATTCCAGCACAACTGGTATTACAATGCTACAGAAGAACTACCACATCCCACTCCATATGGCATTTTTAAATATTACAGTTTTTCTGAAACAATGTGGAACAATTTGGAAAATCCTATACCTATCCTTCTTGAGATGCATTTCAAGAAATCTAGGTATATAGTGCAAAGGAAAAAAAATATCAAACTAGGAAAACTTTCCTGCATTTTTTAAATTATAAAGGGAAGAGTAGGATGAAGGGATGTAAAAAGTTTGAATGGGAGAGTTTGGTAAATTAGCTGTATATAGTCCCTGGAATATTATAAGCTCACTAATATGGGTTTAAGAACCACATAGCAATAAGAAAACTACTTCAGACATGCAAAAATATTAAGATAAAAATTACTAAAAATGGTTATATATCATGGTAAGAAGTATGCAGGTTGAGCAGGCCTTGGTGATACACACCTTTAATTTCCAGCACTCAGGAGGTAGAGACAGGCAGATCTCTATGAGTTCGAGGCAAGCCGGGTCTACAAAGTGAGTTCAGGATAGCCAGGGAAACATGGAGAAACCCTGTCTCAAAAAACAAAATAAATAAATGAATAAACAAACAAAAATGTAGGTTTAAATCATGTTTTTTAAATACTATGTAATTTGAAAAAGAGGGGGCATGTGGAAAGGGGGACTAAATACATGATGGATTATCAGCTTTATGTTAACAAATTAACCTTTCATTTTCCTCCCACAAAAATGAAGAGGAGTGACCATGCATAGTATAGGGAAAGATAACATGTGGGGGCAGAGGAGTCACAAAGGAACAGGAAGACAGGACACCAAAGGGCATTCCAGGATTTCATTAAAAAATATATGTATAGATAGAGTGGGTGAGGAAGGTGATTAGAGTAGGGGGGAAGGGGTTACGTAGGTCTAAAGGGGTGATGGAGGAAAAAGGGAGTGGGGAAGGAGGAGAAAGGGGGTGAGGAAGGAGGAGAAAGGGGGTGGCACATAGATAGGTTTAAACTAAGCTTTCAAAGTCACAATTGTACTATTCGTAAAGAGCGCAGAGCAAAAAGCCACGAGGGAGAAAGCAGAGTGGAGATGCGACAAATACAATCAAAATGGTGGCAGTTCACCCACAGAGGTCTAGCAAGGAACCCGGAACCAAACACAAGAAAGGGTAAGAAAAGTAACGGAAGTGCATATGAGAAAAAGAGGCGGGGTTGAGGAGGGTGTTTCAGGCATCTGGCCTGTCTGAACAATGGAAGCTGGGCTATTTCCCTCCCTAGCTCCTCCTTAGTCAGAAGGAGGGGCTCTGAACCCCAAGACGGAAGTACTTCAACAAACAGGAAACAGGGTCTAAAAGCCAAAAAGCCCTCCTCATTCTGAGGAGGACGTTGTGGCAGTCGGTCGCTATGTTGGTCGCTGTGTCAAGCGTCTCCAGAATTGCAGTTGCTGAGTTTTCCAAAGCACTTTGAAAGTGCGGTGGAAGATCTTTGGCAATTTCTGAGCAAAGCTGAAGTAAGAAGAAAGGTTCCTGAGGCATTGCAGAAGGAGTTACGTGAGTTCCAGTACCACTTGAGTAGTGCTGAGGTATGAACCCCTCCCATAGCAAATTCCATTGCCCCGGGAACTTGGTGAAGTAATCCGGTATGGGCCAAAAAGCCCAGAAGGAAGACTTTGTGGACTCTGAAATTTCTCCCGTGGCTTATACCACTGCTCAATTTTTCCCGGTAGTCCCAAGTGTGAGAGTAGAGCTAGCTCCACATCTGCTTCAGTGGACAATTTTCCGCAAGTCGTGGGACTGACTTTTCAAACCGGCGTCCTCTTTCTTAAAGATGGCTTCTCTAGAGGAAGCCTACGGGGATAACAAAAATGGCTCCCACAACTTTGATCTTACAGCTGAAGCTGAAGGTCAAAGTAAGACTGATGAACCAAAAAAGTCCCAGAAAAGAAGGGGCAGAGTTCAAGAACAAGATTCTTATGCCATTTACCAGAAAACTATCCAGAGCATAATGACAAAATCATGAAAAGAAAGAAGAGATGCTCCCAGGGCAAAAGAACTGGCCAGGGCCCCAAATGGAAACAGAGTAGCTGGTACCCCAAAAGGAGAGGGGGAGGCTGGCGCTCCAATAGGAAAGGGGGAAGTTGGTACCCCAAAAGGAAAAAAGGAGGCTAGTTCCACAAAAGGAAAGGGGGAGCCTTGTGCTAGTGTAAAATCCAGGCCAGGAGCCCCTCCTAGGCCTAGGGTGGAGCTTCCTACGGCAGAAACAGAGCATTTTAAAGCTGAAGCAAAGCCTGGAGTGGATCACCCCAAGGCTGGAGTGGAGTTAAAGCCTGGAAGGGGAAGGGCCATTCCAAAGTTTGGAGTGCAGCCGCCAGTCCCTAAAGGGGAGCTTCCAAAGCTTAGAGGGCAGCTGCCAGTGCCCCTAGTGGGAGCAGAACCTCCAGAGCTTAGAGGGCAGCCTCAAAAGCGTGGAGCAGGAGCGGATCCTTCAAAGTTTGGAGTGCAGCCACCAGTTCCTGGAGCGGAGCCTCAAAAGCATAGAGCAGGAGCAGAACCACCAAAGTTTAGAGGGCAGATGCCAGTTCCTGGAGCAGAGCCTCAAAAGCCCAGAGCGGGAGCAGAGCAGCCAAAGTTTAGAGGGCAGCCGCCAGTTCCTCCAGTTCCTGGAGCGAAGCCTCAAAAGCCCAGAGCGAGAGCAGAACTGCCAAAGTTTAGAGGGCAGCCGCCAGTTCCTGGAGCAGAGCCTCAAAAGCCCGGAGCTGAGCCTCAAAAGCCCGGAGCGAGAGCAGAACTGCCAAAGTATAGAGGGCAGCTGCCAGTTCCTGGAGCAGAGCCTCAAAAGCCTGGAGAGGGAGCAGAGGGGCCAAAGTTTAGAGGGCAGCCACCAGTTCCTCCAGTTCCTGGAGCGGAGCCTCAAAAGCCCAGAGCAGGAGCAGAACTGCCAAAGTTTAGAGGGCAGCCGCCAGTTCCTGGAGCGGAGCCTCAAAAGCCAGGAGAGGGAGCAGAACCACCAATGGAGCATCCTAGGATAAGCTGAAGACCATTCAGATGTGTCCCTTTTGAATCTCCACCTCCTAAGATAGGTGGCTTCGGTGAAAGGAAATGGCATTTAAATCGTTATAAGACACCTAGTGAGGAGATATTTGGTGACAAAAATGCAATTCGTTACTTAAGTCTTCTACTCCCAAAATATCAGAATGAGAATAACTCCTCTTCATTATTCCTAACGGCTAAAAAAAGGGAGGTGACTGAGGACTCCAACTCTTCAGGAAATGACAGGACTAATGATAAGACCTCCACAGCCAGATTCGTTGAGGATGTGCCATTTTCACCAAGTTTCCCAGTCATTTCACAGCCTAATTCGTACTGCAGCCCTTGGAATGACTATACCAGCTCTGGGACCAGCAGTACCAAGATGCTTCAGTGTTATCCCAGCAGCAGCAGCAGTACTACCACATCCACATCCACAGATGAGGTAGTCACAAAGGACAACCCTGTTGGTTATTCTTACTACACAATGACCCCTGAAGACAGGATGAGTCGTATGCTGGGAATAGACAATGAGGAATATGGGAACTCTCGCATAACTTTATCCTCCAGAGGAACAAAAACACAAGCAATGAACACATATCAAGAGGACAAACTCTCATATATTCATGGAGCATGTGCATCTGATTTCCTGCCAAGGAGTCATTTGCATCCAAGCCAACTGAAAGGTTTCATTGATACTCATTGTCATTTGGACATGATGTTTTCCAAGATGTTCTTCCAAGGAAACTTTGCTCAATTCAGAAAAATGTATACCTATACCTTTCCTATGGAATTTCATGGCTGCATTTCTGATTTCTGTGATCCTCGTACCCTAGAAAGTGGCCTATGGAAAGAGATATTGCGTGATGATCTGGTTTGGGGGGCCTTTGGATGTCACCCTCATTTTGCACGTTACTACAATGACTATCAAGAAAGAAATATGTATGCCATGCGCCACCCCAAGGCTGTGGGCTTTGGAGAAATGGGCTTGGATTACTCTCACAAATGCACCACACCTATCCCAGAGCAGTTTATGGTATTTGAGCGACAACTCCGGTTAGCTGTATCTATCAATAAGCCCTTGGTGATTCACTGCCGAGATGCTGATGAAGACCTAACAGTCATCATGAAAAGATGTGTGCCCCATGACTACAAGATTCACAGGCACTGCTTCACCGGTAGCTATGCGGTCATTGAGCCCATGCTAAAGTACTTTCCCAACATGTCCGTAGGCTTCACAGCAGTTCTGACCTACTGTAATGCCTGGCAGGCACATGAGGCTGTAAAAATGATCCCACTGGAGAGAATTCTTGTTGAAACTGATGCTCCTTACTTTCTGCCTCGATGTGTTCCCAAAAGCCTTTGCCAGTATGCCAACCCAGGCATGTGCCTGTATACTGTGCAAGAGATTACCAGAATCAAAAATCAGCCACTGTCTCACACCTTGGCTACTTTGCAGGAGAATACCTACCGCCTCTACAATATTTAAAGAAGAAAGGACAGAGTCAGGAGTCCTGAAAAATGGTGGCAGAAGACCAACGGCCTGACAAAACCAAAGGACTTTGAACTTCATCTTTATCTCAAGTCAAGAATGATTTCTCGGTTTGGAGAAAGAGAAAATCTGGACAAGACATCTTTCCCAAAATCTCTCCTTAAAACATGTACTTTTGATTGGTATGGTGGACTGCAATATGATGAGAACAGAGACTGGAGTGCTGCAAGTGCTGACAACAAAGTAAGGTTGAGGGTGAGCCACTTAGAGTCTTGAATATGAACTTAGAAACTGTGAAGCTCTTCAGACACCAGTACGGCATCATAACATAGCAGCTGTTCATTCAAATTGCAGATTTCTTCCAAAGATTTCAACATCAACATGCTAGAAATGGAAGAACTTCAGTTGCTCAGTTAGTAAAGGCAACCCTCCCAGACATTGGAAATTAATTCAGATTTTAGAGAAACTACTTGTGTTAATGAAGCTTAATGTAGTGAAGCAAAGTATCTACTCAAATCCAGGAACTGCATTATTGGGTGAGAAATGGAAGATCTCTTTTACCCTGTACAACTGCATCCAGAAAAGTTGGCTCACCTCCATCTGGCTTTGAGCTCAAAAGTCATTTTCACAGTGATGTTATCGCTGATTGCCGATCTAGTGGGACATATAATCTGTTTATTTGAAGTATAGTACTTATTTAGCCTGTTTTAAATATATTTGGGTGTTCATCAGTTATCTTTACTATGTGGTAAGTTTTCAAGCTTTTCAGTATTGTTATATACTTAAGTCATTATGTTTTAAAAGCTAAGGCAAAAATTAAGGGCATATGTTCTCTACTTTTAGGTGACAAATAGATACTTATGGCAAGCTAGAAAACTAGCATACCATACTTTGTATAAATAACAGAATGTATCATAGATTTCCCCTTTGTTTGAGAATCCAGTCTTTTGAAGAAAAAGTTTTAAGTGAAAATGAGCTAGCTATATTTTAACAGAACCAAAGAAGTTAGTAGAATGAACAGATTGGTTTTATTGTAGTTTTCCAGACACAAACCTGAAAAAACTTTTTGAACTGTGTATCTTTTTTCCCACTTATGGTAGAAACTAGACATTGCTTAAAGTTTTCTTCAGCCTATAGCGGCCTGACCTTCTTTTAGAAGACTGTACAAAACTGGGTTTTATGAACATACATTTTAGAAAATACTGAGTTGTATAAAGTCCTAAGTAGTTTTTTCATCTATTTTAAATGCTAAGGCTTCATGTGTCCTTTGATGTATTAGCATGCACCACAAATACCCAAGAAGAGACATGTATTATTTTCTTGGAGATTAATATGATGTACAACTCATCCACAAACTCTCCAAAAATGGGAGATGTCTTCTTAGTCATACTCTGTGGGTGGGTAGTCTTTAATTACATTTTGCAAAACTCTACCTCACTGTATTTCAGTATCCTCTCATTTACCTTTCTTGTTACCTAAGCTTCAGGAAAGAGGAAAATTAATGGTGCCATGCAAAGCGACACTGTCAAGGGAGCATATCAAAGACAAGCATGAATGAAAAATTGTATTTTGAGCTGAGGGTGTGGCTCAGTAGTAGAGAGCACTTGCCAAATACTTTGAAAGGCCCTGGGCTCTTGAAGTCCTCAGCGCCCACAAGGCAAGCACATGCCACCTGCATTTATGAGTAGACATTCAGCCAGATAAATAGGATCTTATTTGTAATAAGAGCAGAATTTTTGTTTTTTCCTTTCCAAAAGAATGCTATTTTTACAGGAAAACTATTTTTCTAACTTGCTTTTTTTCTCTACATTTTTTACAGTAAATGGCTATAGTGTATTTTACACTTTCTTAACATGTAAGAGAGTACTTCACAACATTGTTTTCTGTTTCTGTTTTTGTTTTCAAGAACAGGAGTGATCAATGTAGTGCTGTCTGAATGACCTATATTAAAAACAGCACTCTTCATTTACAGAGTCTATGAATGGGGGTAAGGAATCCTTAAAAGTAGATATTCTTTAAATGTGTGAGATTTAAGGTACTTTGTTTTTTTATTGTTTTCTGTGGGTTTTTAAATTTTTTTTGTTTTTATGTTTCTTTTGATACAGGGCATCACTATGTAGCCTTGATTGGTCTGGAACTCAAGAGATCAACCTGCCTCTGCTTCCTCAAGAGCTTAGGGATTAAAGGTTAGCACTACCCAGCATTTTTTTAAATATATGAAGGTATGTGCACATGGGTACAGGTGTGTGCAGAGACTAGGAGGAGGGTATTAGATCTGCTGGAGCTGGAATTACAAGCAGCTATTAGCTGCCCAATATGGGTTCTGGGAACTGAACTCAGTCTTCTGCAAGATCAGTATATGCTCTTACCTGCTGAACCATCTCTCAGGTTCCCTGCAAATAATTTTTTTCTTAAGCAATAGGTATTCTTTGACCCTTTATTTCTTAGCATGGCACTTAGTGAGTGTATCTATTGTCCCATTTTAGAAGTATCAGACCCATTAGGGCAGCCAGTGTTACAGAAAATTAACTTGCTGTTAGTAATCCCTAGAGTTAGTTAAGTTAGTCCAGAATCACAGGGACTCTTCAAGCCCATTTAACAGGCCCCCTGAACCTCGGCACTTCTTTTAGGGTACATCAATATTTTGCCTAAGTTAAAATTTTAAAAGGCAGTGGTGGGGGTATAGCTTTCTGGAAACTGTATGTTTATCATGCAGAAGACCCTAGGTTCAATTGGCAGCTCTTAGCAAAAATACAAAGCAATAAATTAAAGTCAGCTATGTCTATAATTAAAGCTCAAAGAGAGAAATAGGCCACTTTGTCTTACGGGACAAAGGGATTTTGTCCTTGCAGTTTTTATTCATATCTAACTTTGAGATTGATGCCTCCTTACTGTTAAGTTTTCAGGATTCCTAATGAAAATAACAAGAGGGAGAAACAATCTGTAAGTCTGTAATCCTGCCACTTAGAGACAATCAAATCAGTTTTAGAGTGACTTTTTTTCCCAGTTCTCTAGTATTTTCATAGTTATTGGCCAGTCCATTCCTGAGCCAGTTTTGCTAATAATTGCTACAGCAGTCACTTCATTAATTAACATAAACTTACTTCCCCTGAATTTGTGATTTAAATCCATTATTTCCTATATTTTTGTTTTCCTGAGCAAACACAACCAATTCTTGGACTGCCTGGGCTGACTCAAATGTCTTCTGTTTGCTGATTTATACAATTGGGCTTTTAAACTTACTTTTTTGCTTTAAGCTCTGGTGCTTTATTTCTTTATTTCTGCTTCATTTCTTCAAGTTATATTTCAGTCACATTCCCCGCCCTCCTCCCCCTCCCAGTCCCACCCTCCTACCCTCTTCCCCCTCACCCTCCTATCTGCTTTTCTTTAATTTAAAGTGTATCTTTTTCTCCCCAACAGATCCCCCTTTAGGGTTAAGTTTAGGGTTAGGGAATGTGATAAGGACAATTAGGCAACAATTATGAAAACTGAAATGTATAATGAATTCTCAATGTCCAGACCATATGTTTCTTTTATGTAAGTGTTCTCATATGGCTATATTAACTTACATATTAAGTAACTTATTTTTCTGACTATAAAAGGAATTCTCATACTTAATATTTATATGCCACAAAAATGCCATCATTAATCAATAGAGGATTTTAATATGGTATATTTTTACTTAAGGTTATTTTTCCCTATTTTTTAAAAATTTGAAACAAGGCTTGTTATATAGCCCAGGCTGTCTTGAACTCTGTAGATCCTTCTGTCTAACCTTCCCAAGAGTATACTACAGGCATGTACCACCACAATGGACATAGGATTTTTTGATTAATTTTTTAAACTATAAAATGTATATTCTTAAAGCAGAGTTAAATGAAAAACATTTAACGGTCATAAAGGTGATAGAGAAAGATGGTATACAGATAAGATTGATTTGTTTCCCCTCCTGGTTGACAGATTGTAATTAATACTGTAATTTTTTAAGAATAAGTTTAAGCATTCCAAAAATTAGTAATGGCTGAAACTCATCTGAACAAAACCAGTATGTTATTTTCTGTTCCTATCTTGCATATGGAGTCCATTTAATTGTTATCCTTATGTTTTTCAATAAATGTTTAAAATGTTTAATTATGTTTTCAATTTTAATTCTATTTCCCCTACAATTGAATGGTTTATTTAGTTTCTTTCTTACTTTTTTTTTTTTTTTTGAGACAGGGTCTCTGTAGTCTTGGTTGTCCTGGTACTTGTTTTATAGACCAGGCTGGCCTGTAATTCAGAGATTCGCCTGCTTCTGCCTCCCAAGTACTGGGATTAGAGGTATGCACCATCAAGCCTAGCTTGATTTAATTTCTTAATTGGCTGCAGTATGCCTTCAAATGGTATGCTGTGTAGTTACAGAATTTCTGGTCACAAACTTATTCTCTTTAAAAGATACATTCATTACTCCACTGGCTCATGGCATTTAATACTGCAGCTTCTTCCTTTAAGGTAACAGTCCTCAACATGTGGCTTAAGACCCCTTTGGGGGTCACATATCAGATATCCTACATATCATATATTTATATTATGATTCATAACAATAGCAAAATTACAGTTATGAAGTAGTAACGAATTAATTTTATGGTTGGGAGTCACAACAACAAGAACTATATTAAAGGGTCACAGCATTAGGAAGGTTGAAAACCACTGTTTTAAGGTGTAAGTACCATTTCTAACAGTGTTTTATCATTTCTTTGCATTACTGTAGTATAAAACTGCCAGGATATGTATAATTTACTGGGGGAGGGGTTCCTCATAAACTTGGTACAGAGTTTTACTTTGCAGGTCTAGCTCTTTCTGTATTTCAGAAAAAAATTGAGTTTTTATTGTTTTCTTATAGTATACTTAATCAGCGTTTTGAATCTCCATCTTTTTTTTTAATTCATTTTGTGAATTTCACAACATGCACTCTGTGCCCTCTCATCTCCCACCTCCTCCCAGACCCACCCCTACCCTTGCAATCTGTCCCAGCATAAAAAATAACAGCTCATTGTGGAAGCTGCAGTGTATCTCAGAATGTTCCACAATATTCACCTTTGTCCACACATTCTGCTTGCAAATGTTCATTATAATGACTCCTTGGTGTGGTACAAGGCCCCTGATTTCCACTACTCCATCAGTACTGGAACCTCACTGAAACTCCTCTCAAATATGGTGTAACTGTCCTGTGTCATGGAGATCCTGCAGTCCTGAACTGTGGAACTGACCTCTTCTTGCACTCCAGCAGTTCATCCATGGGGTAGATGTTGGGGTGGGCCAACTCAAAGCCCTGATTCTGGACCTGCAACCCCCATTTGCATGGCCAGTTCTACTATGGAAAGGTGCAGGGCCTGCTCTCCCAAGTGCTGCAGCATATGAGGGGCAGGGACAGGTCTCCTGCTCTTGTGACCCCCATCTGGGCCAGATCTCCTGTTAGCCAGTGGTGGTGAGGGCAAA
The DNA here is from genome assembly GCA_907164525.1 of Lophiomys imhausi. Lineage (NCBI taxonomy): Eukaryota > Metazoa > Chordata > Mammalia > Rodentia > Muridae > Lophiomys > Lophiomys imhausi. The sequence goes on from CAJQZJ010000604.1 coordinate 11,937, forward strand.
AGGGGGGTTCATCTCTCCCTAGAATATACCACCACATAGCAGACAACAGGCAGGGCTGGCTCTCCCACACTCACTCCCTCAGGGCTGGCTCACCCACAATTCCCATATCCAGGACCAGCTGTAGTGTGCTACCCATGCAAGGTGCAGGGCCTGCTCTCCTGAGTCCTCATGCATGTGAGGGGTAGGAACAGCTCTCCTGCTCTTGTGACCCCATCTGGGCCAGATCTTCTGTCAGCCAATGGTGGTGAGGGAAAAACAGAGGGGAGCGCATCTCTCCTTAGCCACACCATCACATAGCAGACAGAAGGCAGGGCTGGCTCTTCCACACTCCCTCCCTCAGGGCTGGCTCACCCACAACCCCCATATCTAGAATCAGCTGTAGTATGCTATCCTGGCAAGGTGAAGGGCCTGCTCTCCCAGGTGCTGCAGCATGTGAGGGGCAGGGAGAACTCTCCTGCTCTTGTGACCCCATCTGTGCCAGATCTCCTGTCAGCCAATGGTGGTAAGGCCAAAGGGACGGGAGGGCATCTCTCCCTAGCCAACACCACCACATAGCAGAGGGAAGGCAAGGTTGGCTCTCCTACTGAGTCTCCATCTTTCTAAATTGTCATTCTTAGATTTAACTTTTAAGAGATATCATTTCTCTCCCTAATCTATTCTTCCTCTTTTTCTTCATATGATGCAATCTGTAGTTTGCTTACATTTTTTCATTTTATAGCAACTTACAATTCTCATTTAGCAATATTTTTAATTTGTTCTTTGTTTTCTCTTACAACTTCACAAGACTTTCACTGCTTAGTTTTTATCACTTCCATTTGTTCAATAGAAAATACAACATACATTGTGACTTCAAATAGTCATTTCCTGGAGAAAACCTACTGTTTGTGGTACGGTCTCATTCGGTAGCCCTGGCTGGCCTCAAACTTCCACTCCACCTATCTGTCCCCCTCCCCAAGTAATGGAACTAAAGGCACACATCTAGCCCTATTGTGTTTTAATTGCATATGTATATAGGCGGTGGGTATGTGCACATGAATGCAAGTGCCCTAGGAATCCAGAAGACAGTGTCATATCCCAGGAGCTGGAGCTGCAGATAGTTCTGAGCTGCTTTGATATGGGTGCTAGTTCTCTTTAACTTCTGAGCCATCTCTACAGCCTGAGAAACATAATTTTGAAATAAGGAGCTTCCTTAGTTTGCCTTTTCAACTTAGTTTTCCATGTTGTAACATCTTTTCAGAAGTCTCACATTGGGTCTCTTTGTTCATTCTTGACCAGTTGGCCAGGTTTGATTTTCCCATCCATCCTGAGGCTCCTAAATCCCTCCTCTTAGAGTGTGACTGATAAAAATTCAGGTGTAACATGGTAAAAGAATTGGGAAGGGAGGTACAAAAGTCCCTAGCAGGAAAAACTTCCTTTTAATATTTTCATATAAACATGTCATAGATTGACCTTGCCTGTATTCCAGAAACAAAGCGACCAAGCCTTTGCATGCTACTGCTTTGTGTCACAGAAAGGCCCTAATTGCAGGCTCTGCTTTGATCTCAGTGTGACCAGTCTGGGACTTCTGGTGGCTATCTTGAGCCTTCAACATTTGCAAACATAAACCAGATTTAAAGTCTCATGCATATTATTCAGACCTTCCATTCAATTATTTTTAGTCAAGAAGTGAACTATGTTAGTTTTGATCTAGTCTTTGAATCCGATCCCATCTATATCCAGTTGTCAAGTAGCAGTTCCTCAAAAGTTTGTCCCATGAAGATGAAACCCTATACCTCCCTATCCCCCCACCACACCCACACCACACCCCTACTGCCACTCTAGCCTCCAACACTAAAGTAGTTTCTTCGTTTTAAACTTTGCAGTCATTTCAATTGGGATTGTGGAAGTCAGAGTACATATTAATATCAATGCTCAAGTCACCATTTCTAACTTCTAATTTTTTTCCTCCCCATTTTTGGCAAATTTGTGTCTCTATGGATACAATGTTTAAATCTGAATATCATAGGGAAACTCAGCTTATACAAACCCAGACTTTCATTTAGATTGTTTAACTAAAAGATGATCAGTAAGTTAAATAAATGAATAGGCAGAAGGATAAATTATAGGAAGATGATTTTCACGGGATTTCTTTACATTATAAAAGATACCATAAGTCTATAATTCACCTGCCAATTTCCATAACTAAATCTATGCTTTAAGAAGAAATGCACCTGCACAGAAATCATAAGCATTCATGAACTTATTTTTATCATGCTTCAAGATGGGATTTTACAGGGTATAAAAGGAAATGGGGAAATAGCGCAAATGGTGGAATATTCTTGTATTTCAGTCACCAATTAACTATATAACTGGGACAAACCACTTAATCTTATTGTTCACCTTTCAACAAAAATTAAAAAATCAGCATTAGCTAAGCACCGGATATTTCAGCACTATTTAAAGGATTAAGGAAAGTACGTACATACCCTGTAGCTATGGAGAGAATATGAAATTTTATAAAAATACTGAATAATATGTAAGTCAGTATAGGATGAAAAGCTAGTAGCTTAAAATACTGTCAAAGCTATATAAATATGGTCTTCACACCCTTGTGGAGTCTATGGAGCAAAGAGATTTAAAAAAAAGAAAAAAAAAAACACTTGCCATTAGAAAGGAAAGAGGTCCAGGACCACTGTGGGAAGGAGATTTCCTGAGGCTGGAAAGATGGCTCTGGGGTTTACTATGAGGACTGCTGTTTGGATCTCAGTCCGTGTCAGGCTTCTCACAAACATAAGTCCAGCTTCAAAGAATCTGATGTGTCTCCTGGCTTTCACAGGGACTCTTGTACATGGGTGCATAAATTCATACACAAAAAACTAAAATCATTCCCTGATATTCTACATTTATATTAGAATTAAAACAAGGGAGCCAATCTATCCAAGGGAAATCATGTTACTAACCAACAAGCTTAAAAACTGCCATAGTCAATCAATACAGTTGTAATTTATACAATACACCAGTCCCCTTTGTCCCCCAGTACATTGGATTAGCCTAGTGGTCCCAAAGTATTTTATTTAATGCCCAGAAGTGCATCAACAACTAAGTCACAAAATGGCTATTTGTGGGCTGGAGAGATGGCTCAGCGGTTAAGAGCACTGGCTGCTCTTCCAGAGGTCATGAGTTCAATTCCCAGCAACCACATGGTGGCTCACAACCATCCATAATGAAATCTGGTGCCCTCTTCTGGCCTGCAGATATACCTGCAGACAGAACACTGTATACATAATAAATAAATCTTTTAAAAAAAATGGCTATTTGTGACTGAAAGTCTCCATTCCTAAAACCATATAAGCCAGCCAAGTTATAGAAAAACTGCTAAATTCAAAGTTTTGAGGTAGATACAATACTCAATAATAATCACTCCATGTATCCAAAGGAAATCACATTGCTAATCAACATATTTCAAAAGAAAAGTCCTCTTGCCATAAGCCCAACATGGTACATACACACCTATGTACAAATATACAATAATAATTTTAGCAAAAAGCAATGTGTTTCTCAGCATCTATTACTGAATACCCGTCATTTGTCAGACATTATGCTAGGCACTAAGTATTGAGAGCTAAATTAAAAATAACCAACATTGATTAAGGTTTTTTTCTTTGTGGGGGAATAGGGGATTGAGATCAGGTCTCACAACAGAGGCCAGCCTGACTGAACTCATCATTCTCCTGCCTCAGGTTCCCAAGTGCTGGGATCACAGGTATGTGCTAGTATTCCTCGCTGATTAGGTAATTACAACAGACCTTGCAGTATGTTATTCGTTTTTATACTAATCTGATTTACTACTATAAAGTAGGTCAGACTGTGATCTTTTTTTCTCATGGAGGTCAAGGTTTGGGAAGTGAAGTTAAGAAATTACCCAAGGTTTCAAGAGTATGAGACCATGAGATGAAAACTCAAGCTTCCCAATGTTAGAGACCACAAACTTAGCCATATCCCTTGAACTATTACAAAAGTTCTGCTTACACTTGTTCAGTGAAGGATACAAAAAACTATTATTGTGGTTTGAGAAAATGCTCTAATCATACAAAGACAGCCAGTGAAATGGCTAAGTGGAGAAGATGTTTGTTGCCAAGCTAGACGACTTAAGTTGGAACCCTGAGATGTACGAAGTAGAAGGAGATAACCCATTCCCACAAGCTATCCTTTGACCTCCACACGTGTCTTCACTCACAAAGAAATACATTTTAAAACAATAAATTTTATTTAAACAAATAAATGTAATTTTAAAAGATAGTATGGAGAAGTGCTGTCCCTAAACATATCAAGCACAAACATCACAATTAAAATGGGTCTGTAAAAGGGACAGAAGATCAAGAAATACACAGATAATGCTGGAAACAGTGTGCAGTGTTCCAGGAACATGAACATTTTCTTTAACTGAGTTACAAGCTGCATGTAATTCTGTGCCCCTAATGGCTGAATGGAAGCATGGTAGCACGAATGACTAGACTAGGAGGGCAAAAAAGGCCAAAAGATGAGTGGATTCCTAGGCCATGCAAAGGAAGTTGAAGGATTCTAAAGTTACCTGTAGCAAATTACGCAATGGGATGAGAGAATTGGGTTGACAGTAGAGATCTCAATGAGGAGCCTAGTCTTGGTTGAAAGACAGTGGAGTGATAGTAGCAATCATAGAAAGACTAATAAAAGGGAACTTGCAGAGGAAGACAAAGGACAACTGATGGCTAACAGGTAATAGTGATTCTACTATCTACCTAATTCACCAAGTTAGCAGTCTGATATGAACTCAGGCCAATGTTGTTTAGTCTCACTGTAGTATTATAGTGTCTCAGTAAAATGGCCTGACAACTAACAACAGTGGGAAAAGATGTCTTACCTTTCCTTAAGATTGCTGAAAAGCAAAAAGTAAAAGGTGAGCCAATTGATATTCTACATCTACACACTCCCCAAAAGGCCTTTCCTGTCTTCTAAAAATCTTTCTATTTTATGTGTATGAGTGTTTGTTTTGCCTACATGCATGTATGTGCACCAAGTGGATGCCTGGTGCCCACGGAGAGCAGAAGGAGGCTGTGGGTCCCCTGGAACTGGAGTTAGAAGCAGTTTTGAGCACATGATGTGGGGCCAGGAACTGAGCCCTGATCTGCAGGAAGAGCAAGTGCTCTTAACTACTGCAATCAGCCCATCTCTCCAAACCTTTACCCTCATTTTTGATTTTCACAAGTCTCATCACCATCTTTCTATCCTATACCTGCCAATCCAAAAATCCCAACTGTATGCGTTTGTGCTCTGTGCTGTCACCAGAAACCACGCGAAGGCCCATGATCCATGTTTCCACTATGAAGAGCAAGGAGGTTACTTTTGCTGTGATATCAGTGACTGTAGATGGCACAGATGAAAGGGAGGGACATGGAAGGCTTCAGTGATGACTCATACCTTCCCAGCACCCCCCCCCAAAGTAACAGCCTAGGCAGGAAGCCACCAAAGAGAACTCTGAAAAGTTTGATTAGGGTGCTAAATTGTAGCTCTCCACATCTGATGGCCTTGGGCAGGGGTCCCAGGAAGAGAAGAACTCAGTTCTATTAATGGGCAGGCCAGTAAGAGTTTGACCATGCTCCAGTGAATATATAGACAACACAAATTAGAGTTTTTTCCCTTATTTTAATTTTTACTATTTTTAGGGGGGGAGTCACAAGGGTGGGGTGGCAGGCATGGGAAGACTGGGAAGTGAGTATGATCAGGGTACATGATATGAAAATCCCCTCAGAGGAACCCTTAAGAGATGGAGAAGGGGACAAAGTGAAATAATCAAGGGCAATTTTTTGCTATATAGGTGATATATAGTAAAAAGAAAGCTGGGAGCACACCCTATGCAAAGCTTTAATAAAGACCAATTAGACTAGAGTGGAACATACGATTTTTAAATTTACTTTTGAAACACAAATGCTAAAGTAACTGTCCTGAAAAGTTGGGTGGAAGAAAATCACCAAGTACAAGCAAAAGTAGAATAAATCCCCTTGGAAATGATTTCATGGCAAGAGCAGAAAGGAGAAACCAGGATGGACTACAAAAGTAACAACATTCCAATTAAATAAAATATCTACATTAATTTGCCTTATCCTAGACAAACGACCATGTTATGAAATCTGTACAAGTTCGCCACACTCAGTTTTCAGTCTATTATTGGTTGCTTTTACTTCAGAATAATGAAAACAGGTAGGTAGGTATTGCCATTCTTCCTAAAAGACATTAGGTAAATTTGCTAAAACAAAGGGAGACATCACAAATTCTCCTGTTAAAATACTAGAAGATCTTTAAAACTATCTGTAGTAGCCCAAGCTGAAACAGTGCATAGAGGAATAATTGAGAAGGGTGACACATGGATATGGCTAAATAGCTTGTTGGTAGAACACAATGTTATCAGTGGCAAAATCTGCAGGCTTCTTCTGCAATATGCTGCAATTGATTTCAAAGAAAAACAAAAGAATCCGGCAACACGGGTGATAGCCTGGAATAGACAGCCAGTTTATGCTTTCCTCTCCCTAGAGACACCATCCTCCTGACCCTGTAAGGAAACAAAACAACCCTGACGGAAAGGATGGGAATTAATTCTGCATGACTACACCATGGGTTGGATGCTTGTTGGGCACTATCCATTTGATGTCCAGGGAAACTTTAAGGTACATTCTGTCATTTCCAGTGAACAGATGAGGAAACATGATAACAGAGATTTAAAATGTGGCCAAGATGAAATGGGTAATAAATGGTAAATTTAGGTTCTAAACCTCAGTCTGGCTGACTAAGAGTTAAGAAGGGTCAAGTTTCCAATGGACATCCCCCCCCCCCAAACCACTGGATGTGGAATTAATTTCTTACAGTGCTCCAGTGCAAGGGATGTGTGCATGGGTAATATCAGTTCCAGGAGAATGGATTCCTTCTGACTTCCTTAGAAATCAGGTATACACACAGGGTGTATATATGGACATGCAGGTAAAACACACATATAAAATAAATAAATCTAAAAGAAGAAAACTGAAAAGTTGTAAAAATAAATGCATAAATATTTTTAAATGGGAAGAGGAGGAAATGAAGAGGACTCAGAACTATCTAAGGTAATTGGGGTGTTTTAACCTCTTGTTATGGTTAGATAAAATGTCACTATTGGGGAAATCTGAAGGAAAGGCATATAAGAACTCATTGTACCATTTTTGTTGTTTCTCCTGAGTCCAAAATTATTAAAGTATTTTGAAAGGCAAAAAATGGTTAGAATTCACAGTTAGTATTTACACTATTTCCCACTATAAGTATTCAAATAGAACATCAAAAGTAGTCAATACATTTCTAAATGTTTCAAATAACCCTGTAGCTGGCTTAAAAATCAGAAGTGGAAATATATATAAGTAACTATGACTTCTGTGCATTACAAACAGAGAGAAAATATAAATTGGCCTAAAGTTTAAGTCAACAAATGACAAGGTTTTATGTTTAAAAAAAAAGTCCCATGTGCACAGTGGATAACCCCTTGAGAGGTACCAGGAGGATGGTCTGCCAGTCAAGGAGACAAATCTCAAGAAAATCCAATCCTACCTTCAGTTTGACCTTTGGATTCCAACCTCGAGAACTATAGAGAAAATACATTTTGCTTTTACGCCATCTAGTACATAGTATTTTCTTGTGGGACAAAGGACAAAAATACAAACTCATATATTAAGCTGTCATTTGTATACCATAACATTTACTCCCTACAATTGCACTGGTTAGTGGCTTTTTATAAATTTATAGTGCTAGTAATGATTTGCACAAACTAGTTTAGAACATTTCTATCACCCTTGAAATGTTCCCTCTGCATGGCCCAAGCAAGGGCTGATTTGCTTTTTCTTACATACTTTCTTTTCTAGAATTTCATACAGGTGGAATCGTACAATATGAAGACTTCTGTATCTGGTTCCTTTCATTTAGTATGCTTTTGTGGCTCACCAAAGTCTTAGCATTCTTCTGAAGCATATATTGCTGAGTAATTTTGTTTTTCCATTGTAAGTGAATAGATGTTGGGGTTATTGCCTGGTTGGGGGCTATTGCAGCTATAAAAATTCGTAAATAGAGGCTGTAGAAAATGACTCGGTGTTTAAAGTACTTGCTGTGGAAGCATGAGGACCTGACTTCAGCCCCCAGAACCCACATAAAAAAGTCAGGCATGGAGAGCATTTGTCATTCCAAGACTGTGCAAGTGGTGCCAGGAAAATCTCTTGAGCTCACTGACCAGCCAGTCTAAATAGGTGAGCTCTCCAGATTCCAATGAGAGACCATATCTCAAAAAAAAAAAAAAAACTGTGAAGGCTTTTATTAGGAGGAAACACACACACACACACACACACACACACACACACACACACACACACACACACACACACAGCACACAGAAATACTTTCCACAAAGCAGAGGGTGAGCCTTGGGAAGCTGAAGTCCAGTCCCTTCCTGAGGTTGGAGGTTTTAGGGTCCCTTGGGAGTCTCCCTCCCTTAATTTAGGATTGGTCAGTTTAAACAAAGACAAGGAAGCTGACAGACCTCCC
>CAJQZJ010000604.1:30507-67843 GCA_907164525.1 Lophiomys imhausi
TAATTATTATTTAATATTTATTAACAATATTCAATTATAACAAATTCCAACAATTTCTTAACTATTAATCCTGTAAATTCCCACAACCCCTTTAACCTATCCGCTAAACCTATTGATAATTATTTTCCTAACCTTTTAGAATGATACAGTCTCTGGGGCAGGTCCTCAGTCGTCAGGAACACAGTCTTTGTTGTAGATTCTTTAACACACTTAGCAGTCCTTTTTCTGGATCTCTCAGATGAAGGTTCGTCAGGGTAAGTTGGTTATTGCAGTCTCACCTTAAATAAGGCTTAAGGCTTTCTTCTCTCTGGGAGACCCCAGCCCCTTCGCATCAGCAACTTTGTCACTCTACCTCAGACTCCTTAAAGCCAGGCACAGTTTCCTTCAGGCCAGTGTTCAGACAGATCAAACCCCTCTAGGCAAAAGCTGTGCCACAGGGTTTAGTGCTTGGCCTTTTGCTGTCTTTGCCGTTCTGCCTCGGGGAGATCTGGCCACCAGTTCAACAGCACTTTCTCCAGCAGGAGTCTCAGAGCTCTCTCAAATAGGGGATCTCCTCTTGATGGGGCTCCTCGCACTGCCCTTAAATAGGAGGAACTCTGTTTCAGCTTAATTTGGGCTCCACCCACTTAGCAGCTGAAAACAATGCCAGGCCAGATACTTTGTTTCTTAAGTCCATTAAGTCTTTCCTGGTTTTCCTGATTTCAACCTTGTTTTTCAGTCCATTAAGTCTTTCCTGTTTTCCTGACTTCATCCTTGTTTTTCCATAAGCTGATAAGCTAATTGGTTACAGCCAAGTTGATCTTCATGCCCCGAATTAAGAGACTGTATCAGAAACCCCTAGATATTTTCTAAATCTAATTTAATTATTCTAACTCCCAATTTAATTATTCTAACTCCCTACACATATACATAAAATAAATCTTTTTAAAAACTAAAATGCATATGTGTGTTTTGTATGTGTTTCAGTTTTACTTGGATAGGTATGTAGGAGTGAAATTATTTGGTCACATAGTAAGGATGCCTATTTAAGAATCTCCCAAACTGAATTTTAAAATGGTGGTCCCATACCAGGAATGTATTGTCATTCTTCTTAAATTATAGCCATTCTGTTAGGGATATGCTTATAGCTAGTAAAGTTTCAGCTTAAAAGAATTTAAAAGGACTTTGGGCTAATGAGAATAAGCCATGGCCTATTGCTTGAAAACAAAAACAAACAGAGGAAAAAAACTGGGACTGGAGAGATGGCTCAATAATTAAGAGCTTGCTTCTACCATGCTTCCAGAAAAGTGAGTTTGGCATGTAAAGCATCCAGTGCAGGCTGTAAGCCACCTTGACTACAGCTCTAGGGGGATCTGACACACTCTTCAGTTTCCTCTATGGGGAACTGAAGTCACATGCAGCACCCCACAACAATTAAAAATAAAATTTTTTTAAGCTTAGGGCTATAGTAAAGGTCTTGAAATTTTATCAAGGAGTCAGTTTCTAGGTTATAAAGAAAAGAAGGAAACTCTTCTTTAGTAAAATATTCATTTATGAATCTTATTCTTTTAATTCCAAAATTATTATTATTATTACTATTATTATTATTATTACTCCAGGTTTCAGGGTATTTTTTAATTAAAGACTTTCTGAATTTCAAAAGAATATTAAAGAAAGCCATATTATATAATGAAATTGGAAGCTCATTTAAACATAAATTTAAAGACTCTAATTGTGTGCTTTACTCTTAATGACAAATGTAGAATACATAGTTGAGAATTTAGGCCATCACATGTTTGATTTCAGACAAGCCTTCTGATTTCTTCTCTAAAGCTAAATAGCTAAAGATTTATATAATTGTAAGTAAAACATGGGAATTAGACGGCAATGTACTGCAATTACACTGTTACAATTATACATATTGGTCTCTTATAAAATGTTTCTAGCAGGAATCAGATAATTTAAAATTACATAAACAATTTGAGGTACAGCTTAAAGGTATAGTATCAGACAACTTTCAAAGTGTAACTGTCTTTTAATTTGATACATGGATCATATTTTATAATATGCCCAATTGACTTTAGACAAGAATTCTACAATCTGTATTTATTCATTGTTCTTTGTTAATCATGTGAAATTTTGATGTAGTTAAACAGTACTAAATCCCCCTGCAGAAAAAAATTGAAATGTTGACTGGTTCTGAATCAGAAAAGGAAATCACCCCCTGAGGCCTGTCCATCTAATACTGTTAGCTGGCCTGGTGTAGAACACTTCCAATCAACTACACCAGACAGGCCCAACCTGTGACTACAATGCATAAAGAAAAACCTAAGACAATTCCATAATCATGTGTGAACACAGACAGAAAGTCAATGAATATCCCAGACCAAACAAATGTCAAACAGCCCCCTTTTCTGGTTCCTAGAGGTGACAGCAGCTTTTCTCCCAGTTACAGCAATAGCCTCTAGTCTGATCTCTCTGTCAAAGAGATGTGTTAAGATGTGCCCAATCATAAGCACTCCTCCTTCTTGATAATATCTAATCCAGAACAACTCTTCTTTTCTACCCTCTGCCAATGTCTCCAGCACAAAGCTCCAATCTTACCCTATGTCTTTTCTGACACCTGCTAAGAGTAGTAAGAAACCAACTTGCTCATTTTTTTTTTAGGTCAAGGAGCTCAGTGAACAAAATGATTGTCACGCATGACACCCTGAGTTCTATCTGCAGCATAAGAAAAACCAGGCATGGTGGCACACACTGGATACAGAAACAGGCGTCAGTGAGGTTTGATGCCCAGCCAGCCAAACCTACTTGATGAACTCCAGATCTTACTTAGAAATTGTCTCAAAAAACAAGGTGGATTGCTCATGAAAAACCATAGGTTAACCCCTGACCTTCACACAGGTACACTTATGTTCACACACACACACACACACACACACACACACACTTGTACATGCACATACACACAAAATCAAGGTGACCCAAGAGACTGAATTATTTTTATATTGTTCAAAGTAGAAAGATTCATAAAATGTATAATTAGCTCACTATAAATTCAAGGTCAGTTAATGCAAAGTTATTAAAATTCTAATTCAGTGGTCACTAGTTTTAATTATAATTATGTTTTAATAAATGAAAAGAAAATGAAATGGTACTTTTAAATGCATGTATAGCCCCATAAGATCAGCCTTTATCCTAGCACTTTATATGATAGAATTGTTTATGAAATAGCAAATAAATTATGCTAACTAGCTGCCATTGAAAAATGAAAAGGAGGGCATAATTGTAGAGTCTGTGTAAATGGTGCTTACCATCCAGATAAAAGTCATATAAAAACATTCAGTCATCTACACATTTTTAAATATTTTGAATTTTATTTTTTCTAATATTGAGTGGGGTTTTTTATTACTTCAAGCTACATCTCCATCACAGCTCCCTCCCTCCACCCTTCTTATTTCCACCCTCCCACTCTCTACCTCCTCTCCCACTTATCCTACTCCACTGGTGTGGCGTACTCTCACCTTTCAGTCCCCTCAGTTCATCAGTCATATGAGGGCTAAGAGCTTCCTCTTGCTCTGAGGGCCTACATGGCAGTTCCACTAGGGCAAAGTGTCCCACTAACAGGTAACAAAGTACATGTTCCTGTTCCTTTCGGTCTGTTGGTTGTAGGATGGTTATCCTGTACTAAATGGCTAAAATCCAGTTATAAGTGAATACATGCCATGTGCATCTTTCTGGGTCTCGGTTAGCTCTCTCAGGATGAACTTTTCTAGTTCCATCCATTTGGCAGCAAATTGCATGATTTCCTTGTTTCTGAAAGCTGAGTAGTATTCCATTGTGTAAATGTACCATAGTTTTTTTGTTTTTGTTTTTATCTATTTGTCAGTTGAAGGACATCTGGGTTGTTTCTGGTTTCTAGCTATTATAAATAAAGCTGCTATGAACATAGTTGAGGAGATGTCCTTGTGGTGTGGTGAGGAATCTTCTGGGTGTATGGATTGGAATGGCTGGGTCTTGAGGTGGAGCTATCCCAAGTTTTCTAAGATATCGCCAGACTGATTTCCATACTGGTTGTACAAGTTTGCACTCCCACCAGCAATGGAGGAGTGTTATTTTGACTTTTTATAAAAGCACCTAACCATAGGATTATATATAATAGTAACCAACCACGGGATATTACAAACTGCTAAATACCAAATCTCACCCCGATGTAATTAAAACCCTAGGCCCAGTTCATCTAGGATGAGTAAGTGTCTAGATGGCCAGAGGCAAAACCTCTTAGAAACCATCTAGTCAAGCAAGCCCTACATTCCATGAAGTCAAAGCAACTGATGTCCAGAGAGGTAAAGTAACTAGGCTACAGGCACTCAGATGGTACCTATCACCAATGGTCCACATCACCAGAACCAGTGTCTCCAATGCTCAGTCTCAGATCATAGCTCCTACTGTACTTCTTGCCAATATATGATTCCTTTTTACATATTCACAACAACTATCTCTGTTTCTTCTTAATGAGGGTACTAGCTGGGAACCATTAAGAGTGAATGATGAATTCTGTGGTTTGGCCGACATTCTTTTTTTGTTTGATTTTATTTCTAGTATGGGGGATTGAACCTAGGGTCTTCCTCATGCTAGAGAAGTGTTCTACTGAGCTATATCCCTAGCCCTGTTTTTTGGTTTGGTTAGTTTGGTTTGGGTTTTTTTTTTCTTTTTTCATTTTGAGACAAGGTCCCAGGAACTTTCCCAAGCTGGATTTGAATTCAATTTCCCAGGTAGGCCTTCAATTTATTGTCGTCACCTGAGTGGCTGGGATTGCATGCCCAAGATATAAAGCTTAGCTATGTTCGTGTTCTGTGTTCCAACCTGACTGTGGAGTAGTCTGGCTTTTAGCTTGGCCTATGAGGGCCTCCTTTTCCCTAGTTCAAGTCGATGACATCAATAGCCTTTTCAGAGGTGGGAAATATCAAGCAAAATTGTTTCAGCTATGTGTATCAATCATCTCAGTGCTAAGGGTTTTAACCAAACAAAGCTTTCTCAACAGAAAGATGACCGGCATTTTAAGTAAAGTGATTATGCCAGTACATGGTTGACTCCTTCACATGGCAAAGATGTGCAATACTCCTTTGCCACGTAGTCAGTCACTCGTAGCAGACCTTCCAGTAAGTACTAGTCCATGAATGAGGCAGTTTATAACATCAAAATTAATGTTAAAAAAAAAACCTTGATGAACAAAATATCAAAATGCTCAAGGTGAGGAAAAAAAACCAATACTACTAAGCCTTTCACCTCAGGCTCAGTGTAGATCACATGACACAATTACTGATCCTATCATTATTTAAAATGTTATTTTGTTAATCATGACATTTTTGCATTAACTTTTAAATGTATTATAACAAATATTATCAAGCATAATTGCTAAATTTGGGGTTCGCCTTAAATGGAGAACCTAAGAAAAGAACCTCTCTCACCTTGTCCTAGTCAAACTACTTACTCCTTAAGGTTTGTGGAAAACTGGAACACCTCCATCACATTTCCAAATGCCTGTATAGGTTGAGAACTTCTAAACTAGGGGCTGCCTTTTCTCACATAAGAAGTCTAGAGAACATCAGTCCAGACCTGAGGTTGTATGGCTATGATGCCAAAAGGGATACAGGGTCAAATTATCTCTACCGTACTCAAAGTATGGCTACCAGAGCTGAAGAATTATATACTAATTACAGACAAGGAAAATCACACCAGCTAAGTCCGACTCTTCTCATTAGAAAAACAATAACTGTCCCAGGTGCCCAACCAATAAACCTTAACACATGTATCATTAGCAGGAAGTAATATGTATCATTGACTGGAAGAAAGTTGTACAGACAGCCATAGGTACAGGGAACCTGGGAGGTAAACAGATTTAAATAGTCACATTTCCAGCCTGAATAAAACTGATAGTACACCTGTAAAAAAAAAATTAAGTCCAAATGAATGAAGGGTGACCGTCAATATGTGTTCACTGCAGCGAACATGCAGGATAACACACATTGGCTCTTTTTGGAGACTGAAAATAGTACTTTCATTTTTTAAATCACCGATAAAAACTGTAATATTATCCTAGGCTGAGACTGACAAAAGTGGATGGATTTAGGCACATATGATTTATCTTGAGAGAAATTTGTAAGGAAGGGACAAAAGCACCAAAGAAAGGGGAAATAAGCTAAACAAGAATGCATTTACAGGTCAGGTTGAACACTGGACTGATGCACAAGGGAGCCTGGGTCACTGCATAGAATTGTCTTACCTTAAGAGAATGAAGCAGAGCCCCTTGGCTTTTTCTTCATTAGTCTCATCAGCTCCTAGAGGAAGGGCTGTGATGTGTCTGGGTGTTTCAACTTCCACCAGGCAAGGCTCCAGATAGGATTACAACTGTGGGCTGCTTAGGAAAACAGTCAGTGCAGCTAGGGGATGGGAACACAACCCCTAATGCAGATCTGGGTGGACGTCAATAACATTTACTACAGATACCTATTTGAATATGGTCTCCAAAGAATTGCCTTTGTTTTTCCTTTGTATGACTTGAGAGTATATCCTTACATATATCCCTGGGATTAAGAGTTATTGGAAAAGCTGGCAACGAGTTGAAAGTGTTTCATTTTTAAGAAAAACAAATGATTAACAGGTGTTGAGTTGTTTTGCCGAGCCCCTAATGGAGGAAGCACTTTCTGATTTGCTGTATTAACTAGGATCTGCTGGATAGCTCACAATCTTGTCAGGGTACATTAATATCTCATAGTCTTAGGGTCTCATTTAAAGTTCCATAAATATTTAATTGATGTTGACCAACAAAATAAGCAAAAGAATTATGTCACATTTAGTCAGATCTGAAATGAGCAAGCCCTTCATTTTCTCAAGCAGACTGAGGCTAATATAATTCCACCTTCATGAAATAGTCTACATAATTTTATAAGTACTTACAGGGCTGCAAAATCATCTTGAAAGGCATGTATTAAATATTGAGATAAAACATGAAATGAAATGAATTTTCCAAGTTACATCCAAGAGAATGGTGCAGCCTCTATTACTCTTTCCACAGTGGGTTAAAAATATTGTCAACAACCTCTTTTTTATTTATTTTTTATTTTATTTTATTTTTTTGGTTTTTCGAGACAGGGTTTCTCTGTTTAACAGCTCTGGCTGTCCTGGACTCGCTTTGTAGACCAGGCTGGCCTTGAACTCGCAAAGATCCGCCTGCCTCTGCCTCCCAAGTGCTGGGATTAAAGGCGTGCGCCACCACCGCCCGGCTAACAACCTCTTTTTGCCTTAAGCAAAAATATAATCTTTTCTTTGGCCCTTGCAAATTAAATATTCTATATGATGCAGAATTACAGGAAGCTATGCATAAATGCTCCAAGTCAGTCAGTCCCAAAATTGTTTTTGAGCTCTAATTCAACACAAAGCCAGACATGGGGGGAAAATTTTTAAAGAAATATTGGCCCATGTTGAAAATCAAGCTGCTTTCCCAAGGAAGAAGCCTCCCTGCAGTCTGTTAGATCTCTAATTAAAGTATCAAAACTGGGCCTCAAATAATGTGTGCTTTAAACTGATGTACCATATTACAGATGACATGGGGATGTGTCACTTCTACCATATTTCAGGACATTTTGATTAGAATCAAAGTGTTGCCAACAAATCCATGTTAAAACCTACTAAAAAACAATCACTTGATAAATTGAGCATATTATGATTTGAATTCTTTATCTAGTCCTGAATTCTTTTCTTTTTAATTTGCAGGGTGGACCTAAAATAATATAACAGGTTCTTTTTAGAGAGCAAAGCATGAAACTGTGATTCAGGATTATTGTAAACAAGGCATATCCATATGCTACACTATAGAAGATAACTGTTTGCCTTGAAAAGATTCTTTGATCTTTGTCCCTGCTTCTACATACTAAAAGGTTGGGACTTTAGTCAATGTCAGAATGCTTGCCTAATCAGTTTGAGATCATGGGTTCAATACCCAGCATTAGAGTGTGAGAGAGAAAAATAGAAGAGATACAAAACTGCATTCTCTCTTTTTAACTATTGGTTGTATTCTTTGCAAACATATACTTTAAAATTCATAAGCCAGGTGTAACGGTGCACATATGTACTCTCATCACTCAGAAGACAGAGGCAGGAAGAAGAGGAGTACAAGGCCAGCTTTGCCCATATAAATGATAACTACATTTAGGGTGCAACAAAGAAAGCATTTTTTTCTATTCCTTTTCAATGCCATATTTAGAACATACAAAATTAGTTAATGGGAAAAGTGACACAGTGACCTGACTCTTAAATATTCCTGTCCAGAGAAAGAGATGAGATAAAGGTTGATAAAGATTAGTTGGAAAGGATAAGCATTTGATACCCTACAACAAAAGCACCCTGTCAGAAACAATAAAGCAAGGATATTTTGCTTTTTTAGTGTAGCTTTGCTCTTGAATTTGTCTTTTTTTTTTTTTTTTTTTTTTTTTTGTCTAAGGCTAGGTAGGAAGTAGCCTTGGTTAAAGGAAACAAATTTGAAGTTGGATGGAAAGAGTAAGTTCCAGAGATGTATCACATAGCACAGTGACTATAGATAATAGTAATATATCATATACCTACCAAGAGAGGAGATATTAAACATTCTTAGCTGGGCATGGTGCCTCACACCTCTGATCCAGCACTATGGAGGCAGAGGCTGGCCAACCTGGCTTATATTGTATTTGTGACCAACCTAGTCTATATGGTTAGGTCTAGGACAGTCAGGACTACATAGTGATACCCTGTCTTTAGGAACAAAACAAACAAACAAACAAACAAACAAACCCAATAACTTCTCACCACAGAAAAGCATGAAGTAATACCCATATTAGTTTGCTCGACTTAGGCATTCCATGGTGTGTACCTATTTCAAAAACATATATTGTACATCCTAAATATACAGTCATCCCTTGGCATCTGCAGGAAATCTGATCCAGAGATACACAAGGATGATGAAGTCCATTACACAAATAGTATGATGTTTGCATAAAACCTCCATACAGCCTCTTATATTCAAATTCTTCTCTGGATGACCTATGATACCTAGTGCAGTATAATACTATGTAAACAGTTGCCAAAGGAGACTGTTTAGAGATTAATACCAAACAAAAAGTCCATATATATTCAGCATAGACTACCCGACTTCAAATATTTTGGATTGCAAGTTTATTGAATCCATATCTCTGGATCCTTCAGACACAGAGGGCCAACTGCACACATTTTTATTTATTAAAAAAATTGGAGAGAAATATTATGCACAAAGGCAATATGTGTAAAAGCCAAAAATGAAAACAACCTTACTACACATATTGAAGATGCTTATTTTCTCTCATCTACATATAAAACTTGAATGTGTCCCCAATGTCATGTGACTTACCTGCTTATCAAAAGCTACCCAGGATGGTGCACTGGCTCCATCTCCTCTGGGATACACAGTGTTTTTGGACTTTATCGTTTGCCCAGGCAGCAGATCTCCACCTATTCCAGGCTTCTCATGACTCACCAGCATCCTAACATTGTTGCAAAAGCCCCAATGTTGGGATTTATGGAACTTCTCCTTTCCTACCTGTGGGTATAAATGATAATAATAATGAATAAAAATGGCCAAAGTTACTCTTTCTAATTTTTCTTACAGTAAAGACTCTTCCACCATAAATAAATACATTACCCCTGGTTATTTTTCCCACCACAAAATGTATGTAAAGTGTCAAGGAACTGTGAGAAATCTTTATACATAAAGTTTCATCACATTTTAAATTCAGTTTATTTTAACTAATTCAAAACTTTGAAAAGCAGTAAGAGTAAAGCTAATATTCCATGCTGTTTACAATACTTCAGAATAATGATTACTGCAAGTAAACATTTAGAACACTGGTTTGCTAATTGGTTTATTTTACTTATTTGCAAAGAATGCAAAGCAGAAAAAAACTTAATTACTTCAGAGAAGAAAGCCACTGTTTTTCATAGAAGCCTATGTATTACATTCACCAAATCAGAAAACAATCAACATTAACAGAAAGGGAAACACTTTGCAGCTGACATTCTCCTAATTATGAGACCTTGCCCCCCACTGGTTTTTTTGGTGATGTGCACAAAGAGAAGGCCCAAGTAATGCCAGGAGTTGACAAAGATGACAGCCAGACAATCTACATGTGTTGCTTTGGGCAAAGTCAAGGACGACCACTTGAAAACACAGAGGTAACTGGTCCCACCAAGGTGAAACGTATGTCTGTTCCATGGCCTGGCAAAGCCTCTGAGAGCTCCCTGTAAGCACAGGGTGCTAGATTCCAGATGCCTTTCAATGTTTCTAAGAATGATAAATGGTAGCAATCCCAATGTCTGCCAATTGCAGAAAATATACCTCAATTGTGTTTGTTTTATAGTAAAAAGTCTACAATAGAGGGCATCCATGATGGCGGCGGCCTGCGCGGACGTATTTTGATTTCAGGGTTAACAGTCACAAGGCGGCAAGTGTTGCAGGACTCTGTACAAAGGGCATGACCCCGTCTAAATCTCACTCTACTACACAGGGACCATGGAAGATCCCTGGGCAGGACGCCCCTTCCCACTCTCAGACAAGCAAGCAAGCCGCTGGACCCTGGAATCGGGATCACCCATCCCCCAACAGGAGAGACTTCCGATAAGTTCCAACCTAATATCAACAATTATTATGTGGCGAGAGGAGTTTCTTTTCTGGTCTAATCTGTTTGGTGTTCTGTAAGCCTCTTGGATTTTTACTGGCATCTCTTTTTTCAGGTTTGGGAAGTTTTCCTCTATGATTTTGTTGAAGATATTTCCTGGACCTTGGAGTCGGGAGTCTTCTCTTTCCTCTATACCTATAATTCTTAGGTTCTGTCTTTTCATTGAGTCCTTGATTTCTTGGATGTTGTGGGTGAGAGATTTTTTAGCCTTCTCACTTTCATTGGATGTTGTACTGATTTCTTCCACTGAATCTTCCATGCCTGAGATCCTGTCTTCCATCTCTTGCATCCTATTGTTGATACTCACATCCGTAGTTCCTGTTCTCTTCCCTTGGTTCTCCACTTCCTCTTTTAACTCTGACTGTGTTTTCTTTATTGTTTCTATTTCTATTTTCATGTCTTGTATGGTTTTGTTTGTTTTGTACATTTCCTTCTCCAGTTTGCTTGTTTTTGTTTGAAAATCTTTCATGGCTTTTTCCTTTTCCTGTTCAAGCTCTGTAACCTTGGCTTGGAGCTCTTTAATGGTGTTGTTCCTTGTTTTGATTTGTAGAATTGTGGCTTCTTTGAATTCCTTCATAGATTTAAGTTCTTCTTGCAGGGACTCTATCACTTTCCATAATGCAGAATTGTCAATGTTTTCATGTGTTTCTGTTGGTGTGTGGTCATCCGAATTGGATGAGCTAGGATGATTCTGCTTTGTTGGAGTCATAATTCCTTGATTTCTATTTTTTTTTTTTTTACCTTTCGCCATTGGATGAATTTAGCTGTCTGTTTTCTGTGCTTGGAACCACAGTGGATGATTTGGTGCCGGGGACGAGTTACTTGGCTATCTGTCGTTGCTTACAGGGGGATTTCAATGTCACTGTGGTTTTAATCGCCTGAGGCACTGTGAGCTGGTGCAGCCTATTCCCAGGTTGTGAGTAATGGACCAGAATTGTTTCACTGCTCCCAATTCAGACTTCCCTATGTTGCACTCTGAGTTATCAGCCTATAATGGTTCTGATGGTATGGGCCTGTTTGCCCAGGCACAGATTCTGTGGGCTTTGTTTGTCGTCACGGAGGCTGACAGGGTCTGGCTCCACACCTAATATGTCTGGATTTTCCAGGATACAGCTATGGTCCCGATTTCTGGTTTCGCTCTAGGCTTCTCGCCACAGGGCTGGACTCTGTGCCTGATTCCCTTCCTGTCTGTGCCGCCACGGGTCCCGTGGGTACCCCAAGCCCCGGATCCTCTGGCTGCCTGAGTGGACCTCTCGTCCCAGCAGCTCGTGGGTGCACGGATCCCTGGCCCTGCCCACACCTGTCTCTCTCCCCAGATGACCTGCCATCGGTTCACGGGGATTTGGCCCTGCCAGCCGGGCTCCCTCCCCAGCTGCACTACTGTGAGTGTGTGGGATTCGGCCCCTCCCGCCCGCCTTTGTGTTCCCAGATTCCCCCGCTCTCTCAGAACCTCCCGCCTTCCACTTCACGAGCGGCTGCAGACCACCCGCTGAGCCCCCTGTTTGTTCCTTGCTAAGCCTTCCACTATCTCGCAACGTTTTTTAAGTGGGTATAAGTTCAACCTGATGTGTGGGGAGCCCAATAGGCCAGCAATCTATGGCCAAGTGGACCCTGATTCTGCCTGCTGTAAGTTGGGATGATCTTACCAGGCGCCTCTCCAAATGGGAGTTCCCGAATCCCGGGTTTAGTGGCTTCCGTGTCTGTGAGAGATGGGTGAGAACCTTGCCCTGGGACTTTTAACACTCCCTTGGGAGCTGTGGGTGTTCCGGGGGGGGGGGGGCAAGCCCCTCCGGTTTTTGCACAGTGCCCAATAACTCTGTATTTTTATGGCTCTTTTTTCCCCGCGTTCAAAATGCATCAGTGTAGGTCGCCGCCATCTTGGCCCGCCTCTCCATGGTCAATTTTTAAGTTCCTAAATATCCAGTACTCTTAGCACTTGCCAAGACCACGTGAGGCTGGGGGGGGGCAGGTTTACATCTAGCTGTGGGGAGTAGGAAAGCATGAGTGGTTTGGAATCTCAGGTAAAGGCCTCCTATCCCACTTTGCTCCCTTTTAAGAATTGTTAGTAGGCCTGATATTCTAGGGTCTCTGCTGCTAATCACCATCTCTCTGATTTTGAGACAAAAATGGCAATATCATGCATGACCAGAGGGCAGAGTTCTGTAACAAGGACATATAAAAAGTGGTAATTCCACATATATGAATACTTAAAAATACTAAAAAATATAGCATTAACTATGGATAGTATATGCACAGAAATAATAAGCAGCAAATTCACAATTATGTAATACCCACAATAATATGCAATGAAATGTGATATAAAATAAATGTCCACATGCAGCATGACTTTATATAAACAATAAACTTTTCAAGTACAATTAATGAAAGCCCCATGTGAGTATCTGGCCTTTGTCAGGGCGGTAAACAGGAGTCAAAAGAACCTCATTTCTCTTATGGTGCAGTTAACTTAGAAGAATTTAGAAGTGCCTGGGCAGTCCCACAAGGGGAACCAAAGTCCAAAACAGCTGCCAAGGATAGGTAGCATCTCTGCTCTAAAGCTGAAGAATGAAACCCATGAGAAATAATGATTCAGATTGTTAAGTACATGCATGTAGCCTGGCTATGTTCTTTAGAAAATCAATTGCCAACACCTGTGTTCTACCTCCCCCGTCACAACACATTCATACTCACACAACCAAGTTACTGCAAGTCAGTCCCAAGCCACCAAAGAGCCAGGCAGAAACTGGATTTGTCAAAATGAAGGGTAGAATAATAGACCTTCATAACATCTAAAGCAATATGAAGTCACCATGAACACCTCAAACCAACACACTGGGTTTTTTTTTTTTTGTTTTGTTTTGTTTTGTTTTGTTTTGCTATTTTTGTGGGGAGTTTTTTGGTTGTATTTTTGTTGTGAGGCAAAAATATGACCCAAGATGGTATGAAATTGGCAATCCTTCTATCTCAAACTCCTGGGTAGATGGGATTGCAGGAAAGCAACACTCCAGCAAATGTTTAAGAATTCCTGTAGTACTTGTTTTGTGCCAGACACAGGAGTTAAAATAAGCCTAGGACTCAGTTGCTTTCTTGAAGGAACTCAGTCTTAGTGATAAAACAAGATTTAGACATAGAAAACAAACAGAAAGAAAACAGTACAGTTGCCTTTTTGAGCCTATAAGCTGGACCATTTATTAAGGTTTTACTATATATTACTGTGTTCCTTCACTGTACCAAAACTATTAGATTAGCCTCATTACTATCACGTTCCCTAGAGGAAAGCAACAGATTAATATACTCCACATAGCACAGTAACATGATGCCAGCTCCTGAGTTTACATTCATGTGGCATCCCACTCTGGTAAGCTTGTATTATCCCACATCTGAAAATTGTTGTGCTGAAATAATAGGATTGAACTTAAACAGATAACTGGCTTGCTGCTCTGGGGTTGGAGGATGGGATAAATCACACAGAGACAGGACGATAGTTCCAGCAGGACAATGAGAAGTAGAGTACATGGGCTGGCAGTTTGCATAGCAATAGATAGAAATAGTAGGGTAAGTCTACGCTGGCTTAGATGGCACATTAAAAAAAAAAACCCTCTGGTACTATGGTATGTCTACTTAATATACTGCTACAGACATAGGAAGCTCAAAAACCTTAAGTAACATATGAAATGGCTGCCCAAATAAAAACTTTGATCTGGGTAAAACAATTAGGAAGGAGCCGTTAAAGAGTTCCCAAAAGATTCAGGCTGTTCTAGCTTTCTTTCTGTTGCTATAATAACATACTCTGATGAAATACAACCTCGGGGAGGGACGGGTTTATTTGGCTTACACTTCTGCATCACAGTCCATATGAGGAACATTAGGGCAGGAACTCAAGCAGAAACTTGAAGGCATAAGACATAAATATGGCCTGCTGACTTGCTCAGTGACGGGCTCATGCTTAGCCAGCTTTCCTATTATAGCCCAAGACTACCTGCCTTGGTGCTGCCCACAGTGGGCCGGGCCCTCCTATATCAATTAAAGGAATCATGATAATCCCCCACAGAAGTGCCCACTGGCCAGTCTGATCTAGGGAGACCCTCAATTGAGACTCCTTTTTCAGGTGACTCTAGTCTGTGTCAAGTTGACAGTTAAGCTTTAACTGAAAGACACAGGGGTCAGATAAGGTAACACATCTGAAGATAGATTGACAAGATGGACTAAAAGGCAGATGATCATCTGAAGATAAAAGATTTGTAAAAGATGCAGTCACCATATGGTTACATGAAGCTCTTGAGGCAGATTAAATCCTAGCATGTCTACCTGAACTAAGAAGTCCTCCTCCCAGGCTGGGATGTCTCAGGCTCAGTGGTAGAGTGTTGTGAATAAAGTTTGGGGTTCTATTCCCCAAACTACAAAAAAGTCTCTTAAAAATGTAATGGCACTTGCATCTCAGGATTAACCAAGAACCATATAACTGGACGTAAGGTCCATTCAATAGGAGGATTTCATACCTAGTACTGTAAACCTAGCCAACTACCCTTCACTCGTGAGAGTACAAACCTGTAACCGAACTTTTAATTATTATTTAACACTTATTTATTTATTACTAAATTCACTTATAACAAACACCAACAATTTCTTAACTATTAATCCTATAAATTCCTACAACCCCTTTAACCTATCCACTAAACCTATTGATAATTATAACAACTACTTTCATAACCTTTTAGAATGATACAGTCTCTGGGGCAGGTCCTCAGTCGTCAGGAACACAGTCTTTGTTGTAGATTCTTTAACGCACTTAGCAGTCCTTTTTCTGGATCTCTCAGATGCAGGTTCGTCAGGGTAAGTTGGTTATTGCAGTCTCACCTTAAATAAGGCTTCATGCTTTCTTCTCTGTGGGAGACCCCAGCCGTCTGCAGGCCAACTTACTTCTTTTGAATCAGGAACTCAGCTGCTCTGCCTCAGTCCTTAAAGCCAGGCACAGTTTCCCCTAGGCCACTGATCGAACAGATCAAACCCCTCCAGGCAAAAGCTGAGCCACAGGGTCCAGTCCTTGGCCTTTTGGTGTCTTGCTCAGGCTTTCTTTGCTCACCGGCTTCTTTCTGCTTCAGGGAGAGAGCTGGCCATCAATGGCCAGCCCTTTTTTCAGCAGGACTCTTGGAGCTCTCTAGCATCAGGGGCCTCTTCTTCTTTCTGGGCTCCATGCACTGTCCTCAAATAGGAGGAACTCTGTTTCAGCTTAATTTGGGCTCCGCCCACTTAGCAACTGAAAACAATGTCAGGCCAGATACTTTGTTTCTTCAAGTCTATTGAGTCTTTCCTGTTTTTCCTGACTTCAACCTTGTTTTTCAGTCTATTAAGTCTTTCCTGTTTTTGCTGACTTCATGCTGATAATGCTCTTCAGGCTCCGAATTAAGAGACAGTATCAGAAACTCCTATATATTTTCTAAATCTAATTTATCTAACCCCTACACAAACCCTAAAGGAAAAAGAACTTCACTAAACCAGTACAATTTCTAACTGAATTATAAATAGTTATTCTTATATCCACAGATAAATGTAGTTCTACCCATCATTAAATAAGCTTCTTCTTACAGTAGAGATCATTACAAAAAGCCGCAACTGATAAAAATGCACATATCAACTGACCATGAGTGCATGTCCCAAGTTAATACATCTACAACACAACTCCCACACTTAAGGCTCAGGGAACATCAAGGAAGCAGGGCAGAAGGATTGTAAGAACTAGAGCACCAGGACATCTGCTTCAAGATAGAATCTTCTTTAGAAACAAAAAGGACATGAAGTAGGGGAGGGAAGAAGAACGGGTGGATCTCAGAAGAGTTAGGGGGAGGAGCAGAGGTTAATGTAATCAAGATCTTTTGTATGAAATTCTCAGAGAAAAAATATATTTTTAAAATTATTTTAAAATTTAAAAAAAAATCCCTACACACAAACATTCAGATCCTATTTCCAAGTATGATGGATGACAAAGATATCCATTCTATTTTCTCCCTTTTGGTGAAGGAAGAGTAAATTCTCAGTTTGACAGCATGACATTGACTTAATTGTGGTCTTCTTAAATACTTTTCTAACTACAACAAAAAGCAGGCCCTAGACTCATACAATCAAATTTAAAGACACCATTTGGGTTTACCTCTTTTCTTACTATGACCTTCCACTTTTATAAAGTGGATCTAGTCTCCACTTTAAATGTTTCATTTGATCGGGATTCAAATGACAGAGAGTTCATAATGGGCTTGTTAGACTGTAGAATGCTTTATTTTTAATACTGAAGGTGACTTGTATGATGCCAATGTTTGGAAATCCCTGACTCCCTGGGACAGAAACAGGTAAGTAGAATAAACTAAGAGAAGCTGGGCATGGTATGTCACATCTGTAATTCCAGCACACCTTTAATCCCAGCACTCAGGAGGCAGAGGCAGGCAGATCTCTGAGTTTGAGGCCAGCCTGGTTTACAGAGTGCATTCCAGGACAGCCAGGGCTACATGGAGAAACTCTGTCTCAAAAAACCTAAAAAAACAAAACGAAAACCCTCAAGTGTTAGACATCACAAACAAGCAAAGCCTCCTCTGACCAAGAGCCTTCGGTCTATCACAGTCTTCACACCCTCCCAACTGCCACCTTCAAGTATCCCAAATAGCAATCTGCCCTCACCCACAGTGCTTTCTCCCATCGTTCACTCCTGTACTCTAGATTTCCATGCTACCTTACCTCCTACCTTACCTTGCCAGATACCACACAAGCCTAGCTTGACACAGGCCTAAGGAGCCCTAGCTGAACACATGAGGTAAAGAGCAGAAATAAGGGCTGGCGATATGGCTTAGAAGGTAAAGGTGCTTGCCACCAAGCCTGAGGACTTGAGTTCAATCCACAGGACTCACATGTTTTCTGACATCCAGACATGTGCCATGGCATACATATCATACCCCCCCATAAATAAATAATAAATAAAACCATGAGCTCCACTAAAAGGACTTCACAAGCTATGAGCCAAAATAAACATGATCCCACCCTTTCCATCAGGTATAGGCACAGCGTTACAAAAGTGCTACACTGGGTGTATTGTGACACTCCAAGCAAGAGTTGATGGTGGCCCAAAGAGATGTCTGGAAGTTGAGACAATGAAAATGTAGATCATAAAGGGTTTATGGAGAGATTAGATAAGGGGTACAGAAAAAATGGGGACCATGGCTAATAACTGCAACTATTTTGACCTGGAAAAAGGAACATGTAAGAGCTTTGCATACTGGGATGTAAAACGGAGCTCAAATGTCACACAGGAATCCAGAATTCTATTTTGCCCACACTGAGTTTGAGACAAACCTGTAGAAATGTTGATTAGCAGGTGATGGTGTGAGTCTGAAGTCTGGAGAAGAGTTTAAAGCTATAGATAAAAATGTGACACATGACAGCTGATGGCTAGTATTTAAGGCAATCTAATACTGGATTGAATGATCGTGCAGTACATCCAAGACAGAACTTTAACGTTTAAAATATCCCTGTGTTACAATTCAGGGAGATGGTATAGAATTAGCAAAGAAGACCAAAAAAGACTATCTGCAAGACAGGAAGAAAACAGGAAGGCTCAGTGTCATGGAAACTGTAAAGAAAGCATTTAAAAGAGGGCATGATTAACTGGGTTAAATACCGATGATAAACCACGTGATGATGGGCCCTGAGACTTCACCCTGAATTTGTCCACAAAGAGACAGTCAAAACCTTGATGAAATGCTTTTGGCAGAGTCACAAGGACAGAAATGTCCTGTGAGCCATGTTTTTTTGTTTTATTTTGTTTTAACTGTCCTAGGTAAGATATTGCAAATCAACACTCTTGAGTTTCTCATATTTATAATTTCTTTAAAATAACCCGAGCTCAAAAAAATGTAAGAAATAAATAAAAGATTGTCAAAACATCATCTCTTCTTAAAGTCTTTCCTGGTTGTTAGAGGCAGAACATTCTGTCCCTGCATAGATTTTCTACTGATATCATTAAGGTCCCTCTATCTTTAATCATTTTACACACTTACCCATTGTCCTCTACTAGCATCACCAGGGCCAAGACATAGTACCTAGAACACAGATGATAAGAATCTTTGTTTTTGTTTTGTTTTTAATAACAAATGAGGCCCTTGAAACAGCAGTGGTACTGTAACAGGGAAAGAAGTGCAGAGGTTCCTTCACCTCTTCTTGCTGAGGCTATTTCAGGTTTAGCTAGAATTTTATCTCATGATGGAGAATCCCATGGAAAGTTACCCATCTCTGTTCCAAGAACCAAAGGTCAGGATGTCCTGGCTAACTTAGCTTAGCTTTTGTTAAACTGCTTGTTTGTGTGGAACCCCTTCCAGCTATCTGCTTATCTCAGCTTTTGTTAAACTACCGGATCCATCCACCCAACAAATGAGCCCAGCTTCATATCCAAATTTCTAGACAGCCATCTGTGTACTTAGCATTTTGTATTATAGTCATCTATTGATGTGTTTGTGTTTGACACTAGACTTCTTAATTCCTAAAAAAATAAGGACAATAGGACCTGGCACAGATTCAACAAAAATCTGTTGAGTGAATAGAACGCAAGTTGTGGCTTATTTTCAGATGATTGACTATTGTCACCTGTTCTCTCTTTGTACACATTTAAAAGTGTGTATACACTTTAAAGTGACTTAGACCACTTAAAATTGAATATAAACATTTGGAATTCTGGGAAACTTAGAGCAGAATCAGGGTCTAAAGGCATAAACTTGGCAATACAAAGAACAGAATAGAAAACAAGCATTCGATGCCATTCGCATTCAGGTTTGGCCACATATGCACTATGTCACCCAGAAGCAGTTACCCTTCTCTAGAGGTCTTTGCCTTTGCCATCTCTAAATTGTGAACAATAAAAGTTTCTTTGCAGATTAGAAGACCTAATCTTTTTTTGAAGACCAATTTATTTTATTTTTTAACATTTATTTATAACTTCAAGTTATGTCTCCATTACCACCCCTCCCTCCACCCCCTCCTTGTCCCACCCTCCCACCCTCTACCCCTCTCCCACCCATCCCATCCCTCTACTGTGGGGTGCTTCCACGTATCAGCCCCCCTCAGTTCATTAGTCACATGAGATCTAAGAGCTTCCTCTTGCACAGGAGGCATACATGGCAGTTCCAGTAGGGTGGAGTATAAGACCTAATCTTTAAAAAGACTTTTTAACATGAAATGTACTTTTTTTTTTCAGACTTGAAGTGGATCTTTATTCACCAAGATTCCTGGATATTTTCTTTAAAATGTCTTTCCTACAAGTCTAGCCTGGGATCTGCCAGATCTAAGTGCACTACACCCTTCCCTCAGGAACTCAGCTAATCCACCGTGTCTGGGATCTGTTCACCACAGACTCAGGCCTGGCAGCTCCTGTCTGCCACCCACTGTTGTGTGGCCTCCCTCAAAGACTCCAGGACAGAGGCCAGCTGTGCTGGTGCAGCACAGAGGTTGCTGCTGTACACCAAAGATGAGGAACTGACTTCGGGACACTGACCTGGATGAGTAGTCACTGGGCATTAGTATTTGTACATTTTTAAAAAGGCAACCATTTTCAGTGACAATATGAATCAAGCTAGTAGAAAAAAGTTGAAGCAAAGCCCTCTCTTCCCATCTCACAAAGCCATGCAGGCAAGAGAAGGGATGTCTGACTTGTTCCAATTAGGCTTCTTGGAATTAATAAAATTTCTTTTCTGGCAAAGATGAATTTGGCTCATCATAGAAAGTTCTTTGAAGGCTGCTGCTAAACTCGTTTCCCTTTGAAAGAGCAAATTTCAAGGCATGATAGTGCAGAGGTAAGTTTCTGACTTCTAGAGTATTTATAGACTAATTGTGCTTAGTCTCTGACCTCCAATTTATCTTAAATTAAAGACTACACTGAGGAGTTTCACTCTGCCTAAATTTACTAGTCCATCCATGAATCGCACCAGAATTAGGACAATTTGATTATCATAACATACTGTTGTGAACCCATGCACTACACCCAGAGGTGAGGATCGCGGACAGAGGATTCTGGGAGTTCTGTGCACAGGAGTCTCCACTCAGGAGTCACAGCATCTGAGGAGGCAGTTCTCCCCACAGATTAAGTCCTCAACACTCAAGAAGCCATTAAGAAAAGCAGTGCCAAGTGGAGAATGTCATTTGTTTACTTAAATTTGGGAGGTCTGAGTGTTCCTGGGGTCCTCATTGGGATGTGTCACGGGCCGTGAATTCTTTGAATGTGAGTATTCACTATGAGGGGACTCTGTAGGGTCAATCAAATTTTCATAATCACTGTCATCTGACTCCTCCCCACTGTCTCCAACTGCACTCTGGGAAGGAAGAAGATCTGCTCCACTTCCAGTGAACTTCAGTCCGGCACTGGTGGAAGCATAGTTGGAAGAGCCCACAGCCTGAGGCCGAGGCATGAAGACACTCCTTTCCATGCGAGAATGGCTCAGAGTAGTTTCTTGATTGCTTGGGTGGAAATCAGAATAAGGGGGAGGAGGATCAGAGGGCTCAGTGTCTGCTAGAGTACTTCTCCCTTCGGCTGAAAACCCAGAATAGGACATCCGAGGGCTGAAAGCTGCCTCCAGACTTTCAGATGGCATCTGTCTGCTTAACAGCGCCTGCTGCAATCTTCGTTGTTGATCCTTTTCATTTTTCTTCTGAGTGATTTGTCTTCTTAATTTGTTCACTTCTGCATGACAAGATTCAACAGCTTGCTCACTCTTTTCTACATCTGCACATACTGCCTGTACTTTCTCCTGAAGCGCATTATAAACCTGATAAATTGCCCTGATGTCCTTCATGACTCCATCCTTGTCAAAAAAGTCAGTACCATGCTCCTTAATAACTTTGGCATAACTCTGAGAAGTGTTTGGCACTGAACACACTTTGTACTCTTGTTGGCTAGTGTTGCCTAGATTGGGAATAGCAAGTGATATCCTTTGATTATACCTGCGATTTGGTCTAAAGAGAACATATTCTAAAGCATGAGCAGAATTGTTGGCGGTAGAGATGAAGCTGAAGAGGAGGAAGACAAGGTCTGGCACACCGAGGATACGGGTGAGCTGCTTATGGATGACCTGCTCTCTGTAGGACATCTGTTGCTGGGTGTTTCGCCGGAATCTGTACCACCCAATAACCTTCTTCCTCCAATCTTTAAGGATTCTGTCCAAACTCTCTTCATTCACTTTGCTTGCATAATCATAAAAACTAAAGAGTTTTGAACAGGGCTGATGGTTATGGATTTCAATTACTTGCAGAAACTCTGTGTTGCTGATTTGTGAGTCACTGATGCTAAAAGTTTCCTCTTGTCTTACCTCTCCCAGCAAAAACCCTTCGTGGTCGGCATTGCTGTTGGCACTGTGGAAACACACAGCGCTGAAGGTGTAGCCCGAAATGGAAGCCGCCATGATGGAAATCTCCACCTCCCCCATCATGCCCCGCGCAGGGCTCCATGAAATGTACTTTTAATGAAACTTTCCCAAAACTCTTGGTTATGAGTGGTTAATTCATACATTCAAACATAAGACCCCACATATGCTTTTTTAAGTTCAATGACGCCTGTTTCTATTTTATTTTAATAAGCACACATGTAGCATTGCCTTTGCTATTTTATTAATTTGAAATTTCAATTTAGAATTCTGTATCTTAGAAATTAACAATAAGGTATTTATCTGGCTTGATACAACAGTCCTCAAGGCACCTGCCTCAAATATCTACCCCCCTACACACAAAAAAAGTTGAAAACTGTGATTATAAGAAAACTGCCTTTTATCTTCATGACTGTAAAACAATGCTCCATCTAAGTCCAAGGAATTTAGACACATTCTTTGCAAATTATGAAGTCAGGAACATTCTATTCCAAGGATCAATACTTCCTTGGTATTTCAACTCTCTGGTTCCCATCTCACTTATAACACCACTACTAGAAAAACTGTAGCCAAACTAGACTATCACTGCTTCATCACAAATTAATAACTGATGCTATAATGTCTTTGCCAGTGAAGACTAGAAGAACAATTTCATCAAATGCATAGATGAATTAACAAATATTCCACAAGTTAGGGCCATACAGAAACAACACAATTAATCCAAACTGAAAAACAAAGTGTTGTTTTCACCACCAGGACTTCTTGAGCCACTTGTAATCTCTCTTTCAGATTTCCAATCCGGCAAGAAGCTGTTTCTTTCTAAACTGTACTCCAAAGCCCAGATGTTCGATTACTACTGGACAAAAGCAAGAAGAGCAGGGTGGGTGGTATGAATTTGACTGCCTACTAGATAGGGCACAGTGAGCTAGAAACCCATCTGTGTAGGCGTAAGGATCATTTCTGTTGCCACAATAGCTAATAAAACTTCTAGTCCTGTTCTAGGCACTTTAGAACCACTCGGTTCTCTTAATCTCAGAGAAAATCTGAGTATGTGACATCATTTTATAAATGGGGATTCTGAAAGACAGTCAGAATAATGTTCTGATGTTATAATGGTTAATCTAGGATGCCTAGGCCTCAGAATCAGGCATGTCTGTCTGTCTGTCTGTCTTTTCTCCTCCTCCTCCTCCTCCTCCTCCTCCTCCTCCTCCTCCTCTTTCTTTTGGTGTACATGGAGAACTGCATGTATATGTGTAAATCAGAGGTTAGTCTCAGATGTCTTTCTCAATGGCTTTTCCAATTTATTTTCAAATTTTATCTATGTATTCTTTGAGAATTTTATACACGTGTACAGTGAATTTTGATCACCCCCATCCACCTCCAAAAGAAGAACACACCCCTGAAGAAAATGGGTTATCCTTTCCCCAGCAGCCACCAACTGCCAATACCTCTCAAACAGGAGTGGGGTCTTGTGGGCCCTTCCCCCATCTAGGTTCCCAGTTTATTTTTTAAGACAGGGACTCTCACTGAACCTAGAGTTCACCAATTAGCTAGACTGGCTGCTCAGGAAACCCCAGGGATTTTTCTGTTTCTACCTCCTTAGCACTGAGATTACGGGCATGCAGGGTTCTGGGGATTTGAACAAACATCCTCATGTTCATGTTGCAAACACTTTAGCAACTAAGCTGTCTCCTCAGCACCAGTTCTCATATTCTTTGTTGCCCTGTCACAGAAAAGGAGTGGCTCTTCCTTTGCTTAATTCACTGGAGTTGGATTGTCACTTTTGCTTTTGACATTTTGGCAAAATGACTCCTATGGTCTTGAAAGGAGGAGATGGGTCAAGTATAACAGAATCTAGACTTGATTCCATAAAAATTTAGCAGATATAAGAAGACAGTTTTAGAGAATTCCTTCTATACCATCCAGTTATAGAAAAATGAGGACTGAAGAGAGCCAGACAATACTTAGCATTTCAGGAGCTAGATGTAGCCCACTGACATAGCACTTGACTAACAATCATTAGTCCCCGATTCAATGCCCAGGATCTACCACTGCAGGAAAAAAAAACACATTTTGTAATAAATATTAACAATGCTCTTCTAGAACCCCCCCCCCTCTCTCTCTCTCTCTCTGTGTGTGTGTGTGTGTGTGTGTGTGTACAGGAACACTGTTAGAAGACATGCTACCATTCTTGCCACCACCAGTACACATGTATGTATATGTAATCTCTGTTTCTACTCTGTGGGTCCTGGGGAATCAAACAGCCGGCTTGGTGGCAAGCACTTCTACCCACAAGCCATCTTGCTGTTCCAAAAACACTTACTTTTTTTTTAACTACTTTTCATTATTTGAAGATAGGGTCTTTGTGTATATCTAGGCTGGTCTGGAATTCACAATCTTCCTGGCCTTGGCCTCATAAATACTGGGATTACAGGTCTCAGATACTTCATGACAGCATCTAATTAATTTCTGATGTAGAATTACCTAAAAATTATTAGTCTTAAGTATACCTATCTGATCATATTCTGGACTAGTTTGTTTCTGTTCCAAGAAGATTGTGAGGTTTTTTTTTTTTACCCATGCCTTAATATATTTATTTTATAAATTCATTTTCTCTTTTTATCTTATACTTTTATGGAGAAGTCATTCAGCAAATATTGTGAATTTCCCAAAGAAAACAACAAAATTGTCAAATGTTAAAGTTGTTACGGGACCCACATGATAACCAAGCTACACATCTGCTACATATGTGTAGAGGGCTTAGGTCCAACCCATGCATGGTCTTTGGTTGGTGATTCAGTATCTATGAGCCCCCATGGGCCAAGGTTAGTTGTTTCTGTAGATCTTTTGGTGTCTTTGACTCCTCTGGCTCCCTCAATCCTTTCCCCTACTCTTCCACGAGACTCCCCAAGTTCCACCTAGTGTTTGCCAGCCATTATTTTAACAGAATAAGATTATAGTATGTGATATGAAGAATGATTTTGGGAGATAGAAAGACACAGGTCAATAGAACAGAAAGAAATGCCCAGAAGACCTACGCACATCTGCTCAACTGAATTTTTACAAAGATGCAAAAGCAATACAGGCCTTTTTAACAATGGTTCTGGGCAATTGAGCATCTTTAGGTCAAAGTAGTTAACCAGGACCTAAAGCTCATAACTTATCTAAAAATTAACTAACTGAATCATAAACATTAATTAAAAATGTAAAACTATTTCAAAAAAAGATATTTTTAGGCTATAGGGCTGAGTAGAGAACTCTTATCATAGGTCAGATCACTGAGATGGGTCAGGAGTTTGCTAACAAACTTGATGACCTGAATTCAATCCACAGGACCCACATGGTAAAAGGGAAAAAAGGATTCCCACAAATTGTCTTTGGACCTCCATGCATGCCCACACAAATGAATGATGTGCACATGCACAGACACTATGAATAAATAAATAAAAATGTTAAAAATCTTAAAAAGTACAACCATAAAAAGAAAAGGTAAGGTGTTTGTCCTCATTAAAATGAGAAATTTGGGGGCTCGAGGTGCAGTTCAGTGATAAAACATTTGTCTAGCATGCATAAGGTCCTGGATTCCATCCTTAGCCCCACAAAATTAATTAATTAATTAATTAATAGTGAAATTTTGGCCTTTTGCCCTTCGAAGCACAGTGTTAAAGGGGTTTGAAAAGACAAGTTGTAGACTGAGAGAAGATATGTGCAAGCTACATTACACTCAAAGAATTAGTATCTAAAGTGTATAAAGAATTCTCAAAACAGCTAAAAAAAAATCTAATTAGAAATGAGCAAAACACAGAATGACATTTTACAAAACAGAGCAATGGATGGCCAATAAGTCTGTGAGAACACATTCAACTCATTAACCACAAAGCAGTCAATTAAACCCAGACTGAGATACCACCCTGTATGTCCTAGTTTGCTTTCTATTCCTGTGATAAAACATTCAAACCCTCATTCCCCTCACATTGAGAAGGTGTGTCCCTGTATTTTCAGCTGTTAATTCTGTTCTGGAAGAGACCTATCTGTTTGCTGGTAGGATTTTGGCTTTAGCCCATCCAGAGTTTTATATTTATGAACACTTGTCCTTCCTCGTCTGCCAAAGGGCAATCCATATGAGATGGATCTGGCATTATCTTGCTGCTGATTGGCTCAGACTAGATTGTGGCTTTTTGTGTAACAAAGAGCTGATGGCCCAGAGCTGGGGCAGAAAGTATGGGGACAAGACCATGGGGGCAGGCAGGCGGCAGACTTGAAGAGACTCAAGAAAGCAGAAGGGCGATGGTACTGTAGCTGGAAAGCAGGTAATGAGAACTATGTGGAGAGATGGAGTGGTGGAGAAGTCAGGATAAGTTTAGATAGTTGGGGAGAGACTGGCCAAACAAAAAGCCAACAGCTTTAAACTACAAAGAAGTCGCTGTGTCTAAATTAAACCACAAGCAGGATTCTTGAAAGCCCACAATAGGGCTTATTTGGATACATATCCCAATCACAGTCCATCACAAAGGGGAGACAGGGTAGGAGCTCACGTGGAGTCAGGAACTAAAGCAGAGAGCATGAAGGACCATTGCTTACTACCTTATTCCCCACGGCTTGCTCAGCTGTTTTGTTTTCTTTTGTTTTGTTTTTAATAGAAACAAGGACCACCTTCCCAGGGATGGCACTGTCTGCACTGGGCTGGGCCCTGTGCACATCAATCATTAATCAAGAAAACACCCCCACAAATCTACCTATTATCCAATATGTTCTCAATTGAAGTTCCCTCTTCCTACAAGGCCCAGGATAGTGTAAAGTTGACAAAAACAAAAACCAAGAAAATAAAAGAAATTTCATCATCTATAGAACAGCTAAAGAAAATAACACCACTAAATGTTAATCTGGTTACTGGGGAAGTGGATCACATATATATTGCCACCAGACATGTAAATGTGGTATCTGATCTCAAAAATGGTTTGACAATATTGTTATGAAATTAATATTTATTACATGACTCAACAATTGTACTTCTGGTTCTTTATCCAAGGGAAATGAAAACTTCCATTTACAGGCTGGTGAGATGGCTCAGTTGGTAAAGGCATTTGTCACCAAGCCTAAAAACCCGAGTTGGATTCCCAGGACACAAATGGTGGAAGGAGAGAATCAGATCCTGAAAGCTGTCCTTTAAAACATGTGTGCTGTGGCATACATACACAATAAATAGATTTTTAAAACTTGTTTATACACATCCCTGTACATGAACATTCATAGAAGCTTTATTTCCAATAGCCAAAAGCTAAAACTACCCCAGTTATCCTTCAACAGGCGAATGATTAGAGAAATTATGATACACACAGAATACTAACTACTCAACAGTAAACTGTAATAAACAATCAGTAGAACAAAAACATGGATAAACCTCCAGGGAATTATGTCAAGTTGAAAAAAAAATACTAGAGTCAGATTAGCAGATGGTATCAATATCAGTATACTGGTTGGGATATAATAGCATCATTTTACAGGATATTATCATTGGAGAAAACTGGGCAAAAGGCACCTACAACCTCTATGTATTATTTTTTTTAATATGGCTCTACCTAGAAACCTACAAATAAAAATTTCAATCACATTCAAAAAAGAAAAGAGGGCTGGAGAGATGCCTCAGAGCTTAAGAGCACCTACTGCTCTTACAGAAAACCCAGGTTAAGTTCTAGATATCCCTTCCTTTGGGATACCAGTCATAGCATTAGAAAAGCAACAAAGAATCTGGCCTCCAACTGGCCAGGCCAACCACTTTGCTATCTTGGCGCTGCCTGGCCCAAATTAAGTATGCTGGAGCCTAGGTAAGGAGAGAATAAAGATGTCCACCTCTCACTTGGTCCTGCTTTTGGGCAATCTACCCATCCTTAAGAATCTGCATCTGTTTTTTCTGCAGCTGTAGTGCAAAGTACACACACCAGTAGATTGAAAAGGAAACCCTTTGCATTTGTGCCAGGAAGCTCTGGAAACTCACTCTAGGAACACTTCTTCCCGGGAGTTCCCGCTGAGGAGTACACATAAAAAGTATCTGCTACTCCTAGAAAATGTTAAACAAGACACCAAAAAGAAGGAAATAAATAGCCTCCACCATGCCACAGACACTTTGCTTTGAGTTACAACTTGCATAGAAATATCCTGATGCTGCCCTGACCACTTTGTCTAAGCCAAACTTCCAAAGAGCCATTGTCCTGGTTAGGTTTTTGCCAACTTGACACAAGCAAGGGTCATCTGGGAAGAGGAACCTTAATTAAGAAAATCACTCTTAACAGATTGCCTGTGAGCAAGCCTGTAGGCCAGTTTGTTGATTAATGATTGATGAGAAAGGGCCCAGCTCACTGGGGGTGGTGCCACCCCTGGGGCAGGTGGTCCTACATGGTATAAGAAAGCAGGCTGAGCAAGCCATGGTGTCAGGTTCCTGCCCTAACTTTCCTTCAGGAAGGACTGTAAATTGTAAGGCAAAATAAGCCTTTTCCTCCCAAGTTGCTTGTGATCATGGTATTTACCACAGCAACAAAAAATGCAACTAAGACAGTCATATAGCTTATTTAGGCATCACAGGCAAATGACTTTCCTTCCCCCTTTCTAATCACTACAGCCCAAATAAGAAGTATTTTGTTCCCTAACAGCAGTGGAAGACAACAGTGAGATGGTCACTCTGGACATGATCTTCTCAAGCTTTGTTTTTCTGTGTCTAGGTCTTAACCATGGTCACTGAAGGTAGAGAGGGACAATGGACAATCAGTTATTCAGGACCTGCCCTGTAAAAGGAAAGCACGGAGAGGTAACCCAAAGAGCAACAGATCACAATTTCTGCTATCAGCTGAGAAATCCCACAGATGAACAAACCCAATGTAATCAGAGTCCTAGGCCAGAAGCCCAAATCTGAGGGTGCCACCATGCCAGCTCCCAATTTTTGCTCCCAAGAAGCAACCAAAGGTAATGGTGAGAAGGCAAGAAAAGATTTAAATCAAAATGGCTAGGTGAGGAATGTTCTAGTTTCCTTTCTGTTGCTGTCCTAAAACAATCTGGGGTGGGGGCCATGGACATCACTTAGAGGAGGAAAAGAGTATAATTGTAGGTTACAGTCCTTCACTGCACAAAAGTACAGAGGGAAGAACTTGAGACAGCTGGTTGTTGAGGGCACAGAGGTCCTTGCACTCACAGTGACTAAGCACTAAGAGAACCAGGAATGTTGATCACGCAGGGATGTCTCCTGGATTGTGGAGATAAAATCAAATACCTGCATTCCATCCAGAAAGCTGAGAGTGGAGGCTGTTAACCTGGTGACCCTTTGCTAAGGAGATAGACCTCATCCAAATTCCTCAGAATGATTATCCAAGACTGTACCCTCCCTAGACCATTACCCATCCGTAGGGGGGATGTCACATGTGCTTTATGGCCTGCTGATGTCTATGCTGATGTTCAGAGACCACACTAGATTCTAGGCCTTTTAGCTATAGAAACCACCCTCATGTTCACATTAAGCTTTATTGTGTTCCTAGAATTGGACTGACTGGGTTGATTGTTGCCTGGAAACCTTTTCCCAAAATTGTACTGTTTTTTTTTTTTCTTTTTTTGGTTTTTCGAGACAGGGTTTCTCTGAATATATCTGGCTGTCCTGGACTCGCTTTGTAGACCAGGCTGGCCTCGAACTCACAAAGATCCGCCTGCCTCTGCCTCCCAAGTGCTGGGATTAAAGGCGTGCGCCACCACCGCCCGGCTTGTACTGTTTTTTAAATATGCTGACAATGAATCTCCTGACATCAGACTCCCTGAAGTCTGATCCAGGTTGACAAAGTCAATCTGCATCGGGTTTTCATTCTTATCTCTTCCCAAGGTTGGCTTCCCTGCCTGGATACCTGTGGAGATCTCCTCAGCTGGTCACATCAAATCTATGGCCAAGGCCACAGAAATGAATGTACCTATGCCAATGTATCCTAGATAACAGTGCTATGAAGTACAATACAAAATGCAATATGATCAGCTATATGTTTGATATGTAAATCAAAATGTAGGCACAAGAGCTCTGATTTCTAGAATCCAAATTAAAATTTTGGAATATCAACAAAATATTATGTAATTTTCAAGCATGAGGAAGAGCTTCGAGGTGGCCAACATCAGGCATAGTGATACCCATTCCAGCGCTAGGTTAGCTGAGGCAGGAGGATCACAAGTTCTAAGCCAGCTTGAGCTACACAGTAAGTGCATGGTAAGCCTGGGACACAGAGATCCCATCTCCAAACAAACAATAACAACAAGAAAAAGAGAAGTGGCTTAGTCCAAAATGATAACATTTCAATAGCTATTAGGAACAAAGCAACACAATTGTCTAAATCAGAACCATCCTGTAATGGGCTAGGAAGACAGCGCAATGGATAGAGATTCAAGCGTCAGGGCCTGAGTTCAAATTTGGGGCACCTATGTACAAGTTGGGTGCAGTTGTGTGTACCTGTAATTCCACTGCTGGGAAGGCAGAGACAAGAGGATCCCTGGGTCTTGCTGGCCAGCCACTCTAGTCCAAGGAGTGAACTTGAGATTCAATGAGAGAGAGACCCTGTCTCAAAAAAATAAGATGGAGAGTTTTTGAGGAAGATATCCAATGTTGACCTCTGATCTCTATACAACCTGTGTATACACACTCATGCATATACAGAAACGCATATACACACAAATATGTACACATACACATGCACAAAAATAACTGTAGAGAAATATCTTCTGGGTCATATGGATATAGCAGCTGTCAATAAAAAACCTTGGCCTATAGCTGTACAAAAAGAGAAGTAGAAGGCAGAACTTCCTAGGAGAGGAGAAAAGAACTGTGGGAAGAAGAAAAGGGAAGTTCTTTTTCACCAGGAGAGACAGAAGGAGACAGATGTGATTTTGGACACAGAAGGTATAGGTAGCCACGTAGCTGGATAAGGCAAGGTGGACAGGCTAACTTAGATGAGCTAGTTGAGAGACTGCCCAGCTAAGGCCAAGTTGTTGAAAAATTAAAAGGTCTTGGCATATTTATTTTATGGTCTAAAGCCACCCTGGGACTTAGGTCTTTCTTCGTCAGGAGACATAAGCCGCTGGTCTCCCACAACAAATAACTCTTATAATTAAAAAAATATATCCTGTACTATGGCATCATAGACACCTATTGTTTTGGCTTCCCAGCAATGTCTTGTTACCAACTCCATCTAATAACTATTTATAACCATGCTTATCAGCCTTCTGCTACAATATCAAGTATTGAGATAATCAACTTATTAGAACAAAAAACTTGTAGTTTAGAGGTTTCAGTCTGTGGGCGGTTGGCTCCATTGTGTTAGGGCCTGTGATGATGCCAAACATCATGGAGCATGTGGAGAAAAATTGCTCATTTTGTGGCAGCCAGGAAGCAAGGAGATGAAGAAAAAGAGGCAGGAATCCCAACATCCCCTCTGGTGATATGTGCCCCCCCCCGCCACAATGACTTAACTTCTGTCCACTAGGCCTCATCCCTGTAAGATCCCACCACCTCTGTATAGCACCATGATCTGGGTACCAGGCCTTTATAGCACATGTGCCTTTGGAGGACACTTTCCCAAACCATTGTAATAGCTTTATTTTGTATCACAAAGTATCATCAAATTAACCCACTCAAAGTGAACAATTCAGTGTAGTGTTACAAAATGAGAACTGTACATCATCATGAGAATCTACTTTCAGAACACTTTCATCATCCTCAAAGAAAATCTCAATAGCAGCCAATCCTCATTACCCTTCTTACCCCACACATCCTAAGGCAAACACTCATCTCCTTGTTCCTCCTATATATCACCACTCACATCTTACACAAACAGGATTATTTAAACAGGGTCTTCTGTATGTTGTTCTTTAATGGTTCAGCCGTGCTGTAATGTATATGAGTACTTCATTTCTTTTTATGGCTGAATAGTATTCTAGCACCAAGCATGATAGCACATGCCTGTAATCATAACAAAAGGATTGCAAGTTTGAGGTTAGCCTGGCCTATCCAGATTAAGTGTGAGGACAATCTGAGCTACATTAAGACCCTATCTCTAAAATCCAAGTGAAAAAATTTAAAACCATTGGATTTTGTGTAGAAAACACATTTTCATTTTCCACCAATCAGTTGACAGCCATTTAGGTTATTCCTATTTTTAGCCATCACAAAGGATACTGGGCTAGGGATATTGCTTCTGCTTGCTTTATTTATCATGTACAAGGATTGAAGGCCAATCCTCAGCCCCAAATAATAATAGACAATAATTATAATTATATATAATTATAATACTATATAAATATATATAATTATAATAATTAACATTTATAAAAGTATGAATAACTCTCTCATAAACACTTATGCACACATTTTTTCCTGGGTAGATGCTTAGGAGCGCTGTGTTATACAGTGACTCAATGTAACCATTTCAGAAGCTGCTGGGCTGCTCTCTATAGCAGGAGCAACTGCATTTCAAGTCCCACCAGCTATTTCTCTATGTCCTTGCCAACACTTACTACCTTTCTTTGGGGGGAGGGGCTACAGACACCTTCTAGTTCTGAAATAGTATCTTATCATGTTTTTAAATAATTCACATGCCTCTAATAAGTAAAGCTATTGAGCATTTTTACATGCATATTTGCTATTTCTATATTCTCACTGGAGAAATGCTGGCTCTAACCATTTCCCCATTTTGACAGGATTATTGTCTTAGTTGAGTTCTTATTGAGTTCTAAGGATCTTTTATATGTTCCCATTCTAAATCCCTTATCAGATATACTGTTTGCAAATATTTTCCCCACACTTATGTACTGGCTTCCTATTCGGTTTTCTGATGGCCTCTTTTGAAGTATAACTTTGGTGATGTATTACAGCATCATATGCAAGTGGATACACTGAAAAAACTCTTGTTAAGTACACACAATGGAGCAGCACTATAGCTGTGAAAAGCAAGGAAGCCTAGCTCTATTACCAATTAACTGACTTTCAAGATATGCCATCAAAATGAAATTTAAAAGAGATGTAAGAGAATAAGCAGAGTAGCCTACGATCTATTTAACAAACAGAAAGAAGGTAAATACTTTTAAGAAATTATTGTTTTAAAATCAGACTGGAGAGAGACAGACCCAAAAAATGAAAGAGAGAGAAGTGTGGAAGGGAGACAAGAAGTGGGGAAATGAGAAATCATTTTTAAAAGTTATTTCTAAAGGGGAGGAGGGAGCAAAGTTGTGAGCTCATGGATAAAAGCTAGACCTGTTTCATTTTGGAAATTTGAGGTTGAAACCATGCAATGTTTTTTACATTATAATGAAACAGCAACAAGCAACAAAAATAAGAATCAAAAACACAATAAAAAATGAAGCTAATTGAGTATGGAGCTGGTGACAAAACTCTACTCACAGCAGTCACAGATGTGAAATTGAAAACTAGGCACTGAGAGCATTTGTTTCATATAGTCGATGTGCTGGGTTCAAGCCAGAACATTGCCAAATCCATGTCCTAACACTCACCCTAGTAATTTGGAAATACATTCCTAGTGAAGGGTATCCTTATAACAGAGAAATCTACAAAGAAATCCTTAAAAAAGTAAATAGTTAATAATGCCATTATTCAAATAGTCAAAAATGTCATTGTTATTGGTCAGAAATTCTATGGATATATACTTATGGTGAGACATAGCAAGTAACTAGTTGCTGACAATGTAAGTAAACTATGAATATAAAATCAAAGAAGTTAAAGAAAAATTCTAAAATTCTAAATTTGCACTGGAAATATCTATTTGAATGCATCTTGTATTATTTTCTTTAAAATATATGCATATTTCCTAACCTTGTTTTAAGAGCAATAAAATTGAAGCTACAGACTGAAAGAAACTATTAGCAGCCTACATAGCAAGAATGGTTGCTTACTAAAAAAAAAAGAAAGAAAAAACAATGATAATATCTCAAAAGTAAGGTAAAAATATAATTAAATAAATAAAAGACAACAATGGACATTTTTTCAAAGGAGATTGCAAATGTTTAACCGTCTACCAACCTTCCAGTCATTAGAGAAATTTAAATTAAAATGAGATATACTCCATGTCTATTAAAACGGCTAAAATTCAAAATATTGACAACACCAAATGCTCTGAATAACACAAACTCTTATTGTTGCTGCCAATGAAAAATGGGCTACCAAACACAGGTCTCTCGAAGTACTAGGGAAATGGAGGCAGGAGGATCAGGAGTTCAAGGTCATCCTCAGCTAAATAGTGAGTTCCAACTGAGGCCGGATTGGAACACATAAGACCTTGCCTGTCTCAGGGTAGGGGGTCAATTTCTTATCAAATTAAACATACATAAGCCAAATGGCCAGTTGGGAATTTATGTGAAAGTTAAGTGTGCCACCACTTATAAGAAATGACCATTTGCAGTTTCATTGTTTTTTGTTTTGTTTTGTTTTGTTTTCTCTGTGTAACAGCTCTGGCTGTCCTGAAACTCCCTCTGTAGACCAGGCTGGTCTGGAACTCAGAGAGATCTGCTTGCCTTTGCCTGTGAGTGCTGGGATTAAAGGTGTGTAAAAATAAATGTTCAAACTCACTAGGAAGTCAGAGAAGTGCAGAATTAAAACTACAAAAGTGGGATGGGATGAACTGGGATGATGGTGAGGTTGTTAAGAGTGCTTGCTGCTCTCCCAGAGAGCTCAACTTTGGTTCCCAGAACCCACAGCAGTTCACAGTTCCCTTAAAACTCCAACTCCAGGGTGTCTGATGCCCTCTTCACATGTGCACGTGTAAATAAGTGAAAAAAATTAAAAATACATCTTTAAGACTGTAAAGACTTGCAGTACACTCATTAACCAAAATCTGGAAAATTTAGAAGACTAAACTATATAAACATTTAGAAATAAAAATACATAAATAAAAGAAGGCCGGTGGCAATGAGAACGATCACTGTGCAGAGTCCATTAAAGCTCTTGGTATCCATGCCATACACTTGAGCAATCTCACTGAAAGAAATGAACAATAGAATCCCAGTGAGAGTATTTGTAAAAGATGCTATCTATCAAGAGTAAAATATAACCGAGAGATCTATCTATGCATGACATATCCATACAGTGGAACGTTATCCACGTGGACAAATCTTACAAAAATAATGTTGAACCAAAAAAGTCACGAAACAAAAAGCACAGAGTATTTCCATGCATAAAAGGTTCAAAAGCAAGCCAAATGTAACAATATGACAAAAGTCAAAATAGTGGTTACATTTAGAGAATGGTATAAGGGTTAAGGGCAGGAGGTCATAGAATTCCACATAAAATACAAGATGCTCAGTTAAATTTGAATCTGAAGCAACAAGTAATATTTTCATAACAATAGGTCCCAGGCGATACTCAGAACATTCATTTTTATATATTTGGTTGTGAGCCTAGCCTTTAACGGCTGAGCCATCTCTCCAGCCCAGAACATTCATTTTTAATGGCTACAAATGGCAGCCATAATCAAGGGAGTTGCTTTTAGAGGAGTGGTAGTATTCTATTTCTTGATGTTTATTTTATGATCATCCATTGTGCTTTTTTCTGTACATGTTATTCTCCCCAATAAAAGCTTTTAAATAAGCCAAGTACACTCAGTACTGCTTATTTTAAAATATCTCATCCAAACACTTTTTCCCTTCCCACCCTTAGCCACTGCATGTGAGACTGAGATACTTCTGCGGGCACTGGGCATCAATAATCAGAACCACAGCTGTGCCAAAAGCTGTAGGCTCTGCTTACCTCTATTAAAATTACTTTTGCACAGCATGCTTCTTTATTTCTGGAATCTTTTTGCATGCCCTCCTTGGAGCCTTTCTTATTTGGGCTGACTTCATCTTACCAAAGAACAATGCTATCTGTCAGAGGA
Organism: Lophiomys imhausi; assembly: GCA_907164525.1. NCBI lineage: Eukaryota > Metazoa > Chordata > Mammalia > Rodentia > Muridae > Lophiomys > Lophiomys imhausi. Next base: position 66,520 of record CAJQZJ010000604.1, read on the forward strand.
CAGCCTCTAACTTACATCAGCCAAGACATGAAATGCACAAACCAGTGTTCAAAGTTGAACAGACTAATGTGAGAGGCTAAAAATCAACCTCGGAGATCTACAAGTACTCCTGGCACTTCAGGGCCAGCAACTCAGATACAGACACTGGTCAGAATTTGTCAAGTCAGTGCACTGGGTGCTTTGTAAACTTCCATCAGAGGTTTGCATGTAACACCTTGAGTGGCTCCACGTGAATTAGAATCCTCTAAGTAAAGGGCTTGTAACCCCTAGCCAACAAAAGCCCGAGTAGTTTTGCTCCTGTTAGGTGCATTGCTATTTATTGCTGAGTCCTTTAAAGTTGTAGGGGGTTGTTATGTTTTTTGTTTTTTTTTAAGGTTGTTATGTTTTTGTTTTGTACTTTCATCTCACTCTCCAGGTTTAGTTGCCTGTCTCCATGGCATAGCAGTAAACTTTATAGGCTAATAGGCGGCTTCCCAATCTCCCACCTCCTTCTGGGTTTCTTCTTTTTAATAACAAAGTTTGGTTTTTTTTCACCCAGTGTACTAAAGATAATAATTAGACTCATGGGCTATAAAGACAACTGGGCATCAATAATCAGTAATCTGGTCTCAGTTGCCTGAAAGAAAATGAAGACTTCAGTTTCCTCAACTGTAAATGGGAACAAAAATAGTATCCAATTCAAACAGCTGTTGGGAATACCCAAGGTGGTTAAAGCACAGCACCCCACATACATTAAATACTCAGTGGTTATTTTTACCATCACTGCCACCAGCTGCTTTGTAGAAAGGGCATTCATAAGCACTTCGAGTGAAAGGGAGGAGGAAACATGAAGTTTGGTTTTAGGGCACAGGAGTAAAGGGCAGGAACTAGCTCTCAGATAGGATCTAGGAAGATGAACACTCCCTGGTCCTGTCTTAAACCCAGGATCTGGCCAGGACCACAGGTGTCCTGCCTACTCACATCGCGTTTAAAGCTGTTGCCAGGCAGAAGCGGCAAAGCCATGCCTGTCAGCGTCCGCTGAGAATCGAGGGTCCGGATCAGTGAGAAATGGGCACTCACTGGCCTCAACGGCCCGGATCAATGAGAAATGGACCCTCGCTGGCCTTAACGGCTGGCCGCGTCGTCTGATCCCTGCGTTACCTAGAGACCGGAGGTAGCGTCAGAGGGAGGAAGGGCTAGGATAGGTGGAGTAGGGTAGGGGTCTTAGGGCGGAACCAAGACCTGGGAGGGGGTGAAGCTAGTCAGAGGCCGGAGGTGGGGGCGGGGCTGAGCCCTTAGGGCCCCTCCCCCCCCCCCCCCCCCCCCCCCCCCCCCCCCCCCCCCC
>CAJQZJ010000604.1:67943-78282 GCA_907164525.1 Lophiomys imhausi
CCCCTCCCCTCCCCCACCCTCCCCCACCCACCCACGCAAGCCGTGTTGTCCTGGCCTCGTTGGTTTCCGCCTGCACAGATGGATGTTCCGTTTCCACCCATGCTGTTTTCTGCTTCCACTCCTTTTTCTTAGAGCTCATACCCTCCTATGATCTTCAGCTCAGGAATTCTTGACACAGCATTGTTTTTGCCATTTTGTTATTAAATTTAGTTAAAATGCCCAGAAAAGTACAAAAATATGATGCCTATGAGCTCACAGAGCTTTGTTGCTTTACACCAGCCTTTTTTTTTTTTAACTCAAACTTTCGAGATGAATCTAAAACCACTCACACCCTAAGAGGTAACCATGGCCTTCCATCCTTTCTATATGACCTAAGCGTAGAAAATATAAGGTCCAATCAGCGGTGGCCAGGAGCAGGGGCAAGCAGCATAAAATGAAACTCATTAACCCGGCATGGTACCTCGTGTCTGTAATCCTAGCATTCAGGAGGCAAAGGTAAAAGGATTGCCTGAGTTCCAAGCCAAACTGGGCTACACTGTAAGATTATGTCAAAAGAAAAAAAAAATCGAGACTGCTCTACTATGCACCCAGATGCCTACAACTCACCTACAGTTAACTGCCTACGGCCCTGCTGGCTGGACACCCTACTATATTTATCAATCCCTCTGCTACTGTGTTGAGACTATTACCCCCAATTCCGGCTTGCTGAATCTCTTCTTTAGAAGTGGTGGTAGGTAGAACTGACCATGTTTGCAGAGCCTTCCTTTGTGACATTCAAACCGCAGTTGTTACTCTGCTTCAGGAAGCTGCCTTTCCTTCCCCTTCAGGCCCTTAAACTCTGTAGCCAGGTCTAGAGCCCTTGTCAAAGGAACACTTTTCATCTGTACTGCCTACTGTTTTGCCTCTCCCATCCTCTGCTCCAGCCCCAAGAAACCTCTAGTTGTTTATAGCAGGTTCTTCCAGGATTTTGAAAATTTACCCTGGTTTTTATTTATTTTTTTCTTTTAGAAAAATGCCTTTCTTCCTATGCTTCATCGAGGTAACCTCTTCTTTCTTGTCTTCCATGACTTGGTTTAGTGTGAAAGAGAGGCAGATAGCTTTGCCATTGCTGGGAAAAGAATATTCTCTCAGCTGCTTCACCCACACTCCTCTGTCTGTATTAAGCATAATACACACTAATTTGCTGCCTTCCTCCTCCTACATTATAATCATCTGTTTACTTGAAATTTCTTCAAAGACAGAGAAGAGATTGTTCTTCAACAATCTCCATCTTTATTTCCTGTGTTTATAGAGTTTACATTTTTACTTGCCTCACACACACTTCTTTGCCCATGGGCATGCCCTCCAACCAGACTAACCCAACCCCCTCTTTTCACGTATGGTATTTAATTTTTGAGAGCTTTATGTGTTGACATATGAATAACACTTCATCCATCTAATGTGCATTCTGTGATTAGAGCACAAATCAGTTACCCATCTGCTGTCATCTTATTAGCAATAATACGGTAAATAACCTAAACCTCTTCTTTTGTTTGATTTGGGGTTGTTTCCTTTTGAGACAGTTTCATCATGAAGCTCAGGCTGTCCTCAAACTGTCAAACTGGGAGTCCTCCTGACAATGCATCCTAACTGTTGGGATTAGAGATGTATGTCACCAAGCCCAGGTTCTCCTAGATGCTTTTGGAAATACTTTCTGTTGTTGTTGTTATTTTCTAAAGTGAACTAATTTCAAAATACTAGAAAAGCTACAGCTATAGAAACTCTGCCTGTTAGCATAGGACTGTGATACCAGCTATTTGGAGGGTCTGAGGCAAAGAGATCACAAGTTCAAGTGAGTTCAAGGCCAGCTTAGGCTAGTTACAGGCTTCATCACAAAATATAAACAAACAAAATAAATAGGCTAGGGATGTGGTTCAGTGTAGAGTGCTTGCCCGGAGCAGAGGACCACCCATTAGAAAATAATACAACTAACTCCCATTTACCCTTCATTCAGATGCAATTGTTTTGTCTCTTAGTACATTGGTTTTGACCATTCTCTCTGTATTTGGATTTTTTCCATTGTAAACCTGGAGACACCATTATCTTGGGCAAAATGTAAATCTTGTCAACCCTCCCAATAATGTCCTAGATGTCCAGGAAGCGATCCAACATCATGTGTGGCTCTTAGTTTTCATGGCTCTTTTAATCTGGGATAGCTTTTCCATCTTTTTTTTTCCTGACTTTGATGTCTTTCAAGAGAATAAGCCAGACACTGGGGGGGGGGGGAAAGTCCTCTAGGTTTTGATAACTAATGTTTCCTTTGTGTTGTGGCTTAGGGAAGAAATGCCACAAGAAGAACATTTATGTCTTCTTAGTTCGGCAAAGGAGCAAGCATGTGACATTGTAATATTACCAAGATTGGTGATGTTCACTTGGGATAAGATGCAGAATACTAAGTTTTTGTCAATAGACAGAAAAATATAAATATAGATATGCACAGAAAGAAATATGTCACAAGCCATGAGTTTCCACTGATACTTCCCCTTTCAATCAGCACAGTAAAATGCCTGTTCTTGTTTCCCCCTTGACAAATGTATATGTGATATATATATATATATATATATATATATGCTCACATATGTGTGTGAATGCATATGCACATGTATATAGAGGTGAGAGGCTGATGTTTGGTGTCTTCTTGGATCCTTCTCCACTTTGTATTCTTAGCCAGAGTCTCTCACTAAAGCAAGAGCTCACCCTTGGGGCTAGTCTAGCTAGCCAGCTTGCTCTGGGGATCCCATCTCTACCTCCTCTATGATTATAGGTTTGACAAGTTCTATCCAGCTTTTTATGCAGTTACTAGGATCCTTTAGTCCTCAAGCTTGTGTAGCAAGGACTTTATCTACTGTGCCACGTCCCCAGCCCTGGTGTTCACCTTACTGCATCTCAAACCTCAGAAACCTGAATTGTATGAACATCCAAGACCAAAAAAGTAGTCTTAGGCCATCCAGCTGGGCAATGGATGGCTTTGTGGCAGAGTGCCTGCTTAGTGTCCAGGGGGCCCTGAGTTTCTTCCCAGACCCATGGGTGGAAGCATCATCTAACATAGGTTTGTGTGAAATTAAAACCTACTATGGAGTCCACTATGTGTCCACAACACTTATCATTCAGATTTAATGCTTATAATCAAAATACCAAGCTCAGAAATCTTGGATTTGTTCCCTTCTCTCTGTTTGGGATACATTTATTACTCATGCTTATATTAGTCATGTGTAAGTCAGTTTGGTTTATTCATCTATTGATATTCCACATTATTCATTCTTTGTCTTATTATGTAATTTGTATCTGTCCTATTTTGATCTGTTTAATTTGGGAAATGATTTATATATTTTTCTTACTTTCATCAATTCAGCCCATTTCCTGTTCTAACTCTTCATTACTTTTCTACTTCCATACTTATTATTTTCTTCCTTATCGTTTATTTGGGCACATTTGCTTTTCTGACTTTCAAAGTTAACACAATTTGTGCATTTTATTTATACTTACTGATATAAGTATTTAAAAGTACAGTTTTATCATGACCTCTAAAAGTACCTAATAGTTTCTGATGTCCAGTCTTCTGTAAGAGCACTATGTGTTCTTAACTGGTGAGCCATGAAAACCATTTTGCAATGCAATGTAAGTTATAAAACTTAGTGCCACCAAATAGCCATTACTTTTTTTTTTTGTTTTTGTTTTTTTGTTTTGTTTTCTTTTAAACCCGATTGTTCTTTGATAGATTTCCAATTTCTAGTTGGAAGGCATAAATGGGGTTTATATTTTGTTTTTAAGTCCTAGCTTGATGGCCCTGTGCTAAGAGGGAGGTTTGGAATCTTTGAAATGATATAGGACTTACTGATGTTTTCTTTGTGATCTGATATTTGTGCAGTTGGGAAGGAAGGTCTCTCTTGGGTTCTAAAGTTCAATGTGGACCACTGGTGTCTAGGTATTATATCACTTGATGTTTCTGTATCCTTACTGTGTCTGACATTTCATCTGCTTCATGCTGAAAGACTTCTACTAGCCTGGGCTTCCATCTGTATGTCTTTGGGCCCTTAGCTATTGCTTTTGAAAGATGGTTAAGGAGTAAGATATATATCAGTGCTACAACTCTTGCTTGGAATGCATGAGGCCCTGAGCTTCATCCCCAGCAAAATAAGTCAATGATGGCTATTTGGTGGCACTAGTACATTATGTTGTAAAATGGTTTTCATGACTCACCAGTTAAGAACATATAGTGCTCTTACAGAAGACTTGACCTTAGTTCCCTGCAACCATGTCCAGTGCCAGTGGCTAACAACTGTCTCTAACTCCAGCTCCGTGGAAATTACTCTTTTAAGAGATAAGATATATGATTATTCTCCACTTTCCAAGTAATATAATAATATGAAATTTCTTTGTTTTACAGTATAAGACATGGAACCCAAGACCTTGTACATGCTGGGCAAATATTCTACCACTGAGATGAAGCTTCAGTCCTTAAAACTATTTTTTAAAGTGATTACATGTGACATATAGAAAATTTTATGTCAGTATACATAGTTTTATTTATTAAAGACTCATTTGTTCTTTTTAGATGTATATGTTTTTTAAAATTATGATGCTATAACTGCTAGTACAATAGTACAATGACTGTTATGAGGCTAGTTACCTCATAGTGCTTTCTGGCTGTATTTAAGGCCAGCTGCACAGTGGGGAATTTCATGTCTGCTACTATAATCCTGGTCAAAATCCCATGACATAGGAGATCATAGCCTTAAAGTAGAACTTCCTGTTGTTATTTTGTTCAGTGGTTGTCTTACTTTTCTGTTGCTGTGATAAGACACTATGACCAAGGCAGCTTATAGAAAAAGAGTTTATTGAGGGCTTGCTTATAGTTTCAAGGGTTAGATTCATGACTATCATGGCAGGGAACATGACAGCAGGCAGTCAGGCAGGTGCTGGAGCAGTAGCTGAAAACTTACATCCTGATCCACAAGTAGGAGACAGAAGAAGCTAACTGGGAATGGCATTGTCTTTTGCAACTTCAAACACCCCCCCCCCCATGGCAAACCTCTTCCAAAAAGGCTGCACCTCCTAATCCTTCCCAAACAGTTCTGCCAACTGGGACCAAGAATTTAAATACATGAGCCTATGGGGACCATTATCATTCAAACCACCACAATGGCCATGTTGTCAAATTGTCGTCTAAATATTTATGTTTATACCATATCTAAACCAGAGAAGCTTCTTTTGAAGTGGGTAACAGCTAACGCATAGAGGCACAATTAGTTAAAGTGTGGAGAATAAGAAGACTGAATGCTCAGCTCTAAACAGGTCTTCTATATCAACCTCTCCACCCACAAAGCTCAGAGAACACTATGGAAGAAGAGATGAAGAGAATGGAGCCTACAGATGGGGAGGAATGCTATAAAACACTGTCTTCTGGACATGCATGGCTATTACATTCATGAATTCAGCAGCTGTGTTTACCTGCACAAGACCTACACAAGTTCAAGAACAGCCATCCAGCACAGATAAAGGAGGTGCTGTCCAGCCCCACCCTTTATTGAGGAGCTATTTGCCATTGATAGAGATTGGGGTCTTTTTATTTCTTTCAAATACGTGCTTCCAATGACATCTGATTTCCCACTATATTCCAACTTCTAAGGGCAACTACTGTCTTTCAAAATCACCACACTGAGGACTAAGAACAAAGCTTATAAACATATGAGCCTTTGAAGAAGATTCTGAAGTCAAACTATACTATAATCTCATACATACTTTTTATTACTGAGGCTTATTTTCTTACACTGGTCAACATGGTTCTCTCAAGAGAAAGTATTAGAATGTTTCCCTTAAAAATAGTACCAAATAGATAGATAGATGTATGCTGGCAGTTGGTCTGTTCCATGTATTCTAATTTATTTATTTTGCACAAGGCCTGCTTGTGGTCCTTTGCAAGCAGTCACTTATATACCCAAAATGATATTTGTAACCTTGTCTGTTAATCTATCTGTGATTGGTTGAATAAAGTGGCCAACAGCCTGGACTGGGAGAAGAGAGGTAGGCAGGGAAAAAGTGTGTGGGTTTGGGAAGGAACAAACCACCTTAAGTGAGAGAGAAGAAGGGGAGGAGAGTATCCATAGGTTAGCCTGGAGGAGAAGCAAGCATGGCCAGGAGCAACTTTCTCAGGGAACTGAAGCAACTAGAATATGTACAATTATTTATGGGGATTTTGGCTGGGAGGTAGAAAGCTAGCTTGGAGGGTTAAGATCTGCCCAACCCCAGTGCATAAGGCTTATTAAAAATAAAAAAATAGTACTAAAACTTCTATGTATGGGTGCTCATACTTCTATAAAGCAGTACAATATTTTCATAGACTGCTCCACTTTTGGTTTATCTATTATGCTGGTTAGGTTTTTTGTTTGTTTGTTGTTGTTTGCTTGTTTGTTTTGTTTTGTTTTTGTCTATTTGACATAGCTAAGGTTAACAGGGAGGAGGGAAATATCAACTGAGAAAATATCTGTATTGGAGGTGGCATAGCTCACTGCAGGTGGACTAACTCTGGGCAGGTGGCCTTGGGTTATATAAGAAAGCAAGCTGAGCAAATCATAGAGAGGGAGCCTGACTTCCTTTCCTGATGTACTGTAATTGGGACATATAAGACAAATAAATTCTTTCTTCCCCAAATTGCTTTTGGTCATTGTTTTATCATAGCAATCAAAAGCAAACTAAAACATCCATGATACCTAATACAATATAAAGGCTACATAAATAACTGTTACACCTTTCTTATGTTCAACAATACAGTAGGATAACTATGACTAACAAAAATTATATGTTTTATACAAGCTGGCAAAGGATTCTGAATGTTCACAACATGAAGAAATGATTAATGTCTGAGGTGGTGGATATGTCAATTACCTGGCATGATTATTATACATTAGATATGTGCATTGAAAAATCACATGATATGTCCTGAACATATCCAATTATTATCTGACAATTAAAAATACATTTAAAGGGCTGGAGAGATGTCTCAGTGGTTAAGAGCACTGACTGTTCTTCCAAAGGACCTGGGTTAAAATCCAAGCACCCACATGGCAGTTGACAGTTGTCTGAAATTGCCAGTCGTGGTGGAGCACCTCTTCAATCCCAGCTCTCGGGAAGCAGAGGCAGGCTGATCTCTGTGAGTTCAAAGCCAGCCTGGTTTACAAAGTGAGTCCAGGACAGTCAGGGCTGTTACACAGAGAAACTATGTCTTGAAAAACAAATAAAAAAAATTTAAAACTGAATTTTGTACTGAAGCATTTAGGTGATAATGGCAAGGAATAGAGTCTGTCCATGTTTAATACAGATGTCATTTTTAAAAAATCCTTTTGGTTGAATCTAGGGAACAGAGGACAGATTGTTGGTCATTTAATCAACCATTCTAATCTCTTGTGTTCATGGGGCACCACTTCTCTTCTTTCTTGTGCTGGTTGACTTTCCTCTATGGTGGATTATTTTCTCGTGTGTGTATTAATATTTATGGTGATCCCACTTATGGAAACTCAACAAGGCTGTGACTAACTCTTCCTGCTTTATGGAGTGTTCTCTACTATGTCATAGTCCATGTAAACTGCCCACTGTTTTGTCACAATCATATTCTATACACACAAGTCTATTTCTTCTATGTTGAGACTATTTCTTCTATGTTGAGAGTTCTAATATAAGAGAGAGTCAAAAAAGTAGAGATTGCTTTAAAAATCTAGGTCCTAAGACTGCCACACATAATCACCTCTCGCCCTGCATATTCATACCTGCGATCTCTTTGGGGGCCTATTGTTACACCCACCATTGTGTGTATCCCCTACATACTGTCTGTTCTTTCATATGCACAAAGATTTATTGATCCAGTAGTTGTATTTAAATCAATATTTATTGAACAACTATTCTGATGGATCAGGACCTTTCTGAAATGCTGCAATAAATACGTGACTACGATTCTTGCTTAGCCTCACCCCAGTTCAGGGACCATTGCCAGGTAAGCACTCTATTAGATAGAGTGACACTTCTGGATACCTCACATACAAGATTCTCAGGTGTTTGTGATTTAGAAATTGTAGCTTCTTACATTCTTTTTCATTCCAGAGCACATGTCTTCCTATCCTGTCTCCCTGATGCATCCACTACTAAGCATCACCTAAAATCACAGATAATTCTCCTCTGAAAGAAATTAAAGTGAACTCCTTTGAGGAATTATAAGACATCCCTAGAAATAACGGAAGACATCTTGGGGCATGCCAAGACCAGTGCTAGGCAACACTGTTATTGATGTTCAAAGAGTGTTTTACACACCCACATGGGGGGGGGGGGAGAAAAGCACAGGGTGGACAACAGCTCTAACACTTCTGAACAAGCTCCAACTGGCCTAGAAACAAGGAAATATTTGCTCAGGTGGAGAATTTCTTTTAAGGTATGAGGGCATCCTACAAGCTGGATCCTTTCTGCAAGATGCAGCAGGAGGGAGTATCTTTGATAGATATTCTGTGCAAACCTCCCTTTCTCCTCTAGGGCAAACTTGCCTGTCAGTTCCTTTCTACCTGAATATTCTCATCAGTAGTCTGCCCTATTCTCCTCAGCTCCTGAAAGCCAAACACTCTTCTTTATCATTGTGTGTTTAAAAGGGTTTATTCACATTCTGATTCTTCATCTTGAACATATCAAGAAGTAACACCACTTCTCCCCCTCCCCCAAAAAATGGGGGTACAGTAACTCATTCTGTTAGGCCAGTATTTCCATGACACCAAAACCAGACAAAGCTATCACCAGGAAAGGAAAGTGCAGTATCTCTTACCAATAAAGACTCAGAAAGAAATGAGAGGCCGAAGTATATTTCAGCAGTAGAGCCCATGCTTGGCATGTACAAAGTCTCAGATTATACCCCCAGCTACAATGAAAAAGAAACAGAAATCCTCAATAAAATAATAGCAAAGCAAATCCTGCAACATAGAAAAAGAATTATAGAGCAAAAAACCAAGTGGGATTTATTCCAAGTATTCAAAATTGGCTTAGCATCTTAAAAAAAAAATGTAATGAACTGTATCAACTGTTTGTGGGTCTTGGAAAAATACTTGTGGCAGTCAAAGATTTCTGAACACGCAATGACAAAAAAAACCCTCAAAATCAAAGATATCATGAATCCAAGGTGTTTCTGGCAGATTTTCTATCTATTATATCATGACTTCACTGTAGCTTTAGGTCTGAACATGTAACACTATGTACATCATCCCACCACAGACCACTAACCAGCACTCGGCTCAGATGTGAGATTACCTTATAAGTTGTGGGTTTTATTTTAAGTTCTCTTTTTTTTTAATGTGCTTTTCGTATGTATTCTCTCAAAGCAAACTTACTAGGGAAAGTTTAGTCATAGAAAATGTTTTTTCCCCTATTTGTATAATTTCTAGTATATGTCATATTTTAAGGTTAGGGATTGTAGCTCAATGGTAGTATATCATTCAGTATATGTACATCCTAGCATGTGTAAGGCCCTGAGTTTGATCTCCAGCATCATACACACAAAAAAAAATCGTGTTTAGGTGGACAAAATAAATTATTGGCACTTCTAATCCATTATTATTGATACGAAACATTTATGTACTGAGATTTGGGGTGAATACACTATTCCTTTGATTGATTAATTTTCAAATACACTAAAGTATTTTACCATTTTGTTTATTTTTTATATTTGTATGTGTGTTATGTGCATGTATGTATATGTCCGTGTGTCCTGTCATGTCAAATATTTAGTCAAGATTTCATTCCTTATGTAAAAATGGTCACATCTATCTCATTAGCAATAAAGTTTATTTAGTTTTCAATGAGGGATAAAAATTATATATAAATCAAATAATTAATTTTTTTAAATTTCCTTATGATTTATGATAAGCAAGTGTTTGGTTTATATATCTAGGGACACAACAAAATTTCTTGCTCAAACAGGGTTCACAAATAGAAAAAAATTGAAGAAGTCGTGGGATAAAGGATAAAACATACATGATCACACACAGAAAAAAAAACCCTGATAAAACCAACAAACACTGTTTTTCTGCAAGAACACTCAGTCAACAAACTAGGAATAAAGTTACAACATGGAGATGAATGTATAACTCAGTGTACAACTTCATGTACTTAGTGTGATGGTAACTACCAGTAATCTCAAAGCTGGATGCAGACAGTGAGTTGCAGGGCCAAGCAGATTCTCCACAGTTTGAGATTAGCCTGATTTACATATCAAGCTCTAGTGTGATTCTCAAAACAAAAACAAAAAAATGTAGCAAAAAAACTATAAATA
>CAJQZJ010000605.1:7887-56129 GCA_907164525.1 Lophiomys imhausi
CACACACACACACACACACACACACACACACACACACACACACAAACTATTACCCATTGTTTTTGATGCAATTGAGGCACTGCTGACGGTTCTGACAAACAGTAGTATAAACAAAAACCTACAACAAAAAAATTAATACGCTATCTAGAGAGTTTTGTAATTTGATATACTCTTAAATTAGGCCTCAGACTTGTGTAGCTGAGACTGACCTCAAACATCTGACCTTCTTGCCTCCACTTGAGTGCTGGGTTAGGCCTTGCAAACCTGGTTTATGTAGTGTTGGAGATGGAATCCTGGGATCTCATGAATGCTAGGCAGGCACTCTATTGAGTTATATCCCTAGGCAAAGGACATTGTTTTCTCTGAAGAAGAGTAAAATAAAAGACTGCTATTGAATGATGTATTTTCATTCCCCTTAAGCAAAATTTAGAATGTACTTTCATCAAGTATTGAAAATATTGGAAGTGGTAGAAAGAACTAGTCTGCTAGGAAATATAAGCCTAGGGTTTTTATACCTCCTACTTTTATCATATGTGGGTATATAACTATTTCTTTTTCTTTTCTCGCTGTTTTTTTTTTGAGACAGAGTCTTGCTATGTAGCCCTGGGTAGCCTGCAACTCCTATGTAGACCAGGCTGGCCTGAAACTCATAGAGGTCCACTGAGATTAAAGGTGTCACCACCGTACCCAGCTTCTGTTTTATGATTGTGAACACATGTTAACATTGTCACCTGCATCACTTTCCTGACTGTAGCTCAGGGTACCCATGCCTGCCTGCTTGTGTCCTTTAGTGGTTCTAATGGCCAAATAAGGTAATTATAAACATACCGGGGAACTTCATGGTGCTTTGTAAAAGTAAGCCTATGCAGGGTCACTATGTGCTGTTCCTGGTGAAATTATAGCAGCTTGGCTTTCCCATATAGAATTATTAAATATTAAATGGAGTCTGTTAACTTTCTGTTCATAATAATTTTAGAGCACTGATGAAATAAGGCCAAGCAAGCTAATTCTACTGTTCAGAAAATAGTATAATGTCAGAGTACATGGTCAGAAGTGTTACCAGACATAGTATCCAGTTGTGGCTTGTAAATAGTATAATGTCAGAGTACATGGTCAGAAGTGTTACCAGACATAGTATCCAGTTGTGGCTTGTACTCTAGAGGGTGGAGTACCTATCAGTTACCATATCTCCCAAAACAGGAAAGACTAAGGATTTCTGTTCCTATGTTGGGAACACCCACTGCACTTGTCCTAGACCACTGCCTGCCAGAGGTCACCCAGAGCTGGGACCTATGCTGACTGTCCCAGCTCTCACTGAGAACATGTCCTCATCTGTGGAGTCATATTTTAAAAGCCTGGGTCTGCTAAATATGTTTTCAAAGGTTTTCTTTCAGGTGAAATGTCATTCTCTCTTACCTAAATCATAACAAGCTAGAGTAAATTGAAACTGATTTTCTTTTCCTCATAGGTGTTTGATGCTGGAGACTACTCTCTGCTGTGTTCAGGTCCTAGCGAAAATGGACAGACGTGGACTGGAGGGGACTTTGTGTCTGCAGACAAAGTCATCATTTGGACTGAGAATGGGCAGAGTTATATTTACAAACTCCCTGCCAGGTATGAAATAGCTAAGAAGTTAAGATTTTAGTCATGTAGTGTAAATATGTAACTACAGAATGTCTTTGGGTTCGTATATAATCCCTGTTTAACTTCTAGGTACAAAAAAGCAGGTGGATTTTTTGCACTTGTTTATTTACTATTATGCATGTGTACACGTGTGTGCATGCATACACCACTGTGCCTGTGTGCAGGTTAGAGGACAACTCATGGACATCAGTTTTTTTCCTTCCATCAAGTAGGTTCTAAGGATCAAACTCAGGTTGTCGACTTGGCAGCAAGCTCTCTTACCTGTGAAACATCTCATGAGCCCTCAAAGAATTTTTTTTTTTAGTTATTTAATCCTTACTTAAATTAATAGAAACTTTAAAAACATCCCATTTTTGTCCATTGTAATAAACCCTTGGAATAAAATGTTTTTATCATTTATTTTATTATTGTATTTTATTTGATTTTGAGTCTCAAAATATAGTTCTGGCTATCCTGGAATTCACTCTATAGACCAGGCAGGCCTTGAACACACAGAAAATTGTATGCCTCTGCCTCCCAGTGCTGGGATTAAAGGTGTGCACCACCGGGCCTTGTCCTCCTGTCAGTAATTTAAGTGGATGCTTACTTTCTTATTTCAGTTGCCTTCCAGCTAGTGATTCTTTCCGCAGTGATGTGGGGAAAGCAGTTGAAAACTTGATCCCTCCTGTGCAACATAGCCTCTTGGATCAAAGAGATAAAGAGGTAAAGAGCTTCAGGTGTCATTGATAATTGATGGTGATTAGGCATTTGAAAGATTCAGTAAAATCTTTCATTTTGATATGGTGTGTTACATTCACATTTTAACATTTGCAGACTTTTAAATATGTGATTTAACTATTAAATAGTACCTGCTTTTATCAAGAATACAAGTGATCTTATCTTGGTTATATATTAGAATTGACTTTTTATAAAATTCATATTGACTGTTAACTTTTTAATATTTATACAGTTAAAACACAGTGAAGCTAGTTTTTGAAGGACAAGGATAATTACGTGCTAATGCTTACTGATGCTGTTTGTTATTTGATTCATGCGTCACAGTATTTCTCCAAAATCAAATAGTGACTCAAGTAACTGGATATTAAAAATGAAAATTAAACATTTTTTCTATATTAATATAGAAACTCAGTGTGTTTTCTGACAGTCTTTTTTTTTTTAAACTGGCTATTTATAATTGAAGTCCAGGGGCTGGAGAGATGTCTCAGTGGTCAAGAGCATTCGTGCTCTTCCAGATGATTTGGGTTCAACTCCCTGCACCCACGTGGTGGCTCACAGCTGAAACTAGCTGTGGTTCTAGCGGAACCAGTACCCTTTCCTGGGCTCTGTGGGCAACAGGCGTGCATGTAGTACACAAACTTAGATGCAGGCAAAATACTCATACATATTATTATTAAAACAAAATTGAAATGCAGTACCACTTATTGGGTTTTCCACTCTGGTCTCTGGGAACTGTAAGAAAAAAGCTTTGTCTTGGGAAGGAATGTTTTCTATGCTTTGTTTCTAGTTCTGGGTTCCAGTTTCATCATTCTGAGCCTTATGTCCTCCCATCAGTGGACAGTGAGAGGACGATGAGTCCCTGATTCTGAGCCTTATGTCCCCCTATCAGTGGACAGTCAGAGGACGATGAGTCCCTGATTCCGAGCCTTATGTCCCCCTATCAGTGGGCAGTCAGAGGACGATGAATCCCTGATTCTGAGCCTTCTGTCCCACCGATCAATGCAGGACGGAGGGATGATAAATAGAAGGGAATGGTTTCTATGAATATTTTGAATATTGAATTTGTACATCAAGGTATATTTTAAAATCGTATATAAATTATTTTCTTTTGTCGGGTGTGGTGGCTCTTGCCTTTAATCCCAGCACTCAGGAGGCAGAGACAGACGGATTGCTATGAGTTCAAGGCCAGCCTGGTCTCCAGAGTGAGTTCCAGGACAGGCAGGACTATGTAGAGAAACTTTGTCTGGAAAAGCTACACATAAAAAATTATTTTCTTTCTACTTTCTTGTACTACTTGCTATTATTCAACACAGTCAGTCACTTCCAGCTAAACTGAGGGATAGTGGTGTGCATGAAAAAACCTGCATTAATGAAGCAAAATATAACATACTGTGTTGGTTATTTTACTTGTTGCCATCACAAAATACCTAACAAAAGCAACGTAAGGAGAGGATGGTCTGCTTTGGCGCACAGTCTGAGGATCCAGTGCATCGTGGTGGGATAATCTTAGGACAGTAGCATAAGGCAGCACGTTCCATCCCCTCCGTGCTCAGAAATGCTGGTGCTCGGCTTGGACTCACCTTCTGTTTCGGGCAGTCCTGACCTAGCCTGGGGAATGGTAGCTGGCCATTTCATAATCATGCTGTAAGCACTTTTAAATCTGGGGTATGAATCAAAGTGTCTCAACACCTTTATATGAACACATGTTAACCTATAAATGTTTGAATTTCAAATACACCTAAAGACACTTGAATTTTTTTTTCTTTTGTTTTGGCAGTTGGTAATTTGTCCTCCTGTTACTCGATTTTTCTATGGATGCAAGGAATATTTGCATAAGCTATTAATTCAGGGAGATTCTTCTGGAAGGTTAAATATTTGGAACATAGCAGACATAGCTGATAAACAAGAAAGTGATAAAGGTAATGCTAAGTCTTGTGCATTGGGTCCATAATTCTTTTAGTATAATGTTTTGAATCATAACAGAATTAAAAATATTTATATATCATTTTCTTCTAAGAATTTGATGAAAGTAAAATTTTGGTACATTACTGAATCAGTCAACATTATTTATTTAATGTTATTATTTTTTAACATGACACTAAACCTTTACAGGGTTAAAAACGACAACTTGTATTAGTTTGCAAGAGGCATTTGACAAACTGAAGCCTTGTCCTGCTGGAATTATAGATCAGCTAAGTGTGATTCCCCACAGCAATGAACCTCTTAAAGTAACTGCGAGCGTCTATATACCAGCACATGGACGACTTGTTTGTGGCCGGGAAGATGGAAGCATAATTATTGTACCTGCCACCCAAACGGCCATAGTCCAGCTATTGCAAGGAGAACACATGCTCAGAAGAGGTATCCTGAAGATCTACCTATGTCCACTGTGTTTTAAGAACTCTGAACCTGATGTGCAGATTATTTCTATGCTGGAGTTTAGAGTTTAAGAAATAAACCAATTGGTATAGTTGTTAGTGTAGTTGGTAGCTTAATGTACATTTGAAAAAAATCTCAAATATCTGTTATAAAGTAAATACTATGAATGGCTATAAATATGAAAGTATTCAATTTTTATCTCTTTGGCATGTATTAATAGTTTCATAAATTACTAGTTGAATTGACTACTAAATAGCTATATTATCAGCAGTACTATTTCCCAAAACAGTGATATTGAACTAATGTAATTTTCTAATAGCAGTATTAAAAAGAAAATAAACATGTAGCTCAATATAACAACAATATTTTCATTTCTATTTGTAATAAATATGGCAATTATTATTGAAGCATTTTGTATTATTTCTTTTTATACTATTAAATATCATGACATTTGACATGTACAGCACATTTGCATACAGACTAACACCTTTTGAAAGACATGTTAGTCTTGGATAACTAATAGCTACCATACTTCACAGACCTGTCCTGGAAGTAAAGGTTATAGCTCTTCTGACATTTCATGATTGCTTGTTGAAGTGTTGTGAAGACTTGAATTTTCCAATTCTAAATTCCAAACCTTCTTTGCAGGTTGGCCCCCTCACAGAACCCTCCGCAGTCATCGGAACAAAGTCACGTGTTTGCTGTATCCCCATCAGGTCTCAGTTCGCTATGACCAAAGATACCTGATATCTGGAGGTGTGGATTTTTCCGTCATAATTTGGGACATATTTTCTGGAGAAATGAAACATATCTTCTGTGTTCATGGTGGTGAAATCACGCAACTTCTGGTTCCACCTGAAAACTGTAGTGTAAGTTGCTTTCTCTAAGATGATTTCTCTATGATAGAGTGGGCTTAGTTTCTCTTAGGAATATAAATGGAATCCACAGTAACTTAATGGGAATACAACAATAGAGTCAACAAAACTCTCACTTTTGACACTAAGAGGATAGTAACTTATAGTTGGGCAAGATTTTGGTCACTTGCTATTGGGTAATAAAAATGGATGATAAACTTAGTATTGTTACCTATAATTAGATCCTAACTTATATGATGTGTTTCTAGTAGCAGTTTAGAACATGCTTAGTAGAAGAATTGACAAATTTTGTCTTCAGAGCAATTTAAATATCCCAAAAGATATCTTCTAATACCATTAACTGTGAATCCATCTAACCAAAATGACCTGGAGTATATACTTTGGTAGATGTAGCATGTTTAGACCCTTACTGATGTAGTTTATTTAAACTGTAGCTGTGACCATGGAAAAGGAATGTTGCTAAGACTGAACAAAGCATTCATTGTTTTCAGGCCTAGATAGGGATGAAGAAATCAGAGTTTCTGCCTTGTCAGATGGACTGATGCCATAACAGGAACAAGGGCTGAAGAAGGCACTCGGTGCTGGTTCCTCACTCAAGCCTTGTCTCTGGAGACAACTAAGATGCATCTATCTTCCTATTATCTGTTTTTTAAATGTCAGTCTTTCTTTCCCTACTTTATTTTTAGCTACATTTTTACCATCTTTTTCCAAACATCTGACTTCAGATCCTCAGGGTTGAGTAGCAAGTGCTCTTGCCCTCTGAGCCATCATCTCTCCAGCCCCATTCCAATGCTCTCCTATTATATGAAAGAACTGTCAGTTTCAGATTCACTTTATTTTGACAGCTAAGAAATACAGGGAGTACAAGATCCATATCAATAGAATGTTTTCCAGATTTGACAACTGTCCAAAGTTGACTTGGGTGAATTGACATTCAAAATCCAAAAGTGCTCTAGATACCTGTGGTATTGGAGGGAGAGGGGTGGGAGAAGAAAGGCAGCTGCTAGCAACACATGCAGAGCCCCAAGCTGAAGACTAGCCCTCTCTAGTTAGGACTGTAGATCATATAGAGCATCAGATGGTGCTCTGATACCTTCCTCCATCAGCTTACTTTGCCTCCTCTGCTATTCGCTGTCCTCTTGCTATAAATTCATGACTTACCAAGTCATGAAACTTTTTGTTTTTGCATAGGTTATCAATAAAGAAAGGAACTAGATTTTGGAAAAAAAAATACCAAAAGAACAAAAGACTTCCAAAATGTGAGGAATGCTGTATAAAAGATTTAGGAGTCAAGAGAGTGTTATAGATCTAGGAAGATACTTTTAAAATTGTGTTGCAAGTTAGTATGAATGTTGAGTCAGATATAGACCTTTAAATTCATGGAGATGGTTAGATAGTAGAATGTTAAAGTCAGGTGTCAAATACATATGAACTGGACATTGCGAATATATGCTAAGCCATATAACCCTCATAACTGTGGCCTAATTACCTCTGTTGTTTTGTATTGTATTTATTATTATAAGAGAAAGAGCCATTTGTTGGACTGAAAGGGAAAACTGTAGGGGGAAATAAGATATACCTTAAACTTAAAAGAAAAAAAAAGGGAAGAGGATGGGGGGTTGAGGGTGGGAGGGTGGAATAGGGAGGGGACTGCAATTGAGATGTAACTTGAAGAAATAAAAAATAAAGGAAAAAACAAACAAAAAACAACAACAACAACAAAAAGATTTCCCTTAAGAAAGCAGATGGATGGCATTTAGCAGCATAAAGCTAGAAGTCACACACTTCGAGTAACCCAGTAGACTATTTCCTACCAAGGGAGCATCAGATATCTGCATACACTCTCTGTGTTTCCTCAGTTGGTTGTCAGTTGAAGAGGGAAGCTGAGTTTAGGACGGACTGTCTCTGTACATGATAATATGATACACTTTTCCTTAATCCATATTGCATGTTCATGGATGCACGCACAGGTAGTACCTGGGTAAAAGTAGACATAGGAGGATAGGTACCAAGTTTAGATTGTGGTTTGCTTTTGGAAGTAAAAGGACAAAGCATAAAATGGACCAGAGATTTTATTTGTTTTTGGTAAATATGAACCTAATATTTATTTCTCATTTATATTGATTAAATTGTCATAGCTGCTTTTCTGTTAGTAGTTCTATTTAGAACAGAATATTTAGAAAACTAATAAATTATTATTTAGCATCACTGGTATACTTCTGCATTTGGACATTAAATTCCTCAATATATTAGCTAAAACACTTTGTAAAAATTTATTACAAATTATGGAACTTTTGTTATAACCTAATCTCTAAAATGATCCAGAAGGGGGCAGCATAGATTTATGAAAAAAGTAATATAGGTATCTAGTATGATCACTAGTGTTTGTGCCTTCATTTGACAATGTTGAATTTCTATTTCCTAGACACATGTCTGACAATATGAAAGCATATATAACTAAGCGTATATTACTTTGACAAATGTTCACAGCCAGTAAGAGCAGTTAACAAATTATGTTTCTTTTCATTTTAATTTTTAGAATTTTATACATGAGTACTGAAATGATTTACATCATTTCTACCCCTTCCTCCCCTGTAGCTCTTCCTGCTTCCCCCTACTACTTTTCAAATTCACAATCCCCCCCTTTAAAATTATTATGCATACACACACACACCCCTACCTTACAAAACCCATCTAGTGTTGGTTGTATGTACATGTATTTAGGGCTGAGCACTTGGAATTGAATCATCTGTCAGGAGGCTTGTTCCTGGAAAAATTGATTCTGTCTCTGCTGCCATTAATTTCCTGCAGGGTCCCTGTTTATGGGTAGGGGCTTGTGAGATGTCCCCTGTCAACACAGCCCCTCAACTCATGTTGTCATTATGCACGTTATGTAGCAACTGTTTTGTCAAGATTTCATGGATGTAGTTTCCCCATCATATCTAGAAGACACTATTTACAACAGGCATCCTGGTCCTCTGACTCATATGATTTTAGAATTTAATCTTTCCCCTCTTCTGGAATCTTCTCTGAGCCTTAGGTTTCCTTTTTAGTAATTTTTCTTTCATTATAAAGAACGATTGGGAAGCTTTTATTTTTTCTGATTAGAGTTTTCCTCACAATTTTTAGTCTGAATTTTTGTTGTGAATTGAATTTGAATGACATGTTTCAAAGCAATGCTTATAAACATAGCATAGTACCAGAAGCAAGCAAAGTAAACATTTTTATGTAAATTAAGCAAGAACAAGAAGCAGGACTGTACTGTTTATTAACATGAAATTTTCAGGGCTAGAGAGATGGGTTGGTGATTAAGAGCATTTGTTACTCTTTTCAGAGGATCCAGGTTCAGTTCCCAGGCCTCACATGGTATTGCCATATTACCCTTCAAAAATTGAGAAATAGGGTTGTCTAGCCACCATTGCACTCATAGAATTCTTCACCATCCTTTTCAGTTTTAAAACTTCATTAATTTTGAAGGGCATATATGGACAGTATATGTAAGCAAAGCTCCCGTGTTTATCTAGAAGGTTCGAGAGAATTAAGACAGAAGAATTTGGACATTTGGGCTAGATATATAGCTTAGGGCTTTCTAATCTTTCCTTCCTTGGGGCGTCAGGATTCACATGGGGGGTTTGAGTGTGTCAGGCAAGTGCTTCCCCTCTAGCTACATCCCCAGCCTTTGTGTCTTTAAGGCCCATCTCCGTATGCACCTCAGGTTGGCTGTAAAGTCCCTAAGCAATCCAGGTAGCTGTGTAACTTGTGACCCTCTCTGCCTTTGCCTCCATTGTGCTGGAATTGTGGCTATTGGCTATTGTTTAGTTTTAAATCTACGGCCATACACATTTAAGATATGGTCATATATATTTAAGATAAAATGTTATTTTTATGCGATGTATTACTTACATATTCAAATTTTGTAACATGCCCGAACTCTTGTGTAGGATCCTGAAAAATAATGAGGAATTTTCAGTGGAGGTCCTTTTCACAGTAATAAGAAAAATACAGTCTTCTGGCTATACAGATATTATACCTAATATTTAAGAAATTTCTCCATTTTTGAAAAGTTATATATATATATATATATATGTCTTAAGCCAAAAGAATCCAATGGGCATGAATTTATTTACTTGTTTTCTGTTTATTTGCTTGTGTGTGTGTTTTGGCTGCACATGTACATCCTTTGCAGACCAGGTTACTTATTCAGTTGGATGGAACTATTTTGATTAGGGACTGTGGATAAGATGTAGTTTGTGTTTGATTAAATTTAATCTAGTAAGAGAGTTAGATTAACAAGCAACTAATCTGATTGGGATGCAGCATGGAAGCTTTTTTTTTAGGGATTCCCAGGAAAGCAGCTTTGGGTAGTTTCGGGAGACTTTGGAGAAAGCTCATATTCATTGCATTGGGGCATAGTAGTTTTGTGTGTATTTATAAAATCATAAATCGTGCACACAAAACAAAACAAAGCCTAATTCTGTTGAGATTTTTACTCATTTGCAGTGTGGGAGTAAGCTTTGTATAAGTGTGCTTTGTGTCTTTGCTCCTTGTTTCCCAGAGAAACTGGGTGGTTTAGAATTTAGCCAAGTTAAGAATGGGTTTCTTCTTTGTTCCCAATCTGATTTTGTAACTTTCAGAGAGGGAGGGAGGAAGGATTTATTATTTATATTTTTTAAATTGACAAGGTAATTGTCCATATTTGAGGGATATTGAGGAGCAATACAATAACTGCATCTTTTTATGACATGAAATAGGAATTTTAAGGCACGAAGAGACTGATTGGGTGAAAGGCCTTATTATCTCCTAATTTCCTAGAAAATAGTGCTAAAGTCTACTTATGCTTCTCGGCTCATTGCCTGAAAAGCCCAACTGGGTCATTTCTTTGTGAGTCCCAGAGTGGTCACAGAGGGGTGCAACTGTTACCTTGGCAAGGCCTTTGTCAAGAAAACCCCACATCATGAAGGGGGAAATTTTACCCCTCTCATTGATTTTCTTTGGTCATAAATTGAATTACTTATTACTCTCTTGCCTAATAGTGGACTTTCAAGATTAGGTGTCTTTATATTCTTTGATATAACTCAGACAGCAAGCCAGTGTCTCTCTTAAACAAATAGACGGAGGTTCTGTTAATACATTGCTAGGAAAGAGGCATGGATCCTTTCAGAATGTCCAAGTTACAGAGTGAGGATAGCATCTATAAATCATGAGAGGCATGCAAATTTATTGCTTATTTCCTACATGCATACAGATATAAATAAGTTAAGATAAGGCAAATAGGTGAAAATTACAGCCCAGTTGTTTGACAGCATTCATGTTCTCTATTGATCCAGAAAACAGAAGCCATTCTAGGAGGTAGCCACATAGGGTTTCAGTGTGTGCTGAAAACTCAGCTGTGGGGAGAGCTGGCCGGGGTACAGAGTGGAGAAGGCAAACATAAGCGTATATGTGCCCGCAAAAATTAATTAATTAGTTAATAAATTAATTATTAATGATATAAGTTTTTGCTGTGTAGCTAAGGCTAGGCTCAAACATGTGATTCTGTTGTTTAAGCCTCTTAAGTGGTTGAATTGCACGCACATGTACTTTTGAATTACTTAAAACAAAACAAAACAAAAAAATCCACACCACCACCATCAAAAAAAGCATTAGAATATTTTCAGGGTCTTGTTATTTAGCTTTCTTGGTCCATAATGCCTACAAATACTTAATGGAAATAAGTTAGCATTTTAGTGTTTAAAAACATGAAACAAAAATAATAATAAATTCAGTAGATAAAAAGATGAAAAACTATTCAGGGTGTATGGAAAGTGGTCATTGAGTTGTTCAATTGAGCATTTTTCTTGGATATAAATTGTTAAAAGTGCAATAAAATTCATGAATATAATTTTAAGATATGTGAATGATATTGGTGATTATGAAATGAAACTATTCAGATTAAATTGAAACCGGCAGTCAAGGTGAGTTTATATAAGTTTATATAAGAAGGTGATACTGAAAATGGATGACTAAGGTACTTGAGGAGTTATAAATGTTTTCATTGAATACCTCAGCATTGACAACATCTAGGAATGCACTGAGAAAATAGGTATGACTACACTTTAAAAAAGACAGATATATTTATCCCTGTCAGGTCTCTGAGGTGGTTGAAGAATAGATAGCTAGAGTCTCATAGTTAAATTTTGAGTTGTTTAGGAATCAAGAGGGTGTTCTGGATCTAAGAAGATATTTTTAAAATTGTGAGGCAAGTTAGTATGAAAGCTGAGTTAGATATAGAACTTTAAACTCATGGAGATGGTTAGATAGTAGAATGTTAAAGTCAGGTGCCAAATACATATGGACTGGACATTGGGAATGTATGCTAAGCCATATAACTCTTATAATTGTGGCCTATTTATTTCTGTTGTTTTGTATTGTATTTATAGTTATAAGAAAAAACCATTTTTTGGACTGAAAGGGAGAGCTGTTGGGGGGAAAAAGAAATTCCTTAAACTAAAAAAAAAAAGAAGGGAAGAGGATGAGGGGTTGAGGGGGAGGAGGGTGGAAGGGTGGGACTGGAGGGGGGAGTAGGGAGGGGATTGTGATTGAGATGTAACTTGAAGAAATAAAAAATAAATTATTAAAAAAATTTAAAAAAAGACACAGATAATAGGGCATGGTGGCGCACGCTTTTAATCCCACCACTCAGGAGACAGAGGCAGGTGGATCTCTGTGTGTTCGAGGACAGTTGGTCTACATAGTGAGTCCGGGACAGGCAAGGCTGTTACACAGAGAAACCCTGTCTTGAAAAAAAAAAAAAAAGGCTCTGTGCTACATAATGATGTAACAGGAATTATTAACTGTACTACCATTTTTGTATTTTAGATCTGCATAGTCACTCTGAGAGCTACATTATTGTGTATAACTAAAAGAACAGATATGTGAGGTGCTGTTAACCTCATTATGTAGAGAAATGACATACAGCGAAGTTAGATTTCTCATTCATGCTGCACAGAGAGGGAGTCATGGAGCTCAAATTTGATTTGAAGTCATCTGACAGGATGACATGAACTTGACCCTCTCGCAGATTTATTAGTACTTCAAAATTTCATGCCTCTGTTTTTTTTTTAGTGTTTTGTGTCAGTGATTTATATAAGTAAATATGATTTTGATGTGTTTATTCAATACATTAAAATGATTCAAGATTGTTTTTAGCCTGTGAAACAAAACACAACCATTCTTATGACTTTCTAATTTTGTGATTTCTTGGAGAGAATGTTGATTGCTCTATTTTCCTGTAAATTATCTCTTAGTTTTTCTTCTTTGGTTAGTTAGGCATAGATAGAGTCTCTCAGTTTTCATTTCTCTTTTTCTTCTTCTTGTGGCATATTATGTTCTCCTTTAAACATATGGAATGGTTTTAAACTACAGTCTGATTTGTACTATTTAAAAAATACTAGTAATAGAAGTTTAAAGTTATCTTTCTGTATAAGAAAACTTCATTTTCGGTTGTGGTGGCACATGGCCTTTAATCCCAGCACTTGGGAGACAAAGGCAGGCAGATCTCCATGAGTTCAAGGCCATCCTGGTCTACAGAGCAAGTCCTGGACAGCCAGGGCTGTTACACAGAGAAACCCTGTCTCAAATCACCCCCTCCCACAAAAACAATTTATGTCTGTGTGGGGAGGGATGCACATGTGTTTGTGGGTACAGGGTTGTATGTGTGTGTGTGTGTGTGTGTGTGTGTGTGCTGGCCTTTGTGGGCTCATGTGGAGGGTAGAGGTTGATACTGGGATGTCTTTTCTTGATTTCTTCTCCAGAGGTATTCTTTGAGTCCGGGTTTCTCACTGAATCTGCGACTCACCATTCTGGCTTGACTAAGTGGCCAGTGAGCCCCCTGGAATCTGACTGCACCTTGGGTTACAGGCATGAGCTGCTATGCCAACTTTCATGTTGGTTCAGGAGGTCTGAATGTAGGGCATCACTGAGACATCCACCTAAACCCACATAAAATTATTCTTTTAAAGATTTTAATTTATGTATGTGAGTATTGGGCTTGCATATGTATCTGCAGCAGACACTTGCCTGGCTCCTTCAGAGGTCAGAAGAAGATACTGGATCCCTGGAACTGGAGTTATAGGTGCTTGTAGCTGCCATGTGGGTGCTAGGAATTGAACAGGTCCCCTGGAAGAGCAACGAATGCTCTTAGCCACTGAGCCATTTCTCCAGCACCCAGGTAAAATATTTAAGGTGTATATTTTTCTTTCTTTTGATGTTGTGAATGTTGTATTTCCTCTTAAGAATGTTAGTGAGTTCTTAACTAAAATATTAAATTTATATGTTTTTTTATTATTGGATTTTCTTCTGGTTTCTACCATTGAATTCTTTAACCTTCAGATGTTTTCAGTGTTACATAATTTACTTTTTGTGGAGTTTTCCTTTGTGGTGTAGTTTTATATTTTTGAAGCTTGGAATCCCCTCCCTGCTAAACAGTTTAACAATGCTTGACTAAAGGTAATGATTGGGTTAAAAACAAATATGAATCTGATTTTTATAACTGTGGGATGAGATAATAATAAAAATTCTCAGTGGGCAGTGGCACACATTTTTAATTGTAGCACTCAAGAGGCAGAGGCACGTGGATCTCTGTGAGTTTGAGGCCAGCCTGGTCTACAGGGCTAGTTACAGACAGCTGGGACTACACAAAGAAGCCCTGTCTCGAAAAAACAAAGAAACAAAAATCCCATTTCTAATATAACATAATTACTAATTATTATTATTTTGTTTTTTTCAAGACAGGGTTTCTCTTTCTATATAGTCTATCCATATGATACGCTGTATATCACTGTATATATAGTGAATAAGGGAAGATGTGAAAGTTATCCTTGGAGGTAATATTATTCATGTGGTTTGTTAGTGTTTTGGTTGGCTCATATGATCTCATAAAATAGCTACTAAAGAAACAGCTCCCTCTCTTTTAAATAAAAGTTTCATTTCTGATATTAAAAAATTCTGTTTTGCCGTAGTTTTGTACAAGTATGGAAATGAAATTAATATTTAATTTCATATACTCTTTCTCCTTTTAGATAGAATATTTAGAATGATAAATGGCATCTTAAAGCCACATTCACGTTTCAAAGAAAGAATTCTGGGAAGTACAAGAAGTAATGATTAAGAGATGAGGGGATTGATTCATGAGCAAAAGAAGCTGATTACTCACAGCCTTTCTAACGATGGGCATGTTTAAAAGGAGAGACAGCAGTGTTCATATGTTTAGAGGACATTTATACAAAGAGAAAAAAAGTATTAGGACAAATACAAGACTACTCCTCAAACAATGCCAACAAAGGAGTGACATAGTTTAGGAAACAAACCAGTAAAACTAGAAAATAAAAATTGATATTATTTGCATTAGAGTCTATTGGAGAGTGGAATCGTCTCCCCAGGGAGCAAGTGGGTGGGATGGACTAGCTGCCTTTAATTTCTGTAATTCATGCTTAGGAACACATCACATGGGAGGTTTCTGGGAATACTTTAAAATGTGTAAGGTCAGACTGGATGACCTAGGTGGTATGTTCTGACTTTCAGACACCAAGACTGCTCGTAGCATTCTGCTCCTCAGCACTTAATGTAATGGGAGGGTTATTTACTGGCACATTCAATGAACCTTTTTAAATATTAGGATTAGATTTCTTTGAAAACTAAATATCTGCATTTATATTTTGTTCTAAGATTTTCCTACCTGTCCTTATACCAGTTATCTTATTTTTTTTCAAAAAAATAATTTTTATTTGGGTAAATGTTCCATTTTTTATTGTTACCCTTTACTCTTAATTTAGAATTTGAGGTCATAAATATATACTGCTTTTGACACATGATTAATATTGTGAAGAATTTTGGCCTATGAAACACCATCAGTGCTCGGGTGTCTCAGTCCATGCTGCGTGAATTCTTGAGAGCAATGAAACACTGTTTAATGGAGTCAAAGATTTGAAGGCAGTGGTTGCAGAAGTTGAAATTGTGAGGTTTTCAATTAGGGTATGGGAAGAAATACTAGAACTTTTTTTTTTTTAATCGGTTCTTTTAAGTCTTAGTAAGTGGAAATTTTTGAACATTTACTTGGATGGTCAGTGATACCATCACTAACTTAAAACAAAAATCATATGGTATATATTGCCACAAAGAGGGGTCTAGAGGCACTCTCAGAAGTGTACATCTAGGTAAAATGTTTATCTGAGGGATTTGTAGTTTATACTGTGTAAAAACAACTCCATTGCTGGGCATTAAACTCAAGGCCTCAAGCATGTTAGACAAGTGCACTATCTCTGAGCTAAATCCCAAGAATTTGTTTTTGTTTTGTTTGGTGATAACACTATGTAGCCCTGATTGGCTTAGAACTCATGATCCTCTTGCCTTGACTTGGATTGTGTAGTTCTGAGTATAGCTGTCACAAATTGGCAGAGAAAATATTGATAGATGTTATTTATGTTTTTAAATATTTAATTATCTTTTCCTTTCATTGAAAAATTTTTCTCATGTAATATTTCCTAACCCCAGTTTCCCCTCCCTCTACTCCTCCTGCTTCTTCCCTACTTCCTCTTGTATCCAGCCCCTTTGTCTCTCATTAGAAAACAATAAAATTAAAAATATTAAGATGAATCTAACATATCTGAATAGGACAAAACAAACAGAAAAAAATACCAAAGAGAAGGCACAAGAAAGAGCCACTTGTTTGCACACTCAGGAATCCCATAAAAACACTAAACTGGAAGTCATAATATATATACAAAGGATCTATAGGGAAAAAGAGAGAGAAGAAAAGTAAAAACAAAAACAAAAACCCAACAATAATAATAATATAAAATTTTTAAAAAGTAAAAAAAAAAAAAAAAAAAACAAACCCAAAACAGAAAAAAGCCCTGACATGACATTATGAGACAAGGAACATCCAAAGATGCCATTTTTTTTTCTATTGCCCATTTACTGCTGGGAACGCAGCCTACCTTTAAGAGAGTTTGTTTCCCCAATGAAACTCCCATGGAGGAAACTAAATTTTCATTTGTAAGTGGTTTTCAATTGGAGACAGCTTCTGCGTTAGAGTTGTGGGCATGTGTCCACTTCTCCTTTCAGCTCTAGGACCTCAACTGGAACAAACCTGTGCAGGCTGTCTGCATGCTGTCCCCGTCTCTGTGAGTTCATCAATACTGTTGATTTAGAGGGCCTTGTTTTCTTGGTGACCTCCATCCCCTCCAGGTCTTACACTCCTTCTGCCTCCTCTTCTAAGGGATTCCCTGAGTCCTAAGGGAAAGGATTTGATGGAGGAATCCCATTTAGGGCTGAGTTTTCCAAGGGCTCTCATTTTGTGCATTAAGTCTTGCTCTGGGTATTTGTATTTGTTCCCATCTGCTGCAGGAAGAGGCTTCTCTGATGATGGCTGAGCAAGTATATGAGTAAAGAAGAATGTCATTAGAAGTCATTTTTTTTTTTGCTACCCCTTTTCTCATTTTTTTTAGTATTTGGTTTTATTCTAGGTCCTTGGGCTATCTGGTCTAAGGTTTTTGGTCACCAAAACAGTGTTGAGTATGGATTCTATCTTGTGGAGTGGGCTTTAAGTCAAATCAGATAGTGGTTGGTTACTCATAAGCTTTGTGCCACCACGGCACTAGCATTTCTTTTAGGCAGGACACCATTGTCAACAAGAATGTTTGTGGCTGAGTTGGCATTTCTGTTTGTTCTTTGGTGTCATTCAAAGTACCTTCCTGTACCAAATGTGCTAGAATGTAGGGATGAAATCTTTATGTAGGGACCAGTTCGACTTTCCCTTGTTTAATGAGTTGTATTGGTGATGTCTTCAGCAATGGTGCCTTGCTGTCAGTTTGTGGTGAGCAACCTTGGCAACAGCCTGGGTTGTTGAAAATGTGCTTCATGTTCTTTATCCATACTTTTTTTTGAAGGACATCTTCGTTGTTTCCAGTTTCTGACTATTATGAATAGAACAGCATTGAACATGGTTGAGGTGAGCAAGTGTCTCTGTGGAAAGATAAAGAATCTTTTTGGGGTATATGCCCATGAATGGTATAATTGGGTCTTCAAGTTGATTGATTCCCATCTTCCTGAGGAACTGCCACATGATTTCCATATAGTTGGAAATATAGGTTGCACTCCAACCAGCAATAGAAGAGCATATACCATACTCGGGATCCTCACCAGCATGAGCTATCCTTTGTGTTATTGATCTTAGCCATTCTGAAAGTTGTAAGATGAAATCTCAAAGTAGTTTTGTTTTGCATTTCCCTGATGGCTAAGGATGTTGGACATTAAGTATTTCTTAGCCATTTGAGTTTCCTCTTTTGAGGAATCTCTGTTTAAACCAATACTCCATTTTAAAAATTGAATTATTTGTTTTCTTGATACCAGTTTTTTGAATTCTTTATATATTTTAGATATTAGCTCTTTATCAGATATGAATTTGGTAAAAAGCTTTTCCCATTCGGTAGGCTGCCACTTTATCTGAATGAAGCTTTATTCAGAAGTTTTGTACATAAACATAACTCTTTTTTAATAAATAAATTTATTTGTTGCTTCAGGTTACATCTCCATCATAGTGTCCTCTTTCCCCCCTTCCCAGCCCCACCCTCCCACCCTCTACCCCCTAACCCTTCCATCCCACTCCTCTGGAGTGGAGCGTCCCTACATAACAGTCCCTCGCTCCAGTTCAGAAGTCATATGAGGGCCAAGAGCCTCCTCATACACTGGGGGCCTACAAGGCAGTACCACCAATGAAAAGGGTCATAGAAAAACTCCAGGTTTAAATTAACAAACCTAAAATGAGATTTTTTTCTTTTTAGATTACTTACTAATACTTACAATGACATTAGATTAGCCAATACCACAAGGCACAATAATTATCCTTATAAGGCTTCACTTTTACTGTGAAGCTTCTCAGTTTCACGAAGTCCCATTTATTAATTGTTGTTCTTAGTGCCCATGCTAGCAGTATTCTGTTCAGAAAGTCTTTTCCTGTGTCAGGGAGTTCAAGGATATTCCCAATTTCCCTTTTATCAGATTCAGTGTTGATATTGAGGTCTTTGAGTTTTTTGTAGGGTGATAAGCATGGGTCTATTTGCATTCTTCTTCATGCAACTGTCCAGTTAGACCAACGCATTTGTTGAAAAAGACGTCTTTTTTCCAGTGTGTACTACTGGCTTCTTTAAAAAAAAAATCAGGTGTCCATAGGTGTGTAGGTTTATGTCTTGGTCTTCAGTTTGATTTTTTTAATTAACATGTCTGTTTTTGTGGCAATTCCATGCTGTTTTCATTATTATAGCTCTGTAGTATAACTTGAAGTCAGGGATGGTGATACCTCCAACAGTTCTTTTATTATTCAAGATCATTTTGGCTATCCTGGGTTTTTTGTGTTTCTATGTGAAGCTGAAATTTATCCTTTCTAGATCTGTGAAGAATTTTGTTGGAATTTTGATGAGATTGCTTTTGGTGGAATAGCAGTTTTTTATTATATTAATACTACTGATCCATGAGCATGAGATTGTTTAAAAAAGATTCAATTATTTCTATTTCATGTTTATGAATGTTTTTCCTGCATGTGTGTACGTGTGTGATGAGTGGGAAATGTGCTCAGAGACAAGAAGAAAGTGTTGGATACTTTGAACTGGAGTTACAGATGGTTGTAAGTTGCCATATGGATAATGGGAACCAAACCTGGATGGTCTACAAATACAAAAGGGCTTATATCCTCCAAGTCATGACAGACATTTTCAATAAGTAATAAGTATCTTCTTATTGACCATACTGGACTTAAGCAATGATCACTCAAAACACACTGGAAGATTAGCCAAAAGTCATAATCATGTAAAGTATGCACTGATATCCACTGTTATTGACAGTGAAACTTGTAAGGATAATTATTGTGCCTTACGGTATTTGCTCATGTAATGTCATTGTAAGTATTAGTAAATAATCTAAAAAGAAAAAATCTCATTTTAAGTTTATTTAATCTAATTAATTAAAAATCTCATTTTAAGTTTATTTAAGTTAATTTAAACCTTAAGTTATCCTTTAAAAAGTCATGTTTATGTATGCTTTATAATGTACATATTTTCACAGAATCACACATAATTTATACACACCCCAACATTTTAAAATTTGTATATTATTGAAACAATTTGGAGCATGAATGCTTTCCAAATAAGTTCTGGTGAAATGTGCTACATTTTCCAGTTGAGTAACCTTGTCATGTGTTTGTCTCTCTATATCTGCCTGTAACCCATCTCAGCCTGGAACTTTCTAGTAGCCTAGTTTTGTTTTGTCTTGAACTCTTCTTATTCCTCTTGGCTCAACTTCTCAAGTGCTGGGATTACAGCTATGAGTCACCATGATTTGCTGGTATAACCATTTTAGTTACACCATCAAAATGTCTTCTATATTATCTTCTTATAATACCATTGCTGTTAAATCATCTTCAGTTGATTTCCCATGTTGAAGTAGAGAAAGAAGTGGTATTAATAGGTTATATAATTAATCATTAATGCCAAAGTAGATGTTAGTGCTATGATCTCTAGAAATTACTCATAAAGAAAGTTGGATCCAAGTCAAGAAGAAATGTTAGTAGTTAAATATTTTTGGGAAGTGGCTCTTTAATAATTCTGAGGGCAGATAAGAACATGTTAATTGTGTTCTAGCAAATCTTTTAAGTGTTTTTATTTAATAGATCACTAAGAATTATTTATCATAATTCTGCTCATTGAATGAAAATTAATACCAAAGAAGTGCTTGAGTGGCCTTTTTTCTTCTACATTAAGTAGGCTGGGCATTTACTTTGTTCATGTTGTTAATATTCATATTGGTTTCAAAAATATCCATTAGCTCAATTAATTAGTGGAATCAGAACTAATGAAGTTTTGATACACTGAGTCATTTCTACACTAGGCTAGTTTTCTTTATATGAATTGGACTCACATTTTCTTGAAAGAAGGAAAGTAAGGTTTATTTTAATCTATACTCAAAAACCAGAAGACCATATTTTCTTATGTGTTAAGTACCTCCAACTATGCTTTCTTGGGCTTACTAATATGGATTTTTTTAATGTGTGTTTGTTTTCATCTTTATTATTTTGGTTCGTTCAGAATTGTTTCTTGTAGTAAAGCTAAGGTTAATTCTTCAAATACTTATTACTTACAGGAATGGTGTGTAATTTTTATAAATGACCAAACAGCATTTGTGGGACACTTGCCCACTTCAAAATTATTCCATTATAAGAGAAGAAAAAAATAACATGGGGACTGGGTATGCAGCTCAGTTGTTAGAGTGCCTGCTTGGCTAACATGAGTGATGTCCTTAATTCGTTCACTGGCACCACAGAAAGTCGGGCCTGCTGATGACACATAACTGTAGTTCTAACACTTGAGTGTTATAGACAGGAGGATAAGTTCAACAACATGTGTTTAAGACCAGTCTGAGAAACATGCAGATGTTCAAGGTCATCATTGGCTACATAGTGAGTTTGTACTTAGATACATTTATGTGATAAGAGGAGGTATTGTGTGGACATGAAGAGATAAGAATTGGGGCACTATAGTTTTCTTTAAAACGTGTGTGTATGCACACTTGCATGTGTGCACATGAATGGAGGCATCCAAACTTGCACATGAGCTTGTATTGAAGGTCAGAGGAGGATGCTGTGTGTCTTCTTATTATTCTCAGCCTATTTCCTCGAGGCAAGGTCTCTCCCTGAATTTGAGACTAGCATCTTGCCTGGGTTGGGACTGTGAAAGTCTCAGAGGTCCTCCCATGTCTGTCACATCTGGGCTGTGGGAGGCATGTTGGGACTGCTTATTGCTTGGGTGCTAGGATTTCAATTCCTGTCGTTGTGATTCCAGAACAAGCACTCTCAACCAATGATTCATTTCTCTAGCTCCATATCTTTTAAAACCTTAATGTCCCATAGTCTATTTGTAAAGCTTAGGCTGTGCTATTAGCTAGTACCTATTTTTTATTCCCCTTACTTTTCTGCTGTATAAAAGCAATAAGATACAACACTTTTCAGTATTCTTATGAAAATGGATTGCATTCTTTTCATCCTTGGAGTGACCCACCTGCATATATTGGGAAGGTGAGTGTCTGACAGTGAAACTTCTCAGGAGGGTTTCCCATTCTTAGGAGTTTTGTTCATTGAGTGGCTCTATTCCTTTTTGGTACATTATGAATGCATTAGTTACTTTTCTATTGTGTTAAAACATCCTGGTCAAAGTTCTGCATAAAGGGGAAGGGCTTATTGGGATGTGGTTGCAGAGAGAGAGCCGTCCAGGGAAGTGGCAGGCACGGCATTAGGCATGGCCGCTGGAGTAACAGGCTGAGAGCTCACATCGTGAACTGCAAGCACAGAGCATAGTGAACACACTGGGAATGGTGTGAGGCTCTGAAACTGCAAAGCCACCTCAGTAACACACCTCCTCCAGTAAGGCCACACCTCTTAAACCTTGCCAAACTGTTCTACCAACTGGGGACCAAGTATTCAAGCATGAACCTCTGGGGGGCATTCTCATTCAAACTATCACAAAACCTGTTGCCAGTGACATGCTTCCTATAGCAGGGCTGACCTCCTACACTTACCGAAATAGCACCAACAATCATGGTTTTCTGTAGCTGTATCCCTTTGATGTTGAGATCTGCAATAGATCCTGGTTTTAGATATAACCAACACAGGAAATAAAATTGACAACGTATTTCTCAACATTTTAGATGAAATTCATTTGCACTTGACAAGTTGCAAATTCACAGCTAGATTTGAGGCACTAATTAAGGACTGTCTTTTTTTGTTTGTTTTGGAGATAAAGTTTCCCTGTGTAGCCCAAACACATGCACACGCACACACGCATGCAAGGATGGACGGATGCACGCACACACACACACACACACACACACACACACACACACTGAAACCCTAACAAAAGAGCTAATGCTCAGTATTGAAATGACAATGCACCACTATAATTTGCTAGTATTAGCTCTGTGTGGGTGTGTGGTCCATGTGTACGTGTGTGTATGCATGTGTAGTTATGGTGGTAATGGTGGGGGTGTCTTTGCCAGAATTTGATGTTGGATATCTTCCTCAGTTGGCCTTCATCTTGTTTTTTAAGAGATATTTTCTCCATGGGGTCTGGAGCTCACTGACTGCCTAGACTGGATGCTACCAGGTCCCAGGATCAGCCTGTCTCATCTTCCCCAGCACTGGCCTTGCAAGTGTGCACCACTATGCTTTTCTACTAAAAGCATTAAAGTGGGTTCTGGGCCTCCAAATTTAGAAAGTGTTCGAAATGATCTAATATTGTTGTTGATTTTCATTGGAGAATACATATAAGTAATTTTCATTTAAGTTATTGAGAGGGAAGATCTATTTTATTATAATTTTAATGTGAATGTAATGAAAGTTTATTCTTCTTTTTAGGCAAGAGTTCAACACTGCATCTGTTCTGTAGCCAGTGACCACTCAGTAGGACTTCTAAGTTTGCGAGAGAAAAAATGCATCATGTTGGCATCTCGTCACCTGTTTCCTATTCAGGTGATCAAGTGGAGGCCTTCTGATGACTACCTGGTGGTAGGATGCACAGATGGCTCTGTGTACGTCTGGCAAATGGACACTGGTAAGAATAAATGTGGAGAGGGAATAGAGTGGAAGAATGTATTTGACTTCCTGAAGATAGTTCTTCATATGAAAATAAAGCCCAGAAATGTATTTCTATTTCTATTTCTTATAGCTATCCTTTCTAATTTCATCTTTACCCACAAAGGCATATGTAGCATCCTTGAATTTGTTGTGCTATGTTAGAACTTGTAGAGTAGTTCGACTGTCCTTAAAGGTCTGCAATTGAGGGTAATGTGCAAAGGAGGACAGATATGCACTGATGTCTCTGTATTATTTGTGGAATTGCCAAGAAAACTGAAGGAGACAGTTTTGGCTCATGTTCAAAAACAGTAGAAAAAGATAAAACCGATTTTTATTTGAACAACAGAAACGTGATGCAGGCCAGGTAATTGTAGAGGAATTTTAATCTAGCAACATGGCTGGTCAGGTAAGGGATCACATCCAAAGACCTAGGTTTATGTGATCAGGTGGGAATAAAGATATGCCTTTAGTACACACCTTTAATCCCTCTGACTGGAATATATACCTTTAATCCCTCTGGCTGGAATACAGACATGCCTTTAGTACGCACCTTTAATTTCAAACAGTGACATCTAATTGAGGGGCAGATAAAGTGACGAATCAGAGAAAGATTTGACAGAATGAGTTGGCGATAGGATACACTCAACTCTAACAAAAACAGACAGGAAAGAGAGGCTACTTAAGAGCAGTACAGGGAGAGAGAGAGGGAGAATGGTTGTAGTAGTAGTAGTAGGAGGAGGAGTAGTAGGAGTAGTGTGTGTGCCAGTTTTACAGGGGCAGTTTTATGGAGCCAGATTGCAGTAAGAATGAGCCAGAGAATGAGAAGGAGCCAGAAGATTAGAACTTGTTACCAGAGTTAGTTTGAAGTCAAACAGCAGTTCAGTCAGAAGAAGCCAAGAGAAAAGCCAAATTAAGTCAGTCAGCTTGGAAAGGAGTTTGGGCCATAACAGCTGAGTTGAAGGAACCAGCCAGAGTTTATAAAGAACTAGAAGGCGTGAATTTATACAACAGTAAGTCTCAGAGGCTAAAACATTCTAGGTCTAGGTTAGCAGACAGAGGCTGGAAGCTGAAACCATCAAGGTTCAGGTGACAGAAGATTAGATTGTATGGAGGCTAGAAGCTTCCAGGCCTAGGCCTGGGAATAGCTAGAACAGAGAAAGAAACACTCTGGGCTCAGCCCAAATTGTATATTCACACAGCTTGGGTATGACTCTCATCTCTTCCCCACATCTGAGGGAATAAGAACATATTTACATTTACTGGTAATATTAAGAGCCAAATTGAAATAGATGTTGCAGACTTTAGAGACTACACGTGAAATTTCTACTTCCAATTTTCTGTATGGGGTATAGTATAAAATAAATATTATGTATTATATATTATGTATACAGTATTAAGTCCAAGTGGATCAAAGACCTTAACATAAGGCCGGTCACACTAAATCTACTAGAAGAAAAAGTGGGAAAAACCCTCCAACTCATTGGCACAGGTGACAACTTCCTGAACAGAACACCAACAGCTCAGGACCTGAGACCAACAATCAATAAACGGGACCTCATGAAACTGAAAAGCTTCTGCAAGGCAAAAGACACTATCATTCAAACAAAATGGCAGCCTACAGACTGGAAGAAAATCTTCACCAACCCCACATCTGACAGAGGGCTAATATCCAAAATCTACAAAGAACTCAAAAAATTAAATGCAGAAACCAAATAATCCAATCAAAAAATGGGAGACAGAGCTAAATAGAGAATTCACAAAGGAGGAATCCCTAATGGCTGAGAGACACTTGAAGAAATGCTCAACATCCTTAATCATCACCGAAATGCAACTCAAGACAACTCTGAGATTCCATCTCACACCTGTCAGAATGGCTAAGATCAAAAGCTCAAATGACAGCACATGCTGGTGGGGGTGCAGGCTTGTGTAACCACTATGGAGGTCTGTCTGGCGATATCTTAGAAAACTTGGAATAGCTTTGCCTCAGGACCCAGCCATACCACTTCTGGGTATACACCCAAATGTCTCCTCACCAAATCATAAGAAAGTTTCCTCATCTATGTTCATAGCAGCCTTATTTGTAATAGCTAGAAACTGGAAGCAACCAAGATGTCCCTCAACTGAAGAATGGATTAAAAAACTGTGGTACATCTACATAATGGAATATTACTCAGCTATCAGAAACAATGAAATTATGCATTTTGCAGCCAAATGGATGGAACTAGAGAAGCTCATCCTGAGTGAGCTAACCCAGACTCAGAAGGATGCACATGGTATCTATTCACTTATAGTAGAATTTTAGCTATATAGTACAGGATATCTATACTACAACCAACGCACCAAAGGAAGCATGGACATAGACTTTTTGTTTGTTTGTTTTTTAGTTTTCTCTCCCTGGCAATGAGACACTTCTCACTGGTGGTACTGGCTTGTAGGCCCCCAGTGTATGAGGAGGCTCTTGGCCCTCATATGACTTCTGAACTGGGGCAAGGGACTGTTATGTAGGGACACTCCACTCCAGAGGAGTGGGATAGAAGGGTTAGGGGGTAGAGGGTGGGAGGGCGGGGCTGAGATGGGGGGAAAGAGGACAATATGATGGAGGTGTAACCTGAAGCAACAAATAAATAAATTTATTTATTAAAAAAAGGATGTACATTATAATATAGTATAGAATAATATTGCTTGGCTCAAAAGCACAGGTACTGATAGATGTGTATATGCAGATCAGTAAAGGTTTTACTAGGAATGTTTTGGCAGAAAACTTAATGTTTTCGCTTAAGTTAAAAAAAAGCATATTTGATAATACTTTTGAAATCTTAAGCAATATGTATCAATGATTAAAATTCTTTTTTTTTTTTTTTTGAGACAGGGTTTCCCTGTGTACCTCTGGCTATCCTGGAACTAGCTCTGTAGACCAGGCTAACCTTGAACTCACAGAGATCCACCTGCCTCTGCTTCCTGAGTGTTGGGATTAAAGTCATGTGCCACCATGCCCGGCTAATGATTCAAACTTTTGAATGATAATTTACTTACTATTTAAAATGATTCTACTAAATGTTTTTATTCCCCTTCTGTTTGTTCTACGCCTTCTGTTTGAAGTAGATTGGATACATATTTTTGCTTGTTCTGCTACAGCATAGGGAATACTGTTCAGGCCCTTTGGAAATACATAGACATATCTTCAGTAATCTTGACAAGAAAAAGCATTCTTGAAATCTAACAGACTTATTTTGCATTTAATTTTATGTTCTGCTTTATGTTGTAAGAGAGATTAATATTTTCCGTTATATTTTGAAAGCGCTAAAGATTAAAAGAGAGGAAAGGCAGACTGAAGTCACACAGCTCCATGGTAAACATTACCACTGTGACATATATCTTTCTGATCTATTTTTGGGTAATTTTAAAGGAAGAATTGCTTTGGATGGAGAGGCAGCTCAGCTGTAAAGAGCATGTTAGATTGCTACACACACATGGGGAGCTCACAAACCCCTGGAACTTCCACTGACTGTCTCTTCTGGCATTTGCAGGCATTCTCACTCACATGTAAATACCCACCCAAAAACACACACATAATTTTTTTTAATGTGTAAAAAAGAAGGAAGTGTTGGGGTTTTCCTGGGGAGTCCACCCACAAGACCTGCACACACCTAATCCTGGCTCTCATCATGCAACTCCTGCACCAGCTCAGCATGAGACAGGCTAGAATCCCTCATCCAACACAGCTGCCAGGAAAGACCACATGCTGAGGTCATGTTGCAAAAACACAACCAATACAGAAGGCCAAGACAGTGTGTTCCCTGTAGCCCCACAAGACCCTCACTAGTCCCTGTGTAAATGTTCTCCATGAGGAAAACATAGGTGAACCCCAGAACACAGAGCTTAAAATATCATCAGCTTCATAAAAGAATTTGAGGAGTTTAAAGAAGATGGTACTAAATAGCTTGAGCATAGAGGGGATAGCACTAAAAGACTGAGCTATGGCTAACAAAAGATTAATTCATGACCAAATGAAACAATGAAGACAATGCAGGATTTGTAAACTGAATTCAGTGAAAAGATATAAATAGTGAAGAGAAATGGAGCTGGAATATAGATGGAATTGACAACCTTAATAACCCAACAAGAAGATTCAGAGGAAAGCCTTTAAGGTAGAGTGGATCAAGTAGAAGATAGAATTTCATGACTCAAAGATAAAGTAGAGCAATTGGACCACTCAAGAAAGAATTTTAAAAGTTAAAAAAAACCAAACACATACACACAAAAGGATCATGCAAGAATTATGTGACACTATGAAAAGACCAAATGTTTGAATTTTAGGCAAAAAATGAAGGAGAAGAATGCCAAGTTAATGGGATAGCCATGATCCTCAACAAGATCGTAGAAGAAAACTTCCTCAAATTAAGGAAAGACATACCATACAAATACAAGAAGCACAGCACACCAAGAAGACAAGACCAGGAAAAAAGGCCCTATAGCATATTATACTTATCTTAATTTTTAAAAAAGATTATTTATTTATTTAATATGCATTGATGTTTTGCCTGTATGTATGCCTGTGTGAGGATGTTGGATCCCCTGGAACTGCAGTTGCAATCAATTGTGAGTTACCAAGTGGGTGCTGGGAATTGAACCCAGGTCCTCCGAAAGAGCAGCCAGTGCTCTTAACCACTGAGCCATCTCTCCAGCCCTTGCATATTGTACTTAAAACGCTGAATATGCAGAATGAATAGAAAGTATTGAAAGGAGCAAGTGCAAGATCATAAGTCATAGATGAGGAAAACTCATCAAAATAACCACTGATTTCTAAATGGAAACTTTGAAAACTAGAAGAGTCTGGAGCAATGCACTCCAAATTTTAAAATACCACAGCTGTCAGTCTAGACTACTTACTTTACCCAGAAAAACTATCTTCTGTAGTTGAAGGAGTTAGAAAAACTTTCCTAGCTGGGCGTGGTGGCACATGCCTGTAATCCCAGCAGATGCAGGCAGATCTGTTCTACAAAGTGAGTCCGCGGCAGTCAGGGCTGTATTATACAAAGAAACCCTGTCTCAAAAAACCAAAAAAAAAAAAAAAGAAGAAAGAAAAAAGAAAAAAAATAGACAGACAGACAGATTTTCCTGGTTCAAACAGGCTAAGAAAATTTCTATGCAGTGTTTACTATCCTAAGTAGAATATGGGAAACAATACTTTAGACTGAAGAAAGGCTATATACAGTAAAGAAATGAAACTATAAATATGGAAACAAAAAGTATAAAACACAAACAGCACAAAGGAAAAAAACATAAAATAATTGCAATTAACCTATACCATTCTTTTAGCAATAACTTTAAATATTAGTGGCCTCAATTCTTGAATCAAAAGACATAGAAAAAAGACAGGCTGGCTGAATGGATTTAGTATCAACTTCATCTTTCTGTTGTGTCCTTGACCCTCAACTTCAAAAACAGGCAGCACCTTAAAGAGAAAGCATGGAGAAGAGCACTGCCAGCAAGTGGAATTGTAAAGTGATTAGTATTGCTACTCCATTAGCTGGCAAAATAGAGTGCAAGTTAAAACTGATCAGAAAAGATGAAAAAGACCTCATCAGAATCAAGGGGACAGTTAACCAAGACATTATGATCTTAAATGTATATTTAAAGATCATATGATGAACCCAATTTCATAAAAAGTATAATACTTTAATTAAATACATAGACTAAGGTCAACCCAGTAACAGCGAGTAGTTTCAGTACCCCCCCCCCTGCCCCTTTCTCCAGTAGACAGGTTATCTGGACAAAGAGAGCAAGACAAAGATGGGGGAGGGAGAGAGAGGTTAGAATTAATTGACATCATGCATCAAATGGATTTAACAGATATCTACAGAATATTCCATCCAAACAGCAAGAGTTCACGCCAACACAGTGGCCAATGGAATCTTCTCAAGAATAAACTGGACTCATAGACAGGAAACATACCTTCAGAAATTCAGAAAGATTGAAATAGCTCTGTGCAGCATATTTGCCATAGTGCCACAAAGCTTCAAGTTACCAGCATCCTTTTGTCACTAGTAAGTACAAAAACTCAGAGATGAAATAGAGCATTACTGAATGGATCAATGAAATAAAAAAAAATCCTGGAACTGAACAACAATGTAGACAATATGATAAGACTTCTGGAACACATTAAAAACAGTTCTGCAAGGGAAACTACAGCTCTAAGTGCCGGCATTATAAAACAGGAGCACAGATGAATGACTTGATGTAACTCAAGAATTAAAAAAAAAAACATACTAAAATCCAGAACATGACAAGAAGTAATAAAAATCAGAGCAGAAATTATTGAAATATAAACAAAACAATACAAAGAATCAACACATCTAAGATAAGATCATCAGACCTTAGGACACCAAAGAAACTCAGACTGTTATAAAGGGTTAATTTAGAAATCTGTTCTCCATTAGGTTGGAAAATATGAATGAAATGGATTATTTTCTAAATTCATCCAAACTACCAAACTTAAATCAGGAAGAGAACAACAACGTAATCAGACGCACAGTGAATTAAGAGACTGAGACGGTTGGGAAGAAGCCTTCTCATTAAAAACAGCTCAGGCCCTGATGGATTTATAGTAGAATCCTATCAGACTATCTAAGAAGATCTACAGCCATTCCTTCTTAGACTATTTAAAAACAAATAAACAAACAAACAACAGCAACAAACAAACATAGAAACAGAAGGAATACTCCCAAACTCCATCTATACGGCCAGCGTCACTCTAATACCCAAACCAGGTAAAGACACGAAAAAACTACACAGGATGACAGGCCAACATCTCTGATGAACACACGTTTAAAAATCCTCAATAAAATACTTATAAACCAGTTAGAGTCAGACATCAAAAAGTTTATTCACTGTCACCAAGTTGACTTGATCTCAGAGATGTAAGGATGGTTCAGCATACACGTTAGTAAGTGTAATAAATCATATACATTGGCTGTAAGTAAAAAATTACTTGATCACTTCAAAAGATTCAGGAAAAGTCCTTATAAAATCCACACATTTGCATTGTGTTAGGTACTATGACAGTCTATTATGGTTATTTTCTAAGCTAATCAGAAATCAAGTTGCTAAGAGACAAGCAACATCTGCTTATCCTAATATAAGAGATAGATAGGGCCTCTTCAAAAACCTCAAGAGATCTTTAGAATATGGCATTCAAAGATGTTTTCTTAACTTTAGATTTTTTTGATATTGAGACATATCAACTCCTGACAGCACCCCTTATTCTACTCCAAGTAGAAGATGAGCATCGAAGAATCTCCAGTGGGAGATGATTGAATTAGTGGCAAGCCTATCTCTTGGCAGGAAAAACCCCTTGCTTGTAGACAGAATGCTGTCCAAAAAGGACAAAACTTGGAAGCAGGTAAGTCTACAGCCTAGCTCTGCCAAGACAGGGTAGGCAAGTCCTTCATAACCCCTGCTCTACAATCAATGTCTGTCAGAGAAACGGGCCAAACGACTGAAGATTGATGCTGTAATGTATGGAGAGAAAATGGGAACTGTCCAGGCAGCCACTGGTATGTCATTTCTTAGTTTGGGAAGCTGCAGGCCCTGTACTTCCTATTAAATCAGATATATTTATCCCTCTTGGGTCTCTGAGGTGGTTGAAGAACAGATAGCTAGAGTCTCATAATTAAATTTTGAGTTGTTTAGGAGTCAAGAGAGTGTTATAGATCTAAGAAGATATTTTTAAAATTGTGTTGCAAGTTAGTATGAATGTTGAGTCAGATATAGAACTTTAAACTCATGGAGATGTTTAGATAGTAGAATGTTAAAGTCAGGTACCAAATACATATGGACTGGTCATTGGGAATGTACGTTAAGCCATATAACCCTCATAACTGTGGCCTAATTACCTTTGTTGTACTGTATTGTATTTATTATTATAAGAGAAAGAGCCATTTGTTGGACTGAAAGGGGAAATTGTAGGGGGAAATAAGATATACCTTAAACTTAAAAGAAAAAAAAGGGAAGAGGATGGGGGGTTGAGGGTGGGAGGGTGGGACATTTTGGGGGGAGTAGAGAGGGGATTGTGATTGAGATGTAACTTGAAGAAATAAAAAATAAAGTAAAAAAATTCCACACATCTTCAAATAGAAGTTCTAGAGTGTAGGACTTGAAAGAACATGTTTCAACATAATTATGACTTCAAAACTAAAGCCAACATCACCCTTAATGATGAAAAACTTCAAGCAATCCCTATGCATTTGAAAAGGAACAATGCAACTAAAGTATGACACATAAGTGAATAAGAATCTGAGGATGTTTAACCTAAAATCAACCAGCAGAGTTGATTTCTAATCAAAGAGAGAAGCACTCAATACGTATGCGCAGGTTTAGGTTTGCGTGTTTCCCCAAGCACTGTGAGAGTGGTTCAAATAGTCTTCAGAGTTTAAGTACATTTCATACATCAAATCCTGCCTGAATCTCATTTGTGGAGC
Source organism: Lophiomys imhausi (assembly GCA_907164525.1). Classification (NCBI taxonomy): domain Eukaryota; kingdom Metazoa; phylum Chordata; class Mammalia; order Rodentia; family Muridae; genus Lophiomys; species Lophiomys imhausi. The sequence goes on from CAJQZJ010000605.1 coordinate 39,639, forward strand.
TTCATTTTTTATTGATATGATAAATAAATAAATTTAATAAATAAATAATGTCAATACCTTCAGGTTGTACCTTCCTGACTCTCCAGGGGCCTTTATATCACTAGCTACAGCTTGAACAGCAAGAAGAGGAAAAACATGTATCTTCAGTCTCAGCTGAAATCCAAAATAAACATGGCTTCTCTGTTTTTATTTGTTGAATTTTTTCACTATGGATTTGCAAGAACTATATTTTAAGGTAGTGTATTTAATTAGCCAACAAATAGATAATCGTACATAGGCATATTAGAATGAACAAAACACCCTAAACTCTCTAGCTCTTGGAGTTCATAGTTCTGGATTTGAAGAGGCTGGAGAACTATCTTAGTGGTTAAGAGAGCACTTGCTGCTGTTGTAGAAGACTCAAGTTCAGTTTCCAGCACCCATATAACAGCTCATAACTGTCTTCAACTCTACTGTCAGAGGTTCTGACACCCTCTTCTAGCCTCTGCAGGTACCAAGTATGCATGTGGTGCAGAGACATACATGGAGGCAAAACAGTCATACATATAATAATTTAATCTTAAAAAACTTTTCATATACAGTTGATGAGCTGGTAATTAGGATTAAGGAGAAGTAAAACAGAAAAGAGAAATGTAAAATAATGTGGGAGTGTGAAAGGTGATGATGAAGCCCAAGCTATGTAGGAGGAAGTTTGTGTTCTCAGTTAAGAAATCTGTAAACCAAGTGATGGTGGTACACACCCTTAATCCCAGCATTGGGGGCAGAGGCAGGAGGATCTCAAGAGTTTGATTGAGGTCAGCCAGGTCTACAGAGTGAGTGCCAGGATAGCCAAGGCTCTACTAAGAAACCCTGTTTTGAAAAACCAAAACCAAAAGAAAAAAAAAGAAAGAAAGAAGGGACATGTAGATGGAGATAAATGAAAGGGAGGCCAGATGAGGTGCTTTGAAGTGGCTTTGAGTAGAAATAGTACTTATTTTATAAAATATGGGAAACATTACAGTGGGGAAACAGAATCCAAAAGATGGGGATGTAGTGTAGTGGTACGCCACTTTCTTCTTGCCTATCATGTAGGAGGCACTGGGTTTGATAACCAGCAATGAAGAAAATTTTGCAGACTAGATGGAGAAGACACACCATTTCCCTTCCTGATTTGTGGATGCTTCTTGGAAAAACAAAAGCTTCAGAAATCATTGAAGTAGAAAATGGACCCGTTTTAGTGAAGTTTTTAATTTTGTTGTTGTTGTTTAACATTGATAAGAGGCTTTAAGAAAGGTAAGATCATTGAGTCTGATGTTTGTAAAGAACGGAAAAGTGACAGACAGTCAACAAAACCCTCCTGAGAAACAGAAGAGGGGAAAAGCCTGCTGGAGGTTCTTGAAGTCTTGGCTTTGAATTTGATTTTTCTGGGAAGGTATGGGAAACCTTAGAGGAGAGGAAAAATTGTGGAACCTACATGGAAGATTAGTGTATGAAGGAAGTACAAGGTAATCTTTGTGGGTAAGTGCTGATAAGATGTTCCTACAAAAAATGCTATGCCATTTTTTTGTGTAATTAAACAAATTAAAAGTTCATAATATTGCATAATATATGTGGACATGGTTCCTCCAGGTGCTCTGGACCGCTGTGCAATGGGGATCACAGCGGTAGAGATACTGAATGCTTGTGACGAAGCTGTTCCTGCTGCTGTAGACTCACTTAGTCATCCTGCAGTCAACCTGAAACAAGCCATGACCAGACGGAGTCTTGCTGCCCTAAAAAATATGGCCCAACATAAGCTGCAAACCCTTGCAACTAACCTCTTGGCTTCTGAGGCCTCTGACAAGGTGAGTTTTGTATGTACTTTCACAGTCTGTGGGCTCCATGGAAGATCATTTAGTAACATAGCTTTTCCCAGTACTGAGCATTTTGACAAAGTAAAGGATTTTTCACCATTCAAATTATCTTAAAATTATTTTTACTGAACTAAATGATGTTGGTTTGGTATTACAAAAACACAGTTTTCCCCTTTATGTAATATTAAATTCAATTCAATTTTCCTAACTTATACTTCCAATCCAGACAGTAGCTTCTTCTCTGTTTGGCAGTAGGATTATGTGTACTGCTAAGCAGCAACATTCTTGGGCCATTAAACTGATCACTCATCCTTTGTTTTGCAAAGCTGAGCTGCTGTTTATTTTGTAGCTCTCTTTTATTCTTGATCTCCCTTTTTTATTAAATGGCTAAACTTGTGCTTAAATATTGAAGGGGTTGAATGACTCACCTGTAACCTGACAATTATCCATCAATTACTGAATGAGATACTGTTGACTGTCCCATTGACCCGTATTCTCCAGTAATTGGCAGTGATATAACCCTTTGATCATCCTTTCTTTCCCCAATACATTAATGTTTTATCGGCTCTGTTGTGTTTTATCTTTCATTAGTTGGGCTTGTGAAATCCTTCTGTGGTTTTCCTCTATGCTTTCAGGCCCATGCTGTAATGTTTGAGGAGAAATCACAGCTTCAATGTGTTTGCTGTGTTTGTCATTTGTTTCAAAGAATCATATATTTAACCCAGGAAGTCATTGTCTCATTATACAATGTGGCGTGACTTTAATTTTGTGCAAATGTGTAAAACAATGTATTAAAGATTGCATGTGTCCATGTTGTTATCTTTGAGAAATAAAAGATATATTCCTTTTCTTAATGGTAGCTCCTAGAAATAAAAAATTAGAAAAAGAATTATGTAGCTGGAAAATTAAAGTAAAACAAGTAGTATAGTACTATTTATGAATGGCTTTAGTAAGTGGTCATGGTTCATTATGTGATTTTTACAGTTTTGTTTGTCTCTCTTTTAATAGAGTATTTTATAGTGCATTAGTGATAAGAGCAGTAGAAGCTGTTGTAGAGTAATTTTTGCCTACACAGAAAACAGAGAAGGGGGAAAGGCTTAGGAAGCGGAGGCTGCAGGAGGATAATCACTTCATGAAAAATGTATGTTGGTTGTACCATTAAGGGGTTCTCTGACTATTTGTGTCTGCTGTCACAGTCTCTGTGAGTTCATACATACATCAGCCCTGTTGTGCTCCTTGGAGTCATCCACCTCCTTGGACTGTTAGAATCTTTCCACTTCTTTCACATAGATCTTCTACCATAGTAGTTTTCCATATGGTTTTTCAAAAGGTTTTTAGTGGTAGTTGTTCTTGTATTATTAAGGATTGTTTTAGTTAGCCTGGAATTTTGTTTGTTTTTTTCTCTATGAAGTTGAAGACTGTATTTTCAATTTCTGTGAATTTTGAAATTCTGTGTTGAAATTTTGATGGGGGTTGGATTGAATTTGTAGAGTGCTTTTGTTAGGATGATCATTTTGCATGGGGACTTAAATTTTTTTGTCTTGTTTTTCCTTTTGTCTTGTCTTCCTTTGGGCAGAGATCAAATGTTTCTTCTTTTTATTTTCAGTGTTTAATATGGTGTAACTACTTTACATGTTTAAATTACTTATAACATGCCTAAGACATTTAGGAAGAGGTTTGTTTGGACGTGTTAGATTAAAATCATATTGTGAAGGAACTTGATTACAAGGGCTGAGGGTTTAACATGGGATTCTATGATGTTGAATAGTTTTCAAAGATTTTGTTGAGGAATATTTTGCTGTGTTTAATGGCATCTATAGAATACTAATAAGTGTTGCCATGGGAAAGTAGATGGCTCCTATACTGATACAGTGAGAGGCCATGACAGTCAGAAATGGGATTAGGCAGTGAAGATGAAGAAGAGCTGGCTTGTGCACTCCAGTGTAAGTTGAACAATTTAGGTTTTCCCAGATAAGCATGAGAAGATTCTGACTTTCAGGATTATTTCAGAGACACTAGCCCACTGCTAATAATAGAATTAACTGTAGTGTCTGTGCCGTGTATCTTGAGGGTGATTATAACATAACAGGAGATGGATGCTTCTTCTAGGTGGCAGTGTAAAATGAGGGTGTTAGAGAGAGCACCACACTTCTGAAAAGAAGTGACAGGATGGAAAGGTAGAGCAGTGTTGTTGAAAGCTGCATTCTAAGCATAGTAGCTATCAGCATCTCCATCAGAACAGCTGCAACTGCTTGCAGGCGGCCCTCAAGGTGAGGCCTGTTATCACTCCTGTATAGAAGAAGGGAGTAGAGAGGGTCACATGAGAGTCTGGCCACTTCTCCCTATGCTTCTCTCCCAACTGTATGTAACTGCCCAAATTACATGTAGTCTCATGGTCCTAATGTCTCCAGAAGTGATAGAGTGTATTGAGTTTGAAAGTGACGCTCCATCTATGGGGAGGTCATCATATGTGGGAGAGTAAGACTTATCAGGGGTACAGATGCTTTGAGGTTATCCCTGCTGCTGTAAGTGACCCTCACCTGTGCTCCACAGTTATCTGTGTGTGTGTAAGAAAAGATTTAGAATGTAGTTAGGAATTATGCTGGTCTAAAAAAGTGGCCGCTGTAGATTCTCTTTACAATCCATGAGGTCACAGCTCTGGGTACTTGAATAGGTTTCAGGTACCAAGCATGCTTTGCTTACTGTTGAGTAGTTCTTAAGTCTATTTAGATGGATGTTAATTACCACCAACACATGAATGCCACTATTGCATCTTTATGGATATCTTGCTGTGGTGGTCACTGTTGTGGTTCACAGGTGTCAAACAACTAAGATTATTAATTTCTTCCCCTTTTGGGCAGTTTGCATAGTACTTTCTGGTACTTTGGAAGCTAGACTAAGGGAAGGAGGCTTTCAGATTAAATTCAGCTAAAATAATTTGAATTCTGTCTTACGTGTGTGGGTTCTTCAGCAATAAGGGCTTATGTTCAACACAGGTAAATGTAATTCTTACTGTTCGTCAAAGAAGTTTCCTTCTACAGCAAATGAAAACAGTTACAGAAAATCATAACGGGGCATAGTGCAGAGGTCAGTGGCTTGTGGAGAGCCCAGCATAAATGCACACATCTGTTGTCCTGCTCCTGCATTGTGGAAGCACATGCTTTAAGCTTCGTGGCCTCCTTTGTCATGGGGACGTATTTCTTAGTTTTAGGGAATATGTGAACAAATGAGCACAGCTTACTTACAGTAAAGCTATTCATGAAAGCAGGTGGCATGCTCTCTTTATTCATGGGCTAGTGTGCTGACTCTTGTACCAGAGGATGACGTTATTGACGTGAGAGCTGTGGGTGTAGTTTGCCTCAGGAACAGCTTTGCTTCATTTTAAGAAGCACTTAAAGTGAATACTTGAGAGTGACTTCTGTGTCTCTCTCTGTAACTTGCTAGGTGTGGGTCATGTTGAACAGTGACCATCCATAGTGTCTTGTCACTCTTGAAACAAGAACCAAACTTTTGCAGTGACCTGTGAGAGTCTGTTCAGATGTGTGCCTCCTTCCTTCCTTTCATTTCAGTCTTTAACCTTTGATGTTCTAATTCTGGATACTGGCTTCTTACTAAGTCATTGAGTAATAGTGAGAGACATGAGAAGTTAGATTTTTAATAGTAAAATAATTGTGGTCTAATATGTAGGACTATGTTATTAGATTTGGTGGTGGTTTGCACTAGAAAGTTAAAAAATTAGAGTGTGTGTGTACATATGTGTACATGTGTATATGCTGTATACACACACACACACACACACACACACACACACACACACACACACACACACACACACATATATGAGCCTGTATAGTATAAACAGAGGCTAGAGGAAGACATCATGTGTCCTGCCCTATCATTTTCTGCCTTACTCCTTTGAGGTAGGATCTCTCAGATCTGGAGCTGGTCTGGCAGCAAGTAAGCCCTAGCAGTCTTCTTTCTGCCTCCCACCACATTGGGGTTCCAGTTGTGGGAGACTACATCCAGTTCTTTATGTAAGTTGTAGGTATTCGGACTCATGTCCTCAGTTCTTTCTCAGCCTTACAGAGAAATTTTAAAATACTGTCAATCTTCACCACCTGTGACATAAGAACAGGTATGATACCTTAAAAGAGTAATATTTTGTATATCATAATCATTTTATTGTTTTCTGAATACTTACATTCCATGTGTAGTAACCAGAATTTTTCTCTTCTCTTCTCCATAATAAAATGTGGACTTCGATGCAAGGCATCAGCTGTAATCCCACCCAGCACTTGGGAAGTTAGGCAGCAGCATTGCTGAGTTTTATTTTAGCGTGGGCTGAACATAATGAGGTTCTGTTTTACTGCCTTTCTCAAAATGGGCCTGTGTATTCTATGAGATGTTTATTTCTATAGCATCAAATACTTTGAAAAACAGGGATTTGGGGAGCCAACCTTTTTGTTGTTGTTGATTTTTCAGTTTTACTCTCTGGATGAGAGACACTCTGCTTCTTGCTGTTTGAAGGATATTCTGAGTATGCGTGAGCTCCAATGACTCGACTTGATCATTGTGCTCTTGATTCTGCTGTAAATGAAATACATGTACATCTTCTTTGTTGGCTTGCAGGAGTGCTGGAGTGTTCTCCAGATTCTTTATGAACCTCTCTCTCTCTCTTTTTTTTCTGTTCTCCTTTTAGCAAGCTGCTGTGGCAACTGCCAGTCTCTACTACTCTTAGTCTATTTTTCTTAGAATTGCAGTATTTGGACTTACATATACTGCCGTAACATCTGAGGTCCTGCCTTCTTTCCTCTTTCCCTCTCCATGGCCCTCCCCCACTCCATCACTCCCTTTCTTCCTTTCTCTCTCACTTGTTAGCTTCCTCCAATGAGAAGAGGACTGGTATCATGCATGCTTGGTATGTATGTGCTCTACCATTTTGAGTTTATTTTAACTTACCTAGTTTCATATTTATTTTAAAGCTATCTATTAAATTGAACCAATATTTTTAAATTTTATTTTATTCTCATTATACTTTTTTTTTTGAGGCAGGGTTTCTCTGTGTAGCCCTGGCTGGCCTGAACTCACTTTGTAGATCAGGCTGGCCTCTGCCTCCCAAGTGCTGGAATTAAAGGCATGCACCACCACACCCAGCCTCATTATACTTTCTATAGATTTTGTTGGTGTTCTCTTAGCTATTTGCCCTAGAAACTATATAATGCATATCTTTTCCTTATTACAGTATAAAAATAGATTATTGCTGGGCTGGAGAGATGTCTCAGCCGTTAAAGGCTAGGCTCACAGCCAAAAATAGGTTATTGATATTATTATTTTCTTGATAAATCTAGGATTATAAAACATTATAACTTTATTTGTTCTCTCTCTCTTTTATATATTAGCTATTATGCAGTCTACATGTAGTTTAAGTACATATAGTTAAGTCCACATGTTATTATTGTTGTTGGTTTGATCAGCACTTAATATTTATTCCCCCCCTTCATTTTTTTCTGGTGTTTTTGAGATAGGATCTCACTTTGTAGCTCTGCTGTCCTGAAACTCACTATGTAGACTCACAGAGCCTTCCTGCCTGAGTGCTGGGATTAAAGGCATGAGCCACTGTGCCCTACCTATCCCTTTGTTTTTAATTTAAGGTCATTTCTGTCAGACCCAAAGGAAACTCCAGTTTCCTAAACACCAAAAAGCAGTCCAAATATCCAGAGATGAGCTCAACCTGGACTATAGGAAGATTTCTGTTTGGATAAAAGGCAGCATTCCTCAGGAACTTGTAAAGCTCGTTCCTATGTGCCAAAAGGAGTCATTTCCATTACCTCTGGACAAAGGAGGGAAGTGCACAGATGGGTCTCCAGCTAACATATACCCGTGGTGCCTGTCAGCATGTCAGGCATATTTCAAGAGTCTCAAGCATCCAGGCTCTAAGCTGTTATGCATTTCAAAGAGCCAACCGAGGCTCAGCTCATGGTCCTTCCTTCCCTCCCCAGATATTCATTATTCTCCTAATCCAGCTAGGCTAACTGTTCTGCAGCTCTTGCTAGTCTCAATATTCTCATTCTCTCTCTCTCTCTCTCTCTCTCTCTCTCTCTCTCTCTGCTGTGGTCTTCTCTGCTCTGCTTCTCTCAGTATCTTTTCTCCAATCCTTATTTCCTGTTATTCTGTACTTTGTCACAGATAACCTTGACCATGTCCACTCTACTGGCCATTGTGCAGCCCATTGTTTTTCTGCTCTGGACTCTTCCAGATGCCTCTGTCTGTTTCTCCCTTTGTCTCTCTGTCTCTTTGTTTCTCTCAATAAAATCATATCATGGAGTGGTCATGCCAGCAGTTTCGTTCCTGCCCTGCCCCCCCCCACGTTTGTTTTTCCTGCCAGCAAAACAACAACTATTCACCGTGAGTAGACTTTCAGAGTTTTGGAGGCTGCAGGCCCTGTACTTCCTATAAACTCAGATATATTTATCCCTCTCAGGTCTCTGAGGTGGTTGAAGAACAGATAGCTAGAGTCTCATAATTAAATTTTGAGTTGTTTAGGAGTCAAGAGAGTGTAATAGATCTAAGAAGGTACTTTTAAAATTGTGTTGCAAGTTAGTATGAATGTTGAGTCAGATATAGAACTTTAAACTCATGGAGATGTTTAGATAGTAGAATGTTAAAGTCAGGTACCAAATACATATGGACTGGTCATTGGGAATGTACGTTAAGCCATATAACCCTCATAACTGTGGCCTAATTACCTCTGTTGTACTGTATTGTATTTATTATTATAAGAGAAAGAGCCATTTGTTGGACTGAAAGGGGAAACTGTAGGGGAAAATAAGATATACCTTAAACTTAAAAGAAAAAAGGGAAGAGGATGGGGGGTGAGGGTGGGAGGGTGGGACTGGAGGGGGAATAGGGAGGGGACTGCGATTGAGATGTAACTTGAAGAAATAAAAAATAAAGGAAAAAAAAGTTGTTTTGCTGTCAGGAAAACAAACGTGTCGGGGGGCAGGGCAGGAACGAAACTGCTGGCATGACCACTCCATGATATGGTTTTATTGAGAGAAACAAAGAGACAGAGAGACAAAGGGAGAGAGAAACAGACAGAGGCATCTGGAAGAGTCCAGAGCAGAAAAACAATGGGCTGCACAATCACACAAGTTTGGGATAAAATGCCTTTAAAATTTTCAACTCAGGTTGTTAACATTTTCTCTAGTTTGAAAAAACTAAGTTTTAATTGTCTATAAATACAATATGTATGATTCAATTAACCAGTAAAACTAAACTAAAAGTTATAACTAAATAACTAATAATAAACAGTTTTTTGTTTTGCTAATTACATTATTTTTGGTTATTTTCTTGTTTTGAAGAATTCTTAAATTAGACATGACTGATTTATTTATGGTGATTTCATAACACCTTCAAGCAGTGAATTTCCAAGGGATTACCTGAAACAACTCTTTGGTCCTGATGCCTCATTGGTCATGTACCTTGTGCTCAGTAGGTGTTTAGTGCATAGTCAGAGTAGTGATCATATCCTGAGCCAAAGAAAAGTGCTTTCTTCTATGATGGTTTTAAATTGAGATCCTGTTTCCCCTTGGAAATGCATTAACAGAAGTTACTTGGTATTAAGAGAAAACTTGTACTGCTATGGAATGTATGTGAGATACAGCAGAGTTTTTTCTAATTACCCTATATAAATCTAATTATAAATTGCCAAGGAGCACTAAGTAGATTCAATCTATGACATCAGCAGCCAGATCCTTCTAGCCCTCATCTGTGATTCTTTATCTTTAATTCTGCTGTGAGAAGTTGAAGTTATTGTGATAGAAATATAAAGATTTTTGACTAATTATAAAAAAATTAGCACTTTAAAGAATTAAGTTCTTTTAGTATTTGTGAAAAAATTCTGTTCTTTATTAGATTATATAAAATATTTTGAAACTTTTTGACCTATAGTTTATGGTATAAAGTAATTGAATCAGTCTAGTTCGGTATTCATTTATTGACTAGTTAGGCACTGTGGTAGACCCTGGAGAACCAAATGAATAATACTCTCAGGAAATGTGAATATATAAATTGCAAAGCTCTGTAGCCAATGGCATCATGAGAAATCAGAAAGTATTGCAGAAGTCTCCATAGCCCGAGGTGCTCGGGATTGGCTCTTTGGAGGAGAGCTAAGTGGAGTATATTTAGATGATGAATGCAGAAGGGTTGCAGTGTGCTCAGCAGAGAGGGAGGTGGAGAGATGCTGCTCATTAAGTCTTATTGGAGCTTCTGCTGGAGACAGGTAGTGGGGGCAGATAAAGGTGAGTCCATCTTGAACCAAGGGAAGGTGCTTAAACTTCTCTCTTTACTTCAGTGCCTTTCAAAATTTAAAAAAAAAAATCTTTAGAGTTCTTTACTCAAATGGAATTTTACATGAAAACCAGTCAATAAATTTGATAAGAAGGAGTACAGTGGAGAATTTGAACTCAATAGTTGAATTGAGTTGTATTCAATGGGAGCTGATGATTGATTGGGTATGAGTAATAAGGAAGGTTTATCTAAAGGTCTCCTGATTGATTGGACAGAAAGTGGCTCTATCAAGTGTGGTATTGAACGTACGAGCAGGTTTTATAGGTTTTTAGGGACAGTGAAGAGCTGTTTGCTGGGTTTGTGGTGAACCTGGGGTTCCTGTGTGCTACATATGTCAGTGTTTGTCAGGTGCTTTAATTTAAGGGACTGAAACTTGAGTAAAGCGTTTCATGCATTGATGAATTGTGTGTGTTTGTGTGTGTGTGTGTGTGTGTGTGTAAGCTAGTTCTTAGTTCCATGGAAGTAAGTGAGATCATTCATATACATACTTTTAGATATAGGAGCTTTAAAGGGAGCAGGATAAGGAAGGACTAGGGTAGGAGAAAAAGGAAACATATTAGGGAACCAGGAGAATGTGCTGATTAGCAAAGTAGGAACCAAGAAGGGCAAGGTAGAAGATCACTGTGTTAAATGCAATCAGCATTAAACCTTTGGAACAAATGAATACGTTTGTCAGTCAGGTCTGAGTATCCTTTCTTCATACTGTCTTTCCCGGGGCAGAAACTGGACTATGAAGGAATGAAGAGTGGAAATAGAAATAGCAACTGAGGTTTGAGAGGAGGTGGGAGGAGCAAGAGAGCAGTTAGATGTAGTTGTGGAGACAGCAGGAATGCCCTTGGTTGAGGACAAAGAGCCAGCAGAGAGAGGGAGCCTCAAGATGGGGAAAGGAGAATTGATTATTGATAAACGAGGAAATTCAATTCAGAGGCTTTGCTGTGGATGAAGAAAACGTCATTTTCTGAAATTGAGAGGAGAGGCTGCTGTTTGATGGGATGCTCTGGAGTTAGTGGGTAGGAGAAAGGAGGAAACATTTCTAAAGCTTATGCAGTTAAGGGAATTCTGTGGGGAAGCAGGGCACAGAAGTAGGGAACTGAGAATGGCAGAGAGTAGAAGCTAAGAACAAGGAGAAAGATGGACTGAATTTGCAGTTATAATGGGCTAGAATCAAGGCATATGGGAAAACAGAGGATACATTTTCTTATTGCAGAATTGCAGTTCTGTCATTCAGAGATTAAAGAAGGATAGTGCAGGGTAGCTGTGAAAGATTGATTGTTGTTAAACATGCGGACACAGCTGGATGAGGAAGGATGAGGCTAGTAGTCTTTGAAGAAATGGTGGAATCCAGGGACAGAATGCCCCTTGATGGCAGTTACCAGACTGTGTGGCACATTGAAATCACCTAGGATCTCTACAAATTACTGTGGCCCACTCCTACGTCAGCCTTTCTGATTGATTTCATGAGCAGGTGCAGCAGTGCCCTGAGAATTTCCGGAGGTCCAAAGTACATTCTGATGTGCAGCAGCTCTGAGGGTGCAGAGCAGGTGTGGTGGGGGTTTTCAACTGAAGAAGGTTCTGTCATGAATGTTCAGGGTTTCTGAGGGAGGCATGGCTGTGTAGTGTCCGGCTGAGCCAATGGGAAGGGCGAGATGACTGGAGTGGAGAAAGCCGACCTATGAGGCCCTCTGTGACTTCCAATCTTAGGTGATGAAAAAGAGAACTTGCTGTTTCCTCGTGTGTCAAGGGCCTCCCAGTGAGAACACAGTGCCATCGGAAAGGCTTTGTACAGGAACAAGGATGGAGAATATGGTTTAAGAATAGCACTTTCACATGTGTCTTCTAGTAGTCTGTGAAATAATAGCCTGAAATTCATGCAGATAACCCTCTTTTGAAGAAAAAAGTGATAAAACTAATAAGATGTTATATTTTAAAAGCAAGACCAACATTGGAAACCTATCTTTTTTTCTGTGCTGATACTAAGCATCCCAATACGGAATCAGCGTTTGTGCAATAAAGCCTTTGTGCTGCTGCTTGGGATGTCACCTGAGTGACATGCAGTTTGAATACCACTTGTCCTTAACTGTGTAGCCATATGTTATCATGACTATAAAGAACTACCAAGTACCTCTAGTAAAAGTAAGCAAATGTGACCTTAGTAATTCAATTTGCCTTGTTACTAAATGACTCTGTGCTTATGTGCTGTGGTCCCTTCACTTGGAATTGTTTTATGTTTTTATTTTTTTAATAAATATTTTTAAACATTTAAATGTTTAAAATCCTTTAAGAGAGTCCCTGAATCACCAATATAGCCACAAGCCATAAGTTGAAGATCAAGATCGCTTATCTATTTGGATGGTGCATTTTCCTAGAATTACCAGGAAGACTTTGAATCTGTGACAATGACGACGTTTTAATCCTTTTTTCTGTATAGAACTCATATAGTGACATATATGACTTGATATTGCACACCCTAAAATTAACTTTGGATGGAAATATATTATGTGGTCACCACAGGGCATCAAGCTGTGGAAGATCCGAGAATGGGAAGTAGAATTCCTGTTTCTCACGTTCTTACGAAGCACATGTACATTCACACACTCAACAGCATCAGGCTTTTGGAAATTCATCTTGTCTCAGGCAAGTGGGTGGAAAGACAAAGGCTTGAGAGGCTTTTGTCAGCATTAGTCAGGGTTTTAGTACTTATGGTGTAAAAATTCTTGGTTTCTAGTCTCTTTCATGTGTATTTCTGTAAATGCAGCCCTTGATGTTCCTGCGACTGGAGCACCTTGCCTTAACTCCTCCTCTTCTGAGCCTCAGTCCAGGACTGTCAGCCGACAGAAACCTTAGGGAACGTCCTCTCTGATCTCTGATGCCTGGATTGTGTTTTTGTCCTAGTACTAATTCTGGTGTTCTGACTTGTGAACAAGTGGGCACATCCGTTTCCCATTTCTGTTTCTCTAATCGGGGTGGCTGGGTGATCATTGTGAAGACTGCCCCTTGCTCTGAACTTCTTCAGTAGTGTCCCTAGAGCTGCCGCCCACCGGACACTGCTGGCACCTGTTTGTGCCAGTGCTCTGCATTTGATGCTGTGCCATATCTAATTAGACTACTGAATATCTGTAGGGAACTTTAGCCACATACTAATTATGATTTGAAACAGCAAAACAAAACTAGTGCCTACAACATAATTGGAAAACTGTGCCTTCTAGTATTTCCAAAGTTCTCTGCTAGGTTGAGAATGACTGCATAGAGAGGATTCTGTGGTGTTCTTCCCACAAAGTGTCCCTTAACTCAGTGTAAGAAGCCTAGTATTTGAGGGTTCCTTTCCCTTAACTACACCTTCCATCTCTAGAGTCCATGCAGAACTGATGCTGAGATCTCTTAATATCCACTATTATTTAAAACATGTGGGAACCCAAACTCAGAAAGATGCACATGGCATCTGTTCACTTATAATTGGATTTTAGCCATATAGTACAGGATAACTATAGCACAACCAATGCACCAAAGGGAACAGGAACATAGACTTTATTTCCTGGCAATGAGACACTTTTCCCTAGTGGTTCTGCCTTATAGGCCCCCAGTGAATGAGGAGGCTCTTGGCCCTCATATGAGTGATGAACTGGAGTGGGAGACTGATATGTAGGGACACTCCACTCCAGAGGAGTGGGATGGAAGGGATGGTGGTAGAGGGTGGGAGGGCGGGACTGGGAGGAGTGGAAAGAGGCACTGTGATGGAGATGTAACCTGAAGTAATAAATTAAAAAAAAAAAAAAGCCCATGGGAAATGACAGATGGATGCAGAAAGAACCTGATTTCCTCCCACATTTTTACCATGGACTTGTGTGTGTGTGCTCCCAAGTAACTGATGAAGCTTTTAGCTTAATTTTGTCTTTAACTTTAAAATAGGCATAATTGTGTTGTAATGAAGTTAAATATTTTTTTGGGGGGGTATTTCAAGACAGGGTTTTTCTGTGTATCTCTGGCTCTCCTAGACTCACTTTGTGAAACAAGCTGGCCTTAAACTCACAGAGATCCGCCTGCCTCTGCCTCCAGAGTGCGGGGATTAAAGGTGTGCGTCGTCATGCCAGGTTCAAGTTGAATGATACAACATGCTCCAAACATTTTTCTGTAACAAGGTGGATTTTATTATTTTTGTTTTATTATTCACTCTAATTATTTTACTATACTTAATACCTCTACCTTCCTTCCAACTCTTGTTCCTTCCGACCCCCCAACACTAGGTGGGAGAGAAAGAAGGTTAAAGGGAAAAATGACAGAGCTCTCTTTGAGCTACTTCCTGCTGATTAGGGTCCTCCGGTTCTTTGGGGGCAAAATCAATCTTGGTAGTTACTATATTCAGTAGTCCAGCAAATCAGCCAACTAGGAAACAGCAGCAGGAAGGAGCAGCAGCAGTTTGGAGAGCAGTAGCACTAGGAAGAGCAGACTTCTTTGTAGTGCCCCCTCCTCCTCAGGTGTCTGGCTTTTTTCCCTCAATCCTAAGAATTCAGGCGCTGTATGTAGGTGGTTAAGCCACACCCCCACTAGCTCTTGAGGCACATATTGATTACACCTGGGGACCAACTGAAGCAGCCCCACACCTGGAATTAAACAAAAAGTCTCATAACTTTTTTTAAAAAAATAAACAAAACTCTTACCACATTGATCACAATAGGTATTCACCACATACTGGTTTAATACTTGATTGTTGATTGATTTCTGCATTTGTTCAGCATGTGTTGAGTTCATGCTATGAGTTAGGCTCTGAGCTAGAGCCAGTTGGAGAGTGCATTAGCTACCCCCACACAAGCAGGTGCTGGCACTGAGCAACTCCTGTTCTGGTATAGGAACCCTAATGTGCAGTCCCCAATGTGACCCTCAGACTACTTAAGGAAGGAACCAATGGGACGAGCCCCACCCAGGTAGATGAACTGACCTGCAGAGCTGTTGGGAAGGCTTTTCTGGAGAAAGAGAGAGAGAGAGAGAGAGAGAGAGAGAGAGAGAGAGAGAGAGAGAGCCAGAGAGAGAGACAGCCTTGATATCAAGAGGAAAAGAGAGGGAGTGGCCCAGGCAGGTATCATAGCATGTAGGATGTCATTGTGGGTAGGAATGGTGGGTGTGGCCAGCAGAGCAGTGGTGAAAGAAAATAGCGGTGAATATGTTAGAATCTGTTAAATTGTGAGTGTTTCTGGAATGAGCCATCATTTAGCACATCAACCAGGGGCCTTGTCTTTTCTCCTTCTCATGTGTCCACTTTTAGTTTTCTACTTTAGTCTTGTCCTTACCCAGTCAGCCCTGCAGATCTCACCTTTGTACCATTCATTTAAAAATGTAGCAAGGGTTGACAGAAGGCTGTGTTCCCAACAGGGGATCTTTGGAGTTTGCTAGGCCCTTCACTGCACTTCTCCCTACTACACCCACCCCCCCCCCCCACTGCAGTCCCTGCATGTTTTAACTATTTTCATGTATCTCTTTCACATATGCATTTGATATAAAATGAGAGGAGTATTATCTCCCTTCTACCAAGAGGGGAATACTGCTTGTACTGTCTATTAGCCATTCTCAGCCCCTGAAGCAGGTAGTCATTTTGTTATATTGCAAACAAAGTTTTGATTAAGGAATTCAGCTGCTCATATGTGTTGTTACAGAGGACTTCCGGTCTTGTTGTTTGGGGCTCTTGGCTCTTTAGCTGGAGTTGAAAGTTGATTTCCTGTGCTTCTGTTGAATTCCTACTGTATTAATTTTTCAGTCTCAATATTGTTTAATAATTATTTTGTAGTAATAGCATATGATCTTTAGAAGAAATACTTTCAAAATATATTTCCTATGTAAGACGTGTTTGTATTTGATATTTATAATTATACCTTATTTATGTCGCATTAAATAAATAGCAGTAAAACACAAAAGCTCTACTCCTTGATATGTTTATATCTTCTTTTAGTTTTTATTTATTTAGGTGCTTGTTAGTGGAAAAACATGGAAAGGAAAGGAAATGACAGACACTGTATTATTTATTATATTATCATTCACACATCATCATGAGTTCTCATCCCATCCAAGAGCAGGTTTTTAAGATAAGTGTAGTAATTGTCCATTTCCAGATGAAATCGGCATGTTCAGGGTCGTATGGCCACAGACATATTGTTGAATTCCAATAGAACTGGATTCTTTGAGACACTTTTGTCAGCCTAGCCAGTAGCATGAAGAAACAGCAGAGGGCACCAAATAGCTATATTGGGCAGACAAATGTTCCTGCTATGTTTGTGCCTCCTTCAATATCTTCTTCCCTTTTTCTCCTCCTTCAATATCTTCT
>CAJQZJ010000605.1:57207-140107 GCA_907164525.1 Lophiomys imhausi
TCTCTCTCTCTCTCTCTCTCTCTCTCTCTCTCTCTCTCTCTCTCACACACACACACACACACACACACACACACACACACACACACAATCACAAGTCAGTGTTTCTGTCTTGCATTTGATATGAAAATCAGCTAACATAATGCTTGATAGTACAAATCAACTCTGTTTTTAGATAAAGCCCATATCAAATGATATTATAGATTGGATTCAGGAGGAATAATAAATCACTAGACTATTTAAAGATAGCATGGAAATCCAGGTTATTGAACAATGATTTCAGAATAAGTGAGCTTTGAAGTCAGGATCAATGAAATGAATGGTGACAGAGTAAAATTTCTTGTAGTCAGTGGATAAAATGGAATATACTTAAAATCTTAAACTCATTAAAGACCCTTAATATTAGTAGTCAGAAATCATGGTATCAGATGTTTCAACAGATATGATTTCATTTAGAATATATTCAATTATATAACATGAAAACTTATATATACATGTCAACATTTTTTTCCGCTGAACATTCTGGATTATTATGTATTGTTTGTGGTATCTGCCACATGATTCATACATGTGTGAATGAACCCTGATATCAGGATGATAGCTCTATTGTTTTCTTTGGGTTTTACTTGAGAGATCATTTTATCTAACATTCTTACCACAGGTTCACTTTCAGGTATGAATCATCAGTTCAGTATTTTTTTCCCCTGTATGTTTCCTTTTCTGTTATTTTTTAAGTCAATTTTCTTTATCCTAAGATTTTAAAGGATGTTGAGCATAGTGGCAGATGCCTTTAAAACCCCAATACTGTGGAGGTAGAGACAGGTAGATCTCCTTGAATCCCAGGACAGCCAGGGCTACATAGAGAGGACCTGTCCCAAAACAAAAATGAAAGAAATCTCCCAAGGCTAAATATGTACTTCTTCTGTGCATAAAATGAAAATTACAATAAATTATATATTTAAAATAAGCAAAAGAGAAATCTGTGTGCTGGGCTGTTTTGTGAATGGAGATATATATTTAGTTATATATAATTATATTTACTAGGAAGTTGGCGACTCAGTCATTTGTATATACTTTGTAATTTAACTTTCCTTTTTAGCCATCGTCAAGTAGCTTTTCAACTATTCTTTTTCAGGACAAATACTTGGCTTCCTTCCAAACATGTTATACACAATAGGTCGCTCCATGAATGTTTGTTGAACTGAATTTAATCCTGCTCTGTGACAACATTAAGGCGAATTGTCCATACACATCCAGGGGTTCTAATAATGTGACAAGGTGACCCTTCTAGAACTTTTTCCTCATTAGCTAGCTTTGAAGTTGTTGGGAACATCTGAGGACCTGAACGAACCAGTCTGGTGCCAGGTGTGCATATTTTATCATTAAGCTACGAAAACCTTGGAATTTACTTGATGTTTTTGTTCCTTTCCCTATAGCTCACCTTAGCACCACATGCTGGAAAGCCAGGCATGAGAGTGACTGACTCTGCCATTTCTTTACCGTTAGCCGAAACACTGTTCTCACAACTTTGATAGGCATCTGTTTTTTGTTGTGGCAATTTTTCTAAGTCAGTAGAATTGGTTATCTATCACTTTGGTGATGTGAGAAATGACAGCTCATCCACTGGGTGATGACGAGTTGCCTTCTCTCCCTTTCCCTTCAGTCTTACTCTGCCTTTCCTGTTATATTTGCCTTGGTGGTGTGTTTTCTTATCTTTTA
The DNA here is from genome assembly GCA_907164525.1 of Lophiomys imhausi. NCBI lineage: Eukaryota > Metazoa > Chordata > Mammalia > Rodentia > Muridae > Lophiomys > Lophiomys imhausi. The sequence continues at coordinate 58,924 of CAJQZJ010000605.1, forward strand.
CACTCTCTTTTTGTGTCGATTGCTGTTCGATTCAGTTTTTGTCACAGGCAACACATTTAGTAGCTCTGAGATGTTGTAATAAAGAGTCTTACAAACTCACATACAGACATGGTATGAATTAGATAACCTGTTTGTTGTGAGCATGTGGCTGTCTGCTGGAACACCCTCGGACGGAGATGCAGATGCCTGCAGAGCTGGAGGTGCTGATGGGCACATGTGTGACTGACATCAGATGAGACGGTTTGAAGTCGGTCCACCTTGTGCTTTCCCTCTTACCTTCTTTTGTCAAGCCCTTCTCACTGTTTCAGTAATTGCTTAGCCAAACTTGTTTGATTTTATGTTGTTTGGCTGGTAATAGTCTCTTTTTCCTAAAAGAATGTTGCAAATATTTTGTAGAAAGAACATTTTCTTTAGGAGCACTGTGAAGACCTTCTTCTTCTACCTAATGTTGTTAACATATTTTCATACCTATTTTTAGAGTTGTGTACCTAGGATTGTGCTACCCAGTGCTAACAACTAGAATAGTTCCTGAGCTGTAGCAACAGCTTAGTATATACTAGATGTTATTATTAATGATAATTTTCACATCAATTTTATTTCGGACATAATGCTCATATATAAGTTCACAAATGACTCATTTAAGTTAATGCACTAAGCCTAGTGTCTGATGGTGCATGTTCAGTGTTTGAGAGGCAAACATGTATAACAGCTGGAGAAGGGGAAGGTAGTGCATCATCTTCGCTCTGCCCACCTCTCACATTCTCGGGGCTGTCGCACCTTTATCTTGCTCATCTGCCTGGCTTCAGCTGCCTCCCGTTTTGTATTTGTGACCGTTCTCTTGGTTTTTTTTTTTTTTTTTAAGCTAGTAGTACTGCATCTGTTATGTGACCCCTCTTTTGGATAGGTGTTCTTGTGACATTACTGTATAAAGTTGTATATTCAATATGCTTAAGGGAATTCATTAGACAGATTCTTGCACGCTCCCAGCCACACTAATTGAGGTCTGCTGGTCAGGTCCAGGGACCTGCATTTGACCAGAAGTCCAGATGATTCTGCTGCAGTGATGCTTTGGCTTGCAAAACACAGTTAAAAGCTGCAGTGTGATCTTGGGAGCTCTTCCTGAGCTGCGGCCTCCGTACCTCATCCTGACCTGTGCTGGCTTTCTCAGCATCCACCCTGTGACTTGCTTCATCCTGACCTCTGCTGGCTTCTGCAGCATCCACCCTGTGACGCGCTTCATCCTGACCTCTGCTGGCTTCCTCAGCATCCACCCTGTGACGCGCTTCATCCTGACCTCTGCTGGCTTCCTCAGCATCCACCCTGTGACGCACTTCATCCTGACCTCTGCTGGCTTCCACAGCATCCACCCTGTGATTTTGATTGCCACTCTCCTTTTCTACATTTTGCTTTCTTTCCATTATTTTGCTTGGTCAAGTTAGCTCTTCTGTGAGGGGCTCCCTGTACATCACCTGAGATAGATTTCTCCGCTATGCTCCTTTAGTTTCATATTGACTATTAAGCAGTATAATTTTACCACTTTAGGTACATTCTTGAGGTCAGTTAACTATAATATAGAAAGGGTTATATCCTCCTTTAAACATCATTCAACTCAGAGAAGTTTATATAATGGAGGCAGTGATAAGATCTGCTTTGAGTAATTTTCGGATGGTGAACAACTTGAGATACTTTGTGAATGACAAGCGAGGAAGTGGAGAAGGAGTGTGGTCCTCCTGTAAACATGTTCAAGGGTCCAGATATCTGGAACTATTCCTGGAAGCAATAAATGACTTGGTTTGAAGTTATATGGGTGGTGACTCAAGGTAGAATGAAGGCATGAGCAGCAGTATATCTGGAGGATGTTTTGTGCTTTGCAAAGAAGTCTGGATTTTCTACTCAAGTTATAAGATGCTATTGATAATCTCTAAAGCTAGAAACACAGTCAGGAGGGATGGAAATGGAGACAGGAGACCAGTTAGGGGAATTTATTGTAGCGATTATAGGAAGAGTTGATGAGCAATACGAATAATTTTGTAAGATTTTTATAGCATTCTTTGTTCATTCTGCTAGATTCTCTGGTTGCACAGATTGAATAAGGCATAGTTTATCCATGTTTTAAAACTACCTCACAAAATAAGGAAGTTATAAGTAATTAAAATAATAGCCATATAAATATTTCTGAGATATCCAAGTGTCTGACACGTGGTAGATGTAAAATGTTAGGGCAACTAAATATACTGTGGGCTAACCTTTCCTTGGCAGAATTAAGAGTCTTCTCCTCAACATGAATGAGATATACTTGACAGGGAACTGGAGAGATGGCTGGATGGTCAAGAGCACTCACTGCTCTTCCGAAGGTCCTGAGTTCAATTCCCAGCACCCACATGGAAGCTCACAGCTGTCTGATGCTGTCTTCTGGTGTCCATATTTACATGCAGACAAAGTACCCATGTACATAAAATACATAAGTAAATCAATCTTAAAAATAACATATGTATTCAAGGCATTCACTGTACTGATTTGCTGTGCATATATATTGTGGTTGAGAGTTAGGGTCGTGTATAAGAGAAGGACTTAGAGAAGAATAAATGAAGACTCGTGCAGAAGGAAAGATGAAAGGATCTGTGTGTGAGGGTCGCAGATACGGTTCAGGAGCCTGTTTGTTAAAGCTGAAAGGAGAGTTTATAAACGGGCCTTAGATTTGGGGTGAAGGAGTCTATATTTTATTCTATAGGTTTATTTTCTAGTTATGAAAAATAGTACGTGTTAGTTATGTACAATTTAAGAAATATACATAAATTCTGAACAGAATGTTCTATGATTTCACTAAAAACTAATTGTTATTTACATTCTGGCATAACATTTCTTCCCATCCTCTCTTGTGACATTTATGCATGGGCACATATGGATTTTACACCTACACACACACAAACACAAGCACCATGTAAGTGAACTAGACAGGATACACTCTTGTCTCCATCAGACAATGTCAGATACAGAAATAAGTGGAGGACCTGCCCCTCAGACCCTCTCCACTTTGAGTAGATTTGTTGCAACAGACAGTAAGAAGGGGGAGAAACAGAAGGGACGTGGTTGGTGTTGCTCTCCTTCTAAGATGCAAAACCAAAGACTTGGGTGTGTCTGTCTTTCTGGAGGGAAACTTGGTAGGTGGGAAAGATTGAAGGTAAGAGGCAAGGGAAGGATTTCACCGCGTAGTGCTTCAGGAGGACCTGCAGCTTGTTCAGGTGCAGCCACGGTTCGTTTTCAGAGTCAGTGAATGTCGCTGAAGCCCATTTTAATGTCTGTGGAGACTCCCACTTCAGTAATAAGCTTTTATTAGTGTATACTTGGTTTTTAATTCATTGCTATTCTAATGATTGTGTCAGTGTAAAGTTCTTCTAATTGCATAAGCTCATATCTTTTCCATGTTGCTGGTTGGCAAAGTTATTTTCAATGTTCCAGAAGCCTAAAAAAGTCAGCTTCATAGGCTTTTTAATTCAGCTATTTATTGCTCATTAATGAATGTTGAAATTAAACACTTTGAATTGTAACTTTTTTTTTTTAATTTGTTACAGGGGAATTTACCTAAATATTCTCATAACTCCCTGATGGTTCAAGCAATAAAGACAAACCTAACAGACCCGGACATCCATGTGCTTTTCTTTGATGTGGAAGCTTTGATTATTCAACTCCTGACTGAAGAAGCCTCTAGGCCGAATACCGCACTTATTTCCCCAGAGAATTTGCAAAAAGCATCTGGCAGTTCAGACAAAGGGGGCTCTTTTCTAACTGGGAAGCGAGCGGCAGTTCTTTTCCAGCAAGTGAAGGAAACTATCAAAGAGAACATCAAGGAACACCTCCTTGACGACGATGAGGAGGACGAGGAGACGCTGCGGCAGAGGAGGGAAGAAAGTGATCCCGAATACCGGGCCAGCAAATCCAAGCCGCTGACCTTACTAGAATACAATCTCACTATGGACACTGCAAAACTATTCATGTCCTGTCTTCACGCCTGGGGTTTGAATGAAGTTCTGGACGAAGTTTGTCTTGATCGCCTCGGGATGCTGAAGCCACATTGCACAGTGTCCTTTGGTCTCTTGTCGAGAGGAGGTCATATGTCCTTGATGCTTCCTGGTTATAATCAGGCTGCTGGAAAACAACCGCTTGGGAAAGCGGAAATAGGAGGGAATCCGCCACCCACTGAGGGCGTGGGGAAGGGAACCTACACAGTGTCTCGGGCGGTCACCACCCAACATCTCTTGTCCGTCATTTCTCTGGCAAATACTTTGATGAGCATGACCAACGCAACTTTCATTGGGGATCATATGAAGAAGGGACCGACCAGGTGCGGCTCTGTAGTTTGATTTTATTCTTTATTTGAAAAGGGATAAAAGAACTGTACTCTGTATTTGCGATTGTTTATTGTCTTTTTGTTTTTTGGCTCTGTACACACCAACCACGTTAGTCACATTAGTGATTTCCCATTAAAACTGTACAACAGACATTTCTAAAACACCTGGTTTAAAGCACAATTAAATTATAGCAATATTATATGTATGTAGATATGCTTACTAGCTATTTTAAATGGATTTACAGCGTAGGAGTTGGTCATACAGGCTTGCTCTGGAGTAAATAAAATCTTTGTACTTTTTTCTGAGGTAACCCTGACTGGCCTGGAACTCAGCATAGACAGTACTGGCCTTGACGTCACAGACTGGCCCAACTCAACCTCCTGAGTGTGTGTCACTGAGAATGACAATTTCTGTTTTTTAGTTATGTACTTATATGTGGGTCTGTGTGTCAGTGAGTGTGGGCACCTGTGGAGTCCAGAAGAGGGTGTCATCCCCTGGAACTGGAGCTCCAGCTGGTTATGAGCTACCCAGTGTGGTGCTGGGAGCCACGCTTGTCCTCTGCAAGAGCAGTATGTGCTCTTGACTGCAGAGCCATCTCTCCGAGCTCTGGAAATACAACCTTAAATTTATAGCTTCTGGAAGTTTGAATTGACATTCAGTTCAAAATGTGTGTGTGTTTGCATTGTTTCTCATTGTAATCTGTATGCAGTAATGGTGTGTACAGTAAAATGGTTTTTACTTGTCAATTGGCTCTGGAATGTGGTAATAAATACAGTCCAAAATGTGCAATATGGAAGAAAAAAAACTTTTAAAACAGAATACTTTTTTTTTTTTCAGATAAGGTTTCTTTGGATAGCACTGGCTATCCTGGAACAACAGGATACTTTTAAAACAGAGTGTGTTGATGTTTTTACAATACTTAGTCTGAATGCTATTTTCCACTATTCTATGCTTATGAAGACGGCTTACTGTTATACTTCATTCAAAGTTGACCACGTCATTGTTTTTAAACCTAAGAAATACACAGATAGCATTTATTTTGTATCATGCTTTGTACTAATTACTTTACAGAAATTGATACAGGAAGTTGCTGAGTGAAACTCCAAATGAGACACTTTACCTCTAGATACCAAGACTTCTTCATGCTGTATTACCATATATATGTTGAGTACTTTTTAAATCAGTTTTTGTTCCCTGAACTCCTGTGTGCGAGAGATAATGTGGCAGGCTGAGATCCCATGTTAATAGTGAGAAGAGAAGGATAATTGTTTTTACTTGTCAATTGTAGTTCATTGGAGTGTTTGAAAATACATACTAGGACTAACAAAGTATAAATTTTAGTTATGAATTTTGCATTTTCTACTTCATAATTGTGTAATTATTTTACCAGAATTTGAAATGGATAATATATATAGGTACAAAACTTAGAAAATTGTCATCTTTTTAAAATAGTAAGTTGAAAATGTTCTGTGTATTTGTTTTCATTGAGAGAATAACATTTTGAATCACTGTGGAAATAGGAAAATGTTCAAGTTTTCTTTTTTCTTTTAAAGGCCACCTAGACCAGGCACCCCAGACCTTTCTAAGGCAAGGGGCTCTCCTCCACCTTCCAGTAACATTGTGCAAGGACAGATTAAACAAGGTAAAATTCAATCTTATTAAGTAATTGTCATGACATTCCAGCTGTAGAGGCTGAGAAGGCATTGCTAATGTATAATCATAGAATTTTGTCTGTCTCACATTGTTGAAAGAGAGAAAAGTTGTTATATTCCAGATGTAAATATGGATAATTAAGATGTCAGTTAAAAATAAATCAGATTTATTTGGAAATTGATAACTGAGCATATTTCAGATAATTTTATTAGATGGTCTTTGGTCTAATTTATATATGTTAGGACCACCTTAACTGACAACACTAGTTAACTGTGTGTATCTTAAGTTTAAAAGTTATACCTATTTTTAGCTCTGCTTGGGATTGTTGGAATTCATAGATTTATGCTACAGCTAGTTAATGTCCTGCTGTTTGCTAGTGGTGTTTATATTGCTATTCACAAGTCAAAACGCCTATTAAACTGTTCTTCATATTTAAATCATAATATACCATCACTTTCATTTTTAGCTTTGTTTTTCATTGGGAGTAGGAAGGGAAAAGACTGAATTTCTTCTCATTTTGAAATCAATTCCAAATATTTCTGTGAATTAATAGACTATTACTCCTGAATGTATTTTTAATATCCTTGTAATACTGACAAATTAAATACTGACCTCCCCCCACCCAAGGATGTTATTGGGTCACTTGTGTTCACATAAGTATCTTGGGCCAAGATCATTGCTGAATTTCCTGGAATGAGATGATGATTAACATATTTAATTAATATACCTGAGTTGTAGACAATAATAAACACTGCCCACTGTCCTCATTATGGACAAGAAGCTCCTGGGTTCTGTCATTCCATCCTTCCTTTCTACCTTCAGGGACCCTTTCTCTCCTTTCTCTGTCCTTTAGTAAAGTTATACTATCACTTTTGGGTGGTTTACATTATCAGTATAGAATTATATATAGTTGCATTTAGATAACTTCCATTATATGTATCACATACATTATGCATATATGAAAGGACACAAAGCAGAAATGTATATAAGCTGAGCATCCTTGCAACTACACCATTAGTAAAGGAATAGAACTTGGGTGGCACTACAGAAACTCTCTTTGTGTTCCCTAGGAGCCACTATGCCTCCCTCTACCAAAGGGACAAAGGGTTGAGTGTCCCTCATTTGGAATCTGAATATGAAATGATTGAGAATCTGAAACTTGAGTGTTTTCAGGATGCTGGAAGTAGAAAAAAATTTGTAATGTTTATTTATTACTTCAAGTTACATCTCCATCACAGTCTCCATCATGGTGGTGCACGCCTGTAGTCTCAGCTACTCAGGAAGCTGAGACAGGAGGATCGCTTAAGTCCAGTACTTTTGGGCTGTAGTGCGCTAGGCCAATCGGGTGTCCACACTAAGTTCGGCATCAATATGGGGACCACCAGGTTGCCTAAGGAGGGGTGAAATGGCCCAGGTCGGAAACCGAGCAGGTCAAAACTCCCGTGCTGATCAGAAGTGGAAAATTTTACACCTGATCTCACCAGTAAATTAAACTCAGAACAAAGGTGCGCTTAAAAAAAAAAAAAGCTGAAGAATGGGTTGTATATAAAACAAATGAATTCTTTATTTAAACTTGACTCTTATCTGTAAGATAGCTCAGCATGATGTGAAATATTCCAGAATTGCAAAAAGCAACAACTCTTACAATAAAGTGCTTCTGGAACTTTGAATAAAGGGAGCCCAGTTAGTACCATCTTGTGACTTCTTTCCTTTTTTTTTTATTAAATTTTTTTCTTTGCTGTCATACCATCTACATTTCAATTCATAACCTTTATGGTTTATTTTGCATTTCATGAGATTTGCTTGAGTTATTTCATCGAACAGTATATGTATTCTTTTTTAACCTCTATTATAAATTTATCAGCTTTATTTCATTAGAACTATAGTTTGCTACTCTTGTTACTGTGCTGTGACTTTAGATTTTATTCCCAGTATACCCTTTATTGCATTTAAAAATACCCTAATATTCTTAATTTGTTGAGATTTTAATATTTTTATTAATAGGTATTAAATATAGTTAGATTTTCTTTCTGATCTGTTGAAATGATTATATATAAAGTTTCTTCCTTTATTTTCTTCAGGAGCTAAAGAATATTAACATTTTTCTTTGAAAAACATTTGGCATATAGATCATACTTCATGGTGACTTATCCATTTTATAGGTTATTAAATACAAAATGTAATTTTAGTTTAAACTAAATAGGGATGTTAGTGCACAGTTTCATTTCTGGCAATGCCTCTCCGACAGGTAATGGGCTCCCAGAGTGAGTGACAGGTGGTTCTTTGATGTCTCACTAAAAGCTTGTGTAGATGAATATTATTTACTCTCTGTTGGGCTATGTGACTCATAAGTGAAAACTTGTAGGCCTAAAATACATAAGATTTTTAACTATGTATTTTAACTTTTGCATATATTTCAAGTTTTTTTAAATTTTTATTTATTTTTTTATTTTAAATTTATTTTTTTTATACTTTATTTTTTTATTTCTTCAAGTTACATCTCAGACACAATCCCTTCCCTACTCCCCCCTCCTGTCCCACCCTTCCACCCTTTCCCCCAACAGCTCCCCCTTTCAGTCCAACAAATGGTTCCCTCTCTTATAATAGTAAATACTATACAAAACAACAGAAATAAATACGCCACAATTATGAGAGTTATATGGCTTAGCATACATTCCCAATGTCCAGTCCGTATGTATTTGGCCCCTGACTTTTAACATTCTACTATCTAACCATCTCCATGAGTTTAAAGTTCTATATCTGACTCAGCTTTCATACTAACTTGCATCACAATTTTAAAAACATCTTCTTAGATCCAGAACACCCTCTTGATTCCTAAACTCAAAATTTAACTATGAGACTGTAGCTATCTATTCTTCAACCACCTCAGAGACCTGAGAGGGATAAATATATCTCATTATGTAGGAAGTGCAGGACCTTCATCTTCCAAAACTAAGAAATGACATATCAGTGACTGCTTGGACAGTTCCCATTTTCTCTCCATACATTACAGCATCAATCTTCAGCCTTTTGGTCCTGTTTCTCTGACAGACATTGATTGTAGAGCAGGAATTATGAAGGACTTACCTACCTTGTCTTGGCAGAGCTAGGCTGACGACTTACCTGCAACCAAGTTTTTTTTTTAAATAATTTTCCTTAGTGAACTTTCTGTCAAATTTATCAGGCAAAAATTGTAGAAATTCTTAAAATTCTCTTTTATTTTCTGTTGCTCATCTTCTATTAAAAAAACAAGATAGGCTAGTATGAACTAATGTTTAGGATCTCTTCTAAGACCCAGCCATGCTTAATTGACTTCTATGATTTTTCTGCTTTCTAATTATTTGGCTTATATTTACTACCATGTAGTTATTTCTACTTTTAATTCACTCTTAAACTTTTAGTTTCTCGAGGGAACATGAGGTTAGTGAACTAAGACTGTTGTCCCTGACACCCTCATATTTAGTGCTGACATTTCTTCCTGAATATTGCTTGGTAGCTAATGAAAATAAACATTTTTCATTGTTGTGCTTTTATTTATCAATGAATAATTTAGTGATGAAGTACTCAGTTTTTCCAGCATTTTCAAGATTTTGCAAGGATCTGTCTGGGTTCTCATTGTTAATAAAATAACATTTAATGATTGAAATCCTTTTGAATTTTTTCAATTTGCTGTATTTATTTATTTAAAAATAATTGTGTATGTTTGTGGCATGTATGTTTCAATATATTTGTATATTGTGGAATTGCTAAATCAAGCTAATTATTAAATGTATTATGTTACCGGAGTGTGCACATACATGTGTGTAGGTGTGTGTGTGTGTGTGTGTGTGTGTGTGTGTGTGTATGTGTGTGTGACTATTTTGGTAAACTCTCTGTGTACTTTAAGGAGTGTATAGTCTGATATTAGGTAGAAGATTTCATAAAGCCAGATCAATTTGTTCGGTTATATTCAAACCTAATGTACAGTTGATCATTTTCTGCCTACTTGTCTCTATTAAGTAAAGATTATTAAAACCTGAAATAGTAAAATAATTATTCATTTGTTAAGCTTCCTCACACTTCTGTAAATTATTTTTCTTTTTTTTAATTCACTTATTAGGCACATATTTTTGGAACTCTCATCATTATTATTTGGATCATTTGTTATCATAAATGATTGTCACTATTCTTGCTGGTATCCTCTCTTTCCAAAATATACTCTATTTATAATATTCAACATCTTTAGTTACTATTTTAATCATATAACTTTCCCATCTTTTTGCTTTTTGTCTACTTGGGGCTTTGTATTTAAGGTATGTTTCTTGTGTAGGCTTCATGTGGTTATATCTTGGTCTTTTATCCAATGGTACTTAATTTGTTTTGATTTTTGGGACAGGGTTTCTCTCTGCGTAGCCCTGGCTGTCCTGGAATTGCCTTGCAGACCAGGCTGCCCTTCGATTTGCAGAGACTGGTGTGCCTCTGCCTCCCCAGGGCTGGGATGGAAGTGTGTGCCACCATATGTGGTCGTGACTTGCTTTTCAATTATTTAAGCTATTTACGTTTAATGTTATTGTCAATGTAGTTAGATTTGAGCCTGTCTAATTTGTTCTTTTCTTTCTTTTATATCTTTTGGATTAACAAAGTGTCTTTGAGTCTGTTTCTTGTTTCATAATGTCTATGAAATTTGAAGTTATTTTATATAGTGCTTCAAATATTTTTTTCTCTCCCATGTTCTTATTATATGTATATTAGGGTGCTTAAACTTGCCTCTTGTGTTACTGATGCCTAATTTGTTAGCATTTTATTTATTTGTTTGTTTATTTGTGTGTTTGTGTGTTTCTGTGTGTATTTCCTTGCCCACATGTGCCATGGGGTAGATGAGGAAGTCAGAGGCCAAATAGCTGGAAATCTCAGGTCTTTAGCTTAGCTGTTTCTGCCTTTACCCACCGAACCCTCTTACCAGACTACTTCTTCACCCCTTCCCATATTTTGATTCAGTTTCTATTGGAATAGTTTTGATTTAATTAGTCATTTTTCATTAAGGTCTTATTTTTCTTTAATCTTATCGTTTTTTTTTAACCTTTTGCAGAATTACCAAATTTATTATATGGTCAATAAAGAGCAAAATAATATCAGAAGATTCAACTAATTTTTTATGTCTACTTTTTCCTCAATTTTGAAAATTTTCTTTAAATTTATTTTTAAAATTTTTAAAGTTTATTAAGTTTACTTATTCATTTTACATCCCAACTGAAGCACCTTCCCTCCCCTCCTCTGGGTCCTGTCCTTCAGCGTCCATCTCCCTATCCCTCTCCCTTTCTCTTCAGAAAAGAGGAGTCCCGTCTTTTCCCCCTATACCATCCCACCCCAGCACATTAAGTAGCATCAGGACTGAGCATATCCTCTTCCATTGAGACATGCACCATAATTTATTTTTAGCCTAGGTAATTTTTTTTTAAGAGACAGGATTTCTCTGTGTATCTCTGGCTGTCCTGGACTCAATTTGTAGACCAGGCTGGTCTTGAACTGACTATGCTTTGAAAGTGCTGGGATTAAAGGCATGCACCACCACAATCCAGCCAAAAAAAAAAAAAAATCCCACTTTTTTTTTTTTTTTTTTTTTTTAATAACAGGGTTTCTCTGTAGAGCTGGCTGTCTTGGAACTCGCTCTGTAGACCAGGCTGGCCTCGAACTCAGAGATCCACCTGCCTCTGCCTCCGAAGTGCTGAGGTTTAAGGCATTTAGGTTTTTAGTTATTCTTATCATGTATGGACTGTACTTTCCTGCCTCTGAATTCTTATGCTTGACTACTATGGCAGGTGCTTAAATTTTGTCAGATAGGAGACTGAATATTTTTTTATTCTTGAGCTTTCTTTTAGGATAGAGTTCTGTGAAAGCAGCGTGACCACTGTTTTTATGATTTATTAGGTAGATTTTTGAACAGTGCTTTAAATAAGGTAAATTATTTCTTTTTCTTTCTGGTTTTGTTTGAGACAGGGTTTCTCTGTGTAACAGTACAGGCTGTCCTGGACTCTTGTAGACCAGGCTGGCCTTGAACTCACAGAGATCCGCCTGCCTCTGCCTCCTGAGTGCTGGGATTAGAGGTGTGCACCACCATGCCTAGTGGTAAATTACTTCATATTGCTGAGGCAAGACCTTCCTTAGGATCTATCAAATGTTCCATGATCCTGAGGCTTCTAGCAGGTTGGTGGAGAAAGGCACTGTTGTGGGCTTTCTGCTGGTTCCTTCTGCCTTCTTCACTAGTTTCCACAAGTGTTCTAATTTGTACTCTGTTGAAACTTGAGAGGAACCTTTTGCACAACTTCAGCCTGGCATCTCTTTTCTCTCCTCTATAGCCTGTAAATTCTAGCTGCGCTCTTTTCCCAAGACTCCCGGTTTTATGATTCCAAATCTGAGTTTAGATTCCCTGTGTCTTGAGCTCTGTCAAGTTGATAATAAAATAAGCTAATCGTAGGGTTCGCTTTGTCTCACTTGTATGAAAGAAAAATGTTAATTAAAAATAAATAAAAATTAAAAATGACAAGCTAATTTCAAATACAACATTTTAAGGGATTCTCAGATCCATCTGGTACTCCACTTCAAGTCTAGATTTCTGCTACTGATCCTGGAAAAGACAGTGATAAGCTATTGATTAGTTTGTATAAACGTTTCCTAAGATTACTTAACAAAGACTGTTACTCATTTCTTAGTTCTGATGATATAAATTCAACCCATTTCTGAAGATAAGTTTGGGAAGAGCATAATATAACCTTAAATCCTTTAACAGTGTGACTTTTTTGTAGCTTCCAACAACAATGTGATCAGTTTTCCTTTCCACAACTCCTTCCAGATCCTTCCCACTTCCCTACCCACCCAATCCAACAACAACAAAAAAAAGAAAAGAAAAGAAAAAGAAAAAAGGAAAAGAAAGCAAAATGGAACAAAACTCCTCTCTCTTTCCCTCTTGGTCCCTCCGTCCCTCCCTCCTCTCTCCTCCCCTCCCCCTGTCCCTCCCTCCCTCCCTCCCTCCCTCCCTCTCTCCCTCCCCCCTTCTCTTTCTCTTGGCTAACTACTCTGGGCCATGGGCCTGCCTTGAAGTGTGGTTGATATACCCAATGACACTCAGTTGGAGAAAACTGATTTTCCTTTTGCCAGTGAGTATCAGTAGCAGAGAGGTTCTTGGTTAGTGGTGGAACCCTGTGTCTGCTTCCCCTGCTCAGTGCTAGGACACTATCTGACTTGAATCTGTGTAGGTCCTGTATGTGCTGCCATGGTCTCTGTGAGTTCATATGTGTCAACAGTGTCAGGGAGTCACAGTTCACTTGGAGTCATCCATCACCTCTGGTTCTTTCAGTCTTTCCTCCCTCTCTGTCACATACATTTCTGAGCCTTGAGGGGAGGAATTTGTTGAAGACATCCTATTTAGGACTGAGTTCTCCACAGTCTCTTAGTCTCTTCATACTATTATCTAGTTGTGGGCCTTCATGTTAATTCCCATCTGTTGCAAAAAGAAGCTCAGTTGAAGAATATTGAACTAGGCACTGATGGAATAACAATGTGTCATTAGCAGATATTTTATCACTATATTCCTTTATCAGAATAATAGTATCAGTTTTTTTTTTTCTAGGCCCATAATCTATCTAGTCCCAGGTTCTTGGCCACATTAGCAGTGTCAGGAATGGGTTCCCCATCTCATGGAGTGGACTATTTAAGTCCAGTCAGTGGTTGGTTATCCATATATTTGTGCCACTATTTCAACAATATATATCATAGATAGGTCACTGTTACAGGTCACAAGGTTTGTATTTGGGTGATATTGATAATTATCTTTCTCCTCCTGTAGTGTGAAGAGTACTTTTTGATGTTTGGGGGATTCCACGGTACCCTTTTTGCCAATGACTCAAGAAGGTGTAGCCCATTCCTGGCAGTGGGGATTTTTAGTTGGTTTCTTAAGATGTCTAATTGGAATCCTGACATATATACATATATGAAAGAAATTTAGATGGACTCACCAAATAATAGGGAAGACAATGCCCCAACTTAGCTGCCACTTTTAAGAAATTGATTTATTACTCTAATTTGTTGTAGAAGCTAAAAAAATAGGGATTGCTCTTTTGCTTACTGATTTTTTCATAAGTTGGTTGCTACAGTGGTTGATTCATAGAAGAAGCTGGTAACTAGTGAATCCATATGTAACCCTTCTTTCTATTTCTAGAGTAAATATTTCAGTAACTAGGTTCTGTGGATATAAGAACAAAATAAGTCCCTGGCTTCAAGGCGTGCTCATGCCTCTTGGAGACAATACAGAGGAGTGCAGTTTGTGATAATGCTTTAATGGATGGATTTGCTTTTCCACTAGAGTCTTAGTGCTTGTGACGATTAGGCTTTGTCTGGTTTTTGTGTGTTTAGCTCAATATCTGGAATGTATGATAAGCACCCGGTAAGTTGATGACGTGGGAAGTTTTAATAGCTTTTCATATAAAGTCATCTTTTAGCGTAATGAATTGTTTCTCCCTAATTCCTGGACTTAGAGGACTCATTTATTTTTAATGTTAGTAATGAATATGTTTTAAAGCAGATTTTCCTTTAAGTTTCTGGCTATAGTTATAAGTCAAGCAAAGTCGTCGCTGTATCTGAGCTTACTCCTGTTCTGATGTGAACTAGTGATGATGCAAAGATTCAGAAATAGTATTTTATTTTTTAGGATATTCTAAACTTGTTTTTATTTTATGTGTATGAATGTTTGCCTGGGTATATGTCGAAGCACCACATGTGTGCCTCGTGTCCACAGAAGCTAGAAGAGAGTGCTGGATCCCCTAGGACTAGAGTTAGGACTAGAGTTACAGCTGGCTGGGAGACACCACGTGGCTGCTGGGAACTGGAACTGGGGTCCTCGCCAAGAGCAGCAAGTGACTATTCACCACAGACTCATTGCTCCAGCATACTACTGTAGTGTTTAAGCATTGTGAGCTTCCTGCTTGCTATGTTGTTGCCTTAACATATCTGCCTTTTATCAGAGTGGGATTGTTAATTCGTTCTGAAACAGTAGGTCCTTAATTCTTTCTGTTGTTTGAATGTTTGAACACCCAATGTACAGTAGATCCTTAATTCTTTCTGTTGTCTGAATGAATGAACACCCAGCGTGCGTTAGTTATTTAATTCTCTCATAGCACTTTGTTTTGCTTGTTTGCTTCTTCTTTTTTTTTTAAATTTGTTTTGTCTAATAGTGTTTGACAGTTCAGTTATGCCTTGCATCCTGGTTTGTTCCTCAATATCTAAATGAACATGTCTAGATTATAAATAAGTATATTACTGAAATAAAGTTTTAATGTATTTTTGGGATCTGCATCATGATGTACAAAATTATGAATAGGTGATTTACTTAGAACCTACCATGCATTGAGCTTTATGCCTTTTATTTTGTGCCCTACAAGAATGTATCCTAACAATTATGGCCTAATTTCAAAGACCATTACAATGAATTAATATGCAGATTTATTTATTATCCTCAGGGTTTCAGAAATTATACATTTCTAAAGTCCACAAAGAGTCCCAAATTTGCATAGGTAGTTATTTGTAGTAGTCACGCTGGCCTCAGCTGACATCACTGTGTCTGGAATTCCCCTAGCTGCTGGCGTAATGTATTTCTGTTGTCCCAAAGCTGCAGCTTTCATCTAGAAGGGAGTAAGAGCTAACTTATTTTGGGGTGACTGCCCAGGAATATGATTTTCGTTACCCCAAGTTCCTTGTTCCAGTGGGGAAGCAGTTTCATAGATTTATAGAACAAAGCAAATCATAAATCAAGGCAAATTTAAAATACATTGTTGGGTCATCAAAGAGATGGTTCAGCAAGATAGGGGAAACTTTTCTATAGCTTTTGGTGTGTGGAAGCCAGTATTCTGCTGAGTTAATAGGTTCTTATGTGCGGTCAGGGCGTCTGTGGTCCAGAGGGCGAGAAGTAGTCCTGGATAAGGCAACTAGACCCTGGACTGCAGCATTCCCGTCTCCTCACAGCACTGCACTTCTAATCAGTGAGTGAGTCTCTGCAAACACAGCCTTTTAAAATTTTTAATTAATTAATTTTTGTTGAGAATAGATTTTTTTATACAATATATTCTCATTACAATACTTTTCCCTCTCCCAACTCCTCCTAGATCTCTGCACTTCTCCACCCATCCAAATGTATACCCATTTTTTCTCTCTCACTAGAAAACAGGCATTCAAATAATAATAATAAATAATAAAAACAGATAAAAATAAAAACAAATAAGCCAGAATGACTTCCTTAAAGGAGTTTTCGTTCACAGTTCCACACTCAAATACAGAGTTGGATTGCTAACATTTTCAAGCATTTATAGTCTTGAAAAACTAGGTTTTTGTGTACTTACTCTCATGAACTAATTGAAAAATATGTATAATCAAATTAAAAGAGTAAACAACAAAATGAATCCAGCAGGAAAATAGTTAAGGCTCTATACTACAGTATTGCCTTCATGGTTACTGTATGTGTGTTCATAATAGTTAGATTAATCATTTCTATGATCTCTTCTGAATTAATATATATTAAGTGGGGACTTTTCATAACAAAAGGCAATTTAGAGGTTTTGTTTTCATGTTATTATAACATGCACAGCAAAATTGCTCCATTAATTGTGACATTTGCATGGAGCACTGAACATGCAGTCTAACTAGTCAAGAGAGATGTTAAATTATTTGTTTGATTTTGGTTTTTGTTTCTGAGTTCTTTGAAACAGTCTTACGTGTTTCAGGCTTTCTCCAAGTTGCCGTATAGTCCAGGGTAGCCTTGAGCCAGTGATCCTTCTACCCCCTGCCTCTTAAGTGCTGGGATCACAGGCCTGAACCACTGCTCCCGGTTCATTATTCACTTTTATACTTCAGTTAGACCTTAGGAAAAGAGGTAAGACCACACTGATGATTTATCTTAGATACTTTGTTGATTTAAATATGAACAGAATGTCCATTTATGCAAGGCATATAAAGGGACAGACATAAGGGGGGAGTGTAAAAAGGGAAGTGTAGCCACAAGATGCCCACACTAAATGCCAAACCTGGTGTAGAATGACTTTATGGTAGGTACATGGTAGCTGGTGCTACAGGATTTCCTAACTTCTAAAGTTTTTCTAATTGCCTGTTTTCTCTCTCTCCCTTCTCGCTTCTTCTTTTTCATCCCCTCCCCACTTGGACTTCCCCTTCCCTCCCTCTCCCTTTTCCCCGGCATTATCATTACCATTTTAAAAGGTTATTTAGTTTTAAATAATTTTATCTTCCCAGGGTTAAGCTTTGAAAAACCTTACTTTCCTAAGCATTGCATTTAATTTATTTTTCTATATTTTTAGATGTTCTTTTCCCTGTGAAAATGGAAGGGCTGTTTGTGTTTATACTCTGGAAAGCTATTGTGATTTGGACCAATATGTAAAGAGCCCTTGTCATTCAAAGTGTAATCTCTGTCACACACATCATGTTACTTTATATCACAATACCAGTAGAGGAAAGTTGGAGTTTAGGATCAGACTCAAATGAAAGCTGATAAAAGATCTATTCAAAAACAGAAAGTCTAGATATACATGCTTATGTTATTTAAAGAAAAGCTGGAGCAAATATTTGTAGGCATATCTTGTTATACAAGTTTGTTACAATTACACAGTTTTCTACGGGACAAGAAGCAATTGATGAGGCTCTGAACTACAAGAGTGAAGGACCCTCCCTTGGTCTTTAGTAGAACTTAGGTCTCTCTTCAGCCTCTTTCTGTTCTGTAAGCAAAAGAAAGTCATAGGTGGTACTGCAGTCTCTCTGCTGTAATATGGTCAACAGACGTGTCTTAGGCTGTAAATTTTCAGTAATCACCCACAGGACTTTGCAGCTTTCTGGAGTTACTGACAGTTTTGAGCTGTTGTGTGGGTGCTGGGGATCGAACCTGCATCCTCTGGAGCCAGTGCTCTCTCTTAACAGCTGAGCCATCAGACCCTTATATAGCACTATTTCTTAAAAATTATTTATTACATTGGTGTTTTGCCTGCATGTATATCTGTGTGAATGTGTCGGATCCCCTGGAACTGGAGTTACAGACAGTTGTGAGCTGCCATGTGGGTGCTGGGAATTGAACCCAGGGCCTGTGGAAGAGCAGCCAGTGCTCTTGACAGCTGAGCCATCTCTGCAGCTCCAAGAGTTAATTTTTTTCAATGAACTGTAAAAGTATTTCTAGATTTTGCCATTTTAGTTGTGAGGTAGTGTGGTTAAATTTTTTTCTGCTGATCTACAGATTTTTAAAGCTTAGTAAATTAAATTCCTTAATCCCCATCACTTGATTTATAGCATCCATAGGATTTATTAAAACATACATAACTACCTATTTTTACTTCCATGAAACATGACTCCAAATTATAATATCATTTTTTTTCTCTTTCTATAAATAGTTGCATTGTTGAACATTAAGCCCTAGTTGCATCCTCAAGCTGGTTTGCCATCTGCAACTCTGATTTTTTTTGAATACTCAGTATGGAGAAAACATCATAATTTAATTCCATTTATTTGAACTGAACTTTTATTGGTTTATTTTTATTTTTCTCATCTTCTCATTGTAGTGTACCTACATACTAGGGTGAAATCAAACAGAATTGGCACAGATTTTTCTAGAGAATGGGAGAAAAGGACGTGAAGTGAAGGGAAAGTTGACAGGTGGGAGTGTGATCAGTATGCAAAATATACATGTGTGAAATTGTCTAGCAACATATTTCATGCAAATGATAATAAATACCTTAAAATTTGACATTACAGAAAGGTTTCAGCTGTTGGGGTCCCCCAGAGCAGGCTGCTCAGCATGAAGTTCAGACACTTCTTTGCTGGCAGTGTGTTTACTAGCTCTTTTTCATGGGGAAATAAATGTTATCTTTGTCATTTTAACTGAATTTGTAATTAAATAGTGAAGAAAATGAAAAAAAATTATTCAGTGGAATATATTAAGTATTTGATATTCTCTTTAAGATTATAGTGGGGCCGGGTGGTGGTGGCGCACGCCTTTAATCCCAGCACTTGGGAGGCAGAGGCAGGCGGATCTTTGTGAGTTCGAGGCTAGCCTGGTCTACAAAGCGAGTCCAGGACAGCCAGAGATATTCAGAGAAACCCTGTCTCGAAAAACCAAAAAAAAAAAAAAGATTATAGTGGAATTTTTAGATATTATGACATACTATTAAATATGTAAGTGTAACACAAGATAGTCATGACTTTATAATAAACACAATCCAAGTCTATCATAATAAAAAAGGCATTGCAGTCTTCTACATAAAACTTCCATGGGTGTAAGAAGCATGGTGCTAGTTCCCATTCTCGTACTGTTCACAGACTTCCTTTAATTCTGCTGCTTACCTCTCACATGCCTGAGTGACATTATGATGCATTTGTGTGAAAATTATAAAAAAGTTGTTTTCCTGCAGCTGTCCCATCAAAACAAAAGAACTTTGCTGCGTGAAAAGAAAACATATATCATTCATCAGACAATTCCCGATCTGCTCAGGAGCCCAAACACTTTGCTGCTCAGGGACAAAAGAAAGGAGAGGGATTAATTTGAAGGTGCTTGTGCATGACATATGATAATTTTTTTCATAGGAAGGAAGTGTCAAATGATGACCTCTAAATCTTAACATTGACCCCCAGTTGTAGAATGTGTATGCCATAAGGTCCTTTGACTTTTTCATATGATAATTTAAACTGCAACATTTTCCAGGCAGTATAACTTTTTTGAGTGGGGGAGGTGTTTGGTTCATCCATTGTATATGAACTACAAAATTCATAATTGTTGTAGTGCATATATTTTTAAACTGAATGAAACTATATTATTATTCTTCTAAGAAGAGCTAAATGTAATGCACTGTGTATGTTCTTTACAAGTTGGTATATTTGATAGTCCGTTTTTGTGTAAATGTAGAGAATTGAAATGCTGTTGAGTATTCTTTGGAGATACTTAAAATAGTTTAGGTATAATATTGGAGAATAAACTTAGAAAAATATGATTGAAATATGAAGGACTTATAAAAATTTTCTCTGATATATTTTTGAGACTGTATTACATTTTTAATAATTCATAATGTAGTTTTCATTGCTTTGTGTTTATGTTTTCATAAGATTTGCTATTTTGTGGTCTTATAATATAAAAAAGATCTTGGCTTAAAGAGGAAGTTGAATTACATTGAGACCATTATTCAAAGAGATGCACCATCCCTGTCGTACTTTCTAATGAGCATTCTTTTCCAATTGAAACATCATTTTTCAGTTGTATGTTCACTATATTTTGCTAACTTTGTTTTCATTCTTCACTAATATTGAGCTTTTTTTCAGAAACTGCTGTACCTCAATTCTTTCCTCTTTATTTCTCCTCTTTTTCTCTGCAAGTCGCTGCACCTGTCGTTTCTGCTCGGTCTGATGCTGATCACTCTGGCTCTGGCTCTGCTTCTCCTGCTTTACATACCTGTTTCTTAGTCAATGAAGGTATACTCTCATGTTGTAACAACCATCTTTCTGTCTCTGCTTTGGCCCGATGGACCTACTCTTTTTTAAAATCTGACTTATACATCCATCTCCTTTATTTCGTATGAATCCTGGTGTTTCTATTTTGAAACTTTACTTGTTGAACTCAATGCCAGCTGCCAATTGTTAAAAAGGTGATGTTTCTCCTGCCTAGAGTAAAACATGTCTGCTACCACCTAGAATGCTGTTACAGTAGTGCAGAGATGCCAATCTTGGTTGAAAAGTCTGTTAAAAGTTGAATGTTGTCATAGTGGTTTTTGCCATTTGATTTGTAGCATTAACAATAATAAACTTATTTTACATGTACTATTAGTTTATGAGAGACAGTGGTATACTGTCTCTGCACAGTCGTATGCTCCAGTAAAAGATAAATGAGTCTGTTAATTTTCATTCTCATTTGAAAAGTCTTCAGATTGATTATATAAGGTGATAGGAATTCATCTATTCTTTTACTGTCTGTGCTTCTGGCAGAAGCACAGACACCTATAACTTACGCTTTTGGATTCAGTTGGGCTAGCATATCCTTCCTATGTAGTTACACAAATGGCAAATAACCTTGAGACTCTTAAATTAAGAATGGAATATGCAAATATTTGGTGCTTAGTACTCTTATGGCATTACTTATACCTGAAATGTAATGGGACTCACAAATTCTGTGTTATATCCACTTTCTCCAGTATGGTCTCAACCTTTACTAGTTTGTGTAAAATAAAAAGAAGGAACATTGTAAAATCTAAAATACAATTCAAAATGATTCTGACTCTTCACCAAAGCTAATATTGCAAAGTCTTTCAAACTGAGGGGATGTTGGATTGCCTGTGAAGCCCAGAGCCCTGTTATAAGTAGTACTCACCAAGAAAGAAAATATAGGAACTTACTGTGATCATTGCTTGTTTCGTTTCCCTGTCAGAAGGCTATGCTAAAGTTTGTCTGTGGAGGCTGGATTTGAATAATTAGAATAATATTTGTTGAGCCATTTAAAAAGATAGTTTCTTGTTAATTTACTGTATACTATAGGGCTTTGATAAGGATCATCATGTGTGAAAGCTTAGCCGATAAGTAGTTCAGTAAGACTGTGTCTATAAGACATTAAAACATGTCAAGAAATTACTCATTAGTGATGTATATGTTTTTATTCTTTTGTTATAAATTTCAGTATGAAATGTGTGTCCATCACCTCAATGCAGGTATATATCGTTCAGTCGATGAGACTTTTCTTTACTGGATCAAGACAGTTGACTTGTCTCTTTCTCTTTTTTAGCAGTTTCAGAGATCACTTCATATTATCATAGGGTTTGTTATTAATTTAGAAGAATAAAGTTTTAATTCTTTCCAAACAAAGAACTGATAAATTTCTGTGCTCACAGACAGTACATTATAAATGATGCTTTTCATCCATTCTTGATTATTTGTATTTAGATGTTATCCTTTGGAGAAAATGGCATGATACTGTGAACTAGTAATGACCTCATGCATAATTTGAGAAGATGAGGCATTCATTGTACTTGTAATATATTTATATAATATAATATTTATAACATATATTATATAATATACAGTTTTACCCACATAAAATAAGGGTGAAATAACTCATAAAATGTGTATACTAAAAAAAAAAAACCTGTATACCAGTATAGTGGTAGATAGCATCTGTCTTTCTCATATAATTAAATTTCATATCATGAATCAGAAATTTGGGGCTGGAGAGATGGTTCAGTGGATAAGAGCACCAGCTGTTCTTGCCAAGGACCTGGGTTCAATTCCCAGCACCCACATGGCAGCTCACAACTGTCTGTAACTCTAGTTCCAGCGAATCTGACACCCTCACACATACAAACAGGTAGGATACCAATGTATACAAAATAAATAAATGAACAGACAAACAGACAAATAAAATTTTTATGACGAAGAAATTGATTTTCTTTAATTTGAAATCAGTTATGTTTAAGACTAAATTTTGGATTGTCTGGTTTTTAATTTTGTGGAATGTCTTCCTTTACATTTCCTTAAAATTGCTATTACATTCTCTCAGCTTTGATTGTGACTAAGTTTCTGGTCCATTTAATAAGAGAGGAGTCAGGATTATCTTAATTAATGCTCCCTGAAAAAAAGGGAAGACACCCCCTTTGGCTGGTGTGTTGGCAGCACACAGATGGCCATGCCTTAGCTGGCAGAACTGTCGTGACATCTGTGTGGATGTCCTTTTATGTGGCAGCAAGTTCACATGTACATGTTTACGTCCGTCGTTTTTCATCATCTAATATACTTATTTTAGAAAATCTGTTTAGAAATGTGTTTTCCTTGGGAATTTGGCAAAACTTTGTGTGGAAAATTGTTTTTATTGGTTTCTAAAATCTTTGCGGTTCTACAAATAAACAATTGCAGGATGAAATCTGTTTTCATGTAATTTTATATATAATATTGAACTAGAATACGTATAGTATAATTTCATAGACCTTCCCTTTTTGCTTTTGATAAGCATACATAAATAAAAGCTTTCTATTTCCTGTACAATATGCAGATGTCTAAAGTGTTTGTGACATGTCACCTTTTGATAGGATGGAGCCAGTTAGCCGCCATGCACTGTGTTATGCTGCCTGACCTGCTGGGGCTGGATAAATTTAGGCCTCCTCTTCTGGAGATGCTAGCTCGAAGATGGCAAGATCGATGCTTGGAGGTAATGTTGAGGTGATAAGGAAGATAGAAATATTTCACAAGTTCAGTGAAATGTGAATTTTAAACAAAAGTAATGTTTATTTCATTTGTCTTTATCACTTACTCATTCCATTATAGAAAATATGGATTCAAGATTTCCATATTTTCCTCTTTTGTTTCTATGGTAAGTAGTAAATGTCCTAGCCTTTTTGTTTACTTTTTAAAAATTCATTGAGTGCTTCAACAAGTTTCACATACTTTGCGGAATTATAAGTGTTGGTTTCCGTAGTGACCATGCCAAGACATGTAACCACTCCACCACAGTTGCATATTCAGTACAGTCCCCCCCATAACATGCCAAGTGAGACTCAGAGGTCAGTGGAGGTCCTATG
Organism: Lophiomys imhausi; assembly: GCA_907164525.1. NCBI lineage: Eukaryota > Metazoa > Chordata > Mammalia > Rodentia > Muridae > Lophiomys > Lophiomys imhausi. Next base: position 82,493 of record CAJQZJ010000605.1, read on the forward strand.
TCATAGGAAAACAGAACAGTCTCTACAATCAGATTGAATTTATGGCCTTCTCTGCTTCTAATGGACACTAGTTACATTGCTAAACAGTCAGCTGACAATTAGTAAGTAACTTTGTAACTCTGAATACTCTGTTCATTCTATTTGGAGACCATTTGTAAAGCAGAGATAATGTAATTCTCACAAGAACACACATGCTACTAGGTGATTTTGCTGCATGAGCATCATAGATTATGTGTATGTTCACTTACTAAAATGACCATGATGTCACTGAGAAATAATTTGATAGGACCTCTATATGTCTGGCCTATTGAATGAAACATCATAATACTTTAAAATATTTGCCTGTTCTGCCCTCTACTGACTTAGCTCCAAGCAGAACTGAAATATACTAAAGTTTTCATAGGTTTGCATTGAATAATCTTTTAATTCATTTTAAAAGGCAACATATTTATAAAGAATGGTTTACAGAAACTCTTCTTTAGATGAAGCTGAGTTACCCCTTCAGTTATAAATAGTTAATAAATTGATTGGTTCCTGCTTAAAAATAGACTAGCTTCTTTGGGCTCATGCCTGTGGTACTTCTTAACATAACTAAGATTAAACTGCAAAATAAAAACGTCACATGGCCAATTGAAAGAAAAATTGATACGATTTTGAAAAATGATTCCCTCTATAAAACTGAAAGAAGTTACGTAGGAATCTGTTTCTCGATTTTGTTTGTGTCTAGGTCTATGTGGATCATGTGGACTTATATACCTATTTGATTGTATAAAAGATCAATGCCTAAGGCAATGTTGATGTGATAAAGTAGATAACAAATATTACAAAGGCTTGGTGAAATGTAAATTTCAAATCAAGAAATAATTTTTTGTAGACCTGTGTCATCTCTCTGGCCTGTTGACTCAAACATTATTATTCAGTGAATGGCTTTAACATATTTGCCTGTCCTGATCCCCTTCCCTTAGCTCCAAGCAGAATTGTAGTATATAAGGAATTTAATAGATAAGGCGAAGTTTCTATTGGGTATAAGGGAAAACAATTTAATACTCCTAACATTGATTTTTAACAATAATAGTTACACAGAAATTTAATAGTTGAAGATGCTATATTATAAGAATTCTTTAGAAAATCAAGTTTTAAGCATAAAGCTGATTAGATGTCTGTTAGCTTAAAATATTTTTGAATTAAAGCATCTTTGATCATATGTAAGATGCCAGAATGGAATTGTTCCATAACTACTTACTTCCTTCTCTGATAGTCGCTCTCATGTAAATAAGAAAATTCTGTGTTTTCTAATTTTATATTCTTATGAATTTTCTGATTTGTGGACGTCACTTGACCAACTGACGCGCTTCCTTTTCCCTCACTGTCCCTGCGATTCTGGTAGGTGAGAGAGGCTGCGCAGGCCCTGCTTCTAGCGGAGCTGAGAAGAATTGAACAGGCAGGACGAAAGGAAACTATTGATACCTGGGCTCCGTACTTACCTCAGTATATGGACCATGTCATATCACGTAAGAGTTCCTGTGTTTTTCTGACAAAACTTGGGAGGACTCTGTAGACGGAAGGAGTGTCAGACCCACAGGGTTCGTGCTTCGTGAATTGAGCAAACGTGAGAAGGATCTGGTCTTTCCTGTTTGAATCTTGGTAGTATAGAGTGTGGCAATTAGAAAGAATAAGATATAACAAATGTCAAAATATTCACTAATGACCTGACTCTTTATGAAATTAATCCCAATAAGAAACCCTACCCTATTTAACCCCAGCGTTTTCCTCTGCCCATTGTTTCATTTGGCTTCTGGGTTCCACACGGTCCATATTGATCTTGAATTATGATGTGTAGAGACTTCTTGCAAGTTAACTTTACATGAATACTTGAAAAAAACAAAGATCTAGTAAAGTTACACCTGTGTTACAATGGGAAGAGAGAAAATTAGCAATTGGTTTGGCTGATGAGTCTTTCAATGACTATGATTTAAACAAATTGGAAAATTATTGCAGTTTTTGGGAAATTTGTGCAAATTACAACTTTTGTACTCATGCTGTGAGGTTAAGTGTTCCTTGGAAAAAGGTTTGTTTCTTACCATGATTTTCTTTTTCTTTCTGACAAATATGTTTGTCCTCAGTTTATTCCAGTCTTTGCTTTTCTAAAAAGAGTTAATAATTACATTTTATTTTGATTCATGTTATTTTCAAGCTATTGTTAGTTTTTAACATAAAGTCTTGATTAAACGTAACAATTTTTTTACTATAAATTTGGCCTGCATTTTGTGCAGTGATTATATTTATTTATTTATTTGTTTGTTTGTTTGTTTGTTTATTTATTTGCTGGCTTGTTTGTTTGCTTGGTTTTTTAAATGTTTATTTATTACTTCAATTTAGATCTCCATCACCATCCCCTCCCTCCACCCCTCCCAGGCCCACCCTCCCACCATCCCACCCTCTCCTCCTCCCACCTATCCTACTCCTCCAATGTGGGGTGCCCTGCATATCAGCCCCCTTCAGTTCAGCAGTCATATGAGTGTTAAGAGCTTCCTCTTGCACTGGGGATCTACATGCAGCTCCACTCAGGCAAAGTGTCCCACTAACAAGTAACAAAGTCTATGTTCCTGTTCCTTCCAGTCTGTTGGTTGTAGGATAGTTTTCCTTTACTATATGACTAAAATTCAGTTATAAGTGAGTAGATGGCATGTGCATCCTTCTGAGTCTGGGTTAGCTCACTCAAGATGAGCTTCTCTAGTTCCATCCATTTGACAACAAATTGCATGATTTCCTTGTTTTCTGATAGCTGAGTAGTATTCCATTGTGTAAATGTACCACAGTTTTTTGTTCTTTTTTAACCATTTGTCAGTTGAGGGACATCTGGGTTGTTTGCAGTTTCTAGCTATTACAAATAAAGCTGCTGTGAACATAGCTGAGGAAATGTCCTTGTGGTTTGGTGAGGAATCGTTTGGATGTATACCCACGAGTGGTATGGCTGAATCTTGCTTGAGGTAGAGCTATTCCAAGTTTTCTAAGATATCGCCAGACTGATTTCCACAGAGGAAACCCTGGATTTTAAATAGACTCTGCTCTGTCAGCTGCTCATGTAGAGAAAGACTTACCCGAGTCACACCCGTCCCATGTGGTATGACAGCAGTGTGTGCACTGCTCAAGAAACAAAACAAAAGCAAGAGAGAGACAAGTTTGTAACTGTTAGAGCAGATTTGATTGACAGTTCAGCTGCTCTGACCCTGTGATGTAATTAGGCATGTGACCTTGGGTACTTTGCCAAAGCTTTGGCCTTGCAGAGTTGTAATGGAATGAGTTGACCCTGGTTAAGTATTCAGGTTGGTACCTAGCTCACAGTAAGCACTATTGATTTATTAAGTAAATAAATAGTTGAGACAAGTATGGTCACATATTCATATGACTAACAACACATCAGAGGATAACAATTCCTAATTAAAATTTTTATCTATTTAAATACTAGATATTTACTGAATGAATTTCTAAAACCTTTTAAATAAAAAAATTAAAACAACAAAAACAAAGCCTAAAAATCTTGGGATTCAGCAGAGTTTCAAACTTAATTCTCTGCTTCCCATCTGCCATTATGTGAATAGCTCAGCTCCATTATGCCCTCCTTTCCATGATTGGCATACGTGACTTGCCATGATTGGCATATATGATGCATACCATGATTGATATCCCTGGAATCATAAACTAATAAACTTTCCTTCCCCAAAGAAAAATAACTTAGGACCTCTAACATATGTGCACTTTATGTAAGATATTAGCTTAAAAACTTTTTTGACAATTTTGCCTTTTTTTGTTTGTTTGTTTTGTTTTTTTTGAGACAGGGTTTCTCTGTGAAATAGAGCCCTGGCTGTCCGAGAATCACTTTTTTAGACCAGGCTGGCCTCGAAATAACAGAGATCCTCCTGCCTCTGCCTCCCAAGTACTAGGATTAAAGGCATTTGCCACCACACCCAGTTGACAATTTTTTTTTCATTTATAATAATTTACTAGTGGGCTATTTCAACTACTAAATTTATAAAGTTAAAACCAAAACAAAGTTAAACACTAGAAAAAAGCAGCTTTAATTGACATGCTCATATTCTTATAAAATAAAAACAAAGTACACCAATGATATGTACAATTTTAAGTGTCAAATTAAGATATACTCACTAAATTTATTAGAATTAATGAGGTTAGCAACCTTTCTTTTTTTGTTTTGTTTTTTGTTTATTTATTACTTCAAGTTATATCTCCATCACAGCCCCCTCCCTCTACTCCTCTCAGACCCACCCTCCCACCCTCACTCCCTTCTCTCAAGACTTATAATTCTTTTTTTTTTTAAGTAAATTTTTAGAGCTGGTGACTGTAGTTTAATGGTAGAGTGCTTGCCTGGTTTGATCCTTAGCACTGCAAAGTAAAATAAAAATAAATTAGGAACAAATAAAATAAATTTAAAGGTAAGTTTCCAGAATATTCAGTTAAGAAAGAAAGAAAAGAAAGGCTGGGATGAAAACCTCTTCACCTTTGGAATATGTGAAAAAGTAATTGGAAACATGCTCCTGGTTCCTGACGTGAGCATTAAATTTAGAAAGTAGAGTCTGTGATTAGCTGTTTCATAAACCTTGCGGAATAAAACATCCTCAAGGGTCTGTGGAGATGACTCAGTTAAATCAGGTGTGGTGGCTTCATCCTTGTTTGGGAGAAGCTGAGTGGGAGGATCCCTGGAGTCCTAACCAAATCCATGAGCTCCATGTTTAGTGAGAAAGCTTGTCACATTGTTCTCTTCCTCAACATAGCAGGATCCCCATACACACACACACACACACACACACACACACACACTATATATATGTATGTATGTATAAATAATTTTTATGTATATAAAACATATGTATATATAATTTATATATGTATATATTTATGTGTGTATTGTGTATATATATATATACACACAATACACACATAAATAATTTTTTTAAAAATTCCACTGTTGAGAACAAATTATGAATGAGGTATTTTAGAGTAGGCTGAAGGTAAAACTACACAAAAGCAAGTCACTACAGATTCTTTTAAGAAGAAAATTGAATTATGAAAAATTATAAAAACAACAGAGGCATTTCAAGACATCTTTATTTAGCATGAAATCAGGCTGTCACAAAAAGGGTTATGGGAAGCAGACAGAAATGTGGACAAGTAGAGTGAGGACAGTTTCCAAGCCCTGAGTAGTGATTGGATAGAAATATCTAAGAAAAACACGGAAAAGTAGTTCAGAGTTGTACTTGGGACAGTTTGGAAAAAGAGATACCATTGTCATTTCTATCTGATGCTATTTTATTTTCCTCCTAGAAGGAAGAGAATGGCTTAGTTACAAGCTAAAGGCATAGTGTAGCCGCCTATCATTCCCCAGAACAAAAGTAGAAATGCATGTGCTGTGAGGTATCTGTTAGCACCTCCAGAGAAGAAAACTTTCATGTAGGGAAGTGATGACCATTGTTATGTAGAAACTTTCTTTGTGTCAGACTTCTGCTAAGTACTTGCAAGATCTGTGTTTTTAGTGTAAACATCATGATAGCCTGGTAAAGTAGATACTATTATTGTCATTCACATGAAGTTACAGACTAAGGGAATTTAAGATTTTTCTCAAAGTCCTTCAGATGCTCAAGTGACTGCTAGATTCCAAAACTCATTTTTCTTACCCACTATTTATTCTCTCTGGCTCACTCCAGCTTCCTTAGATCTCAACTGAGGGCAGATGTGTAAGAATAAGTAGATTAGACACTTGGCTTGCCTGGACTACTACGAAATGGTGTTTTTCCCAGTCATGTTATCTGTAACTACTGCACAAAATGAAGCAGAAAAGTAACTGTTAGAAAATTGCTCTTTGCTATTTCTTGTTGTTTAAACAAAATAGTTTGCTCTTAAGTAAATTTAAATAGTTCCTTTTTTGTATTTAAATCTTTTTTACTTAAGTATACTATTTTTGAGTACTTCAAAAGTTACATGAATTCTGGGTTGCCTAAAATTTGAATCTTATTTCCTACTGTAATTTTTGTGTGTGGGAAAGAAAAAGTAGACATATATTTTACTAATTGTAGCCAAAACATCCCACATTATCAACTTTTGATCTAATATGCTAATCGGTTCTGGAACTGAAATGCTGAGTGTAGAATTAGTTTTACTTCTTTTATTGGGAGATTTCTGCTTTAATAAAAGAGAGTCAAGCTAAAGAAGTAGGGATTTTTTATGTGGTGAAGGGAAAGGAAGCATTTAACAAATGAAGAATGAGCACATAGGGCTGTTGAACAGATTTGCTGTCCTGGGGGATCAGAAGGTTATGGAGCCAGCTGGTGGGCAGCCCACACCTGCTGTCCACCTGCTTGCAGTGAGCTCCCTCCCACCATTGCCGTCAGTGTTTACGGAGGCCATCATCACTGTGAGTTTTAAAGCATTGTTTTCCACACACAGTATCTGTTCTGGCATGACAATCTTAGTCACTGAAATAGAGAACATATTAAACAATTTATCTGTAAAATGCACCACTCATCAGCAAAAATCTTGTAATTGAACCATTCTGAGTATTCAAAGATATGCAATAATTATATAAACAATATTGAAAGTGTCTAAGTTATGCCCGCTTCTTGTAGAAGAGTGTTGTTTTTAATTAATTATTTCTCTGGAGAGCTCTTGGATTGTGATAGATAACACACAGTTATTTCCTGTACCTTTGCGATCAGGATCAGAGCTTACATAGGTAGCCTCTTCCCCTAACTTCACTATCCAGGAATGGACGGGCTGAGGATAAAATGATGCCAATTGGCCAGCTTATTAGTCCCCGTGTGTTTCATGTCTGTATGGTGTATCATAGCCCAATAAAAAGCTTTTTATAGGTTTGAGTGAAAAAAAGGAAAGCATATGCCAGGGCCAGGAGCTTTTCTTGGGAGTCTTAAGTGCATTAGTAGAAACCTCTTACAGAACATCCGCCAGAGTACTTAATCCAGGCAGTGAGCACGAGTTGCTCAGCTTCCTGTTTCTGTACTTGTTTTTGGAAGTTTTGTTTTTCTTATCCTACTGCCTCAGCATTCATTTAAATTTCAAACTCGCAGAGACCCTGACAGTAGACTAGCAGTCACTAGGGAAGAAAGGACAAAGCAGTGTGCCTTAACTGACAGCGGCAAATTTTCACAAGACCCCAAGACCACAATTATTGAATGGCTTGAGACTTTTCTTTCAGGTGATGTAGTTTGTCTTGAACCAGTCAGCAATCGTTGTTTCATCCTTTGTAAATATAAAAAAATGTGAACTTTTGCTTCCAACTTGCTCGTAGGAAATTTAAGGATAGTTGTACTATGATCTCTCTTCTCATGCTAAATACTGCATACATTCTGCAACATATGGAAACAGTGCACATTTTTCTGACTCATCATTTGTGTGTGGGATATCTTTTATGTTTCAAACATTTTTATAGAAATCTAATAATTTTACTAAAGAGGGATTACTGTCAGTTTTTGAAACTATTGAATTACAATGTAGATAAAGATAAATATTGCCTGAGATTTATTTTGCATTAAAGATGTTTTCCAGAACCTCCTTTTATATATTTCTTACTTGTGACATCCTACATGTAACATTTTGATAACTGACTTTTCTATGAGGTCAAGCACCTGCTGGTTTATGAAATGCGCCCGCATTTGCCCTTAATTCCAGTCAGTGGCTTCTCTGAAGTAAATGCTGATGGTTCCTGACTTCTTTTGGCCAGCAATACTGACTGACCTTATGGGGCATTAGGTCACAGGCGCAATTATCTCTCATACATGTGCTCTGCTTGCTCTCAGTGCTCGTGTCTTCTACCTTCAGAAGCATTAGACACGTAAAATTTACTCTCATTATATAAATTAAAAATCTTCCCTGTGATTCTGTATAGTGCTGGTCAATGTAGTATTAATTTGTAAGCCTATCAGCTCAGATATTGATAGAAAATGTGTAACACATTGCGCTTAGTACATATCGATGGTATCAGAAAGCTCAATCCTTTGTTCTTTTCGAGTCCCTGCCTTTTTAGCTTCCTTTTATGTTAGGTTGCTAGAATCAAACTCCTCTTTTACTCAAGCTTGGAAACAGTAGAATTTCTTTGTTCAACAAAGGACACTCTTAGTAAATATTTTGGGTTTGGTTTCCAACAAGCCATTCTGTAATGCCTGTTTTTAAGCCGGGATTGAAGTCTCACTTCTGATGTTTCTAAAGTAATGGTGACAGCAGAGCACAAATGCAGATGGATCACAAAGGGACTTGAAGATAAGATGGTGATGTGTATTTCAGAGAGAGGGAAAGGGTAGCTGGTGGAATTTCCCTAATGTTAGTGTGATCTCTAGAAGGCACATAGTGCCAGGATTTATTGTGGGAAGAAGGTGGGAGAGAGACTAGAAAGGGGTTTGACATATATGATTTAATTGAATCTGGCCCTAGCTCTCAAAGACCTTAAACTACACAGCCTTCTTCCCCGTCCCTTTCTCCCTTTCTATTTTCTCTCTTACGTTTACATGTGTCTTGCATGTTTGGAACCCTCTGAGATAACCATGTTAGGGAATGATTTTTCTGGATATTGAAAATTTTTAAAATTACCAAATAGATGCTCATAATATTTTTATAAATCTATTTTTTGGTTGAAATAATTTTTAAAAACTGTCCCATTTTTAAAATGTTTACTCTAAGCAGAGGCTGTCATTTCAGGCCAAGCTGTGGAGTGACAACTGCTTGTTTATTGTTACAGACAGCCTCTTGATGAAGAACATCTTAGACTGGTGTGCCTCCAGGTTGTATTTCTTATAATTTTTCCTTCTCAGTCTTTTTATTGTTTAGCAATTGTGATGAATTTTTATTACTATTGAGATGTTTCTTTTCACTCCTGATAGCTTCTGTCCTGATTTCTGATTTGCTGTTTGTACTTTTGTGATAGTAGGGAAGCCAGGTAATCAAGCTTATTGTGGATAAATATTCACTAAGTGTGAACTGGCCAAGAATGAAGGCTATGAGATGGAAAGCTACCTGACATGGTGTTAGGTCTGCCCCGATCACTTCTTTGGGAATTTTGTGGCATTCTTGGTATCTTTTTTCTTTTTAAGTGAGAATATACTAATAATATACTAATTAAAATTGGTGAAATATAGGGAAAATTATTTGATTAAATATTTCTTTTAGAATTTCTGCTGTATAGGTCAGTGGGGATTAAAGGGTGTGGATTTTTCAGGACTGTCTGAAGAATTGTAGTCATCTTATATTGAGTACTGTATGTGTAAACCCCTTCTCAGTGCTGGGAGGCAGAAAGGCTTTACCTTCAGAGGCATTGTATCTGCTTTTCAGTGTTTCATTGGGAAATAGGTGTTTGTTCCTTCTTTTTCTTCTAGAGGGTTAGAGGAGTTGAGCTTAATTTTAAACACCCTAGATTGACTATATATTAACAACAGGAAATGATTCTGCTTATCTGTATTTAACTACCAACCTAATAGAATTTCTGCTTAAATATCTTTTTTTTTAAACATTTATTTATTTATTTACTTCTTTATTTATTTATTATGTATAAAGTATTTGCTCTACATATATGCCCAGGCAACAGATCTCAATGTAGATGGTTGTGAGTCACCATGTGGTTGCTGGGAATTGAACTCAGGACCTTTGGAAGAACAGCCAGTGCTCTTAACCTCTGAGCCATCTCTCCAGCCCTCTGCTTAAATATCTTTAGCTTTAAAAGAAAATCCCTTCTAACTGACATTTTTTGAGGTTATTTAATATTTTTGTGATTTTTTTTCCTTTTATGTATTCTATAGTCTTGAGAGCTAGAACAGTAAAATGGCCAGTTAAAAATGAAAGCATCTTTGTGTAGGTTGGTTATTCAGACTTAGCTTAAGTAATAAAAAGGATACTGAGTAATCATGTGACGCTGTGTGCTGGGAAGTCTGCAGCATGAGTTGAGTGAGCGCATGCTTCTGAGGATCAGCACTGCCACTCTAGCATGAAGTGCACTCTGCTTTGTGATCTCCAAAGGACCCTAACCGTCTAACAAAGGAAGATACGAGTGAGAAGGGAATTCAGCTACTGTTCCCTGTAGAGGAAGTGTGGTACCTTCTAGTCTGGACCTCCTCACAGAACTCTCTCTATCTTGTTCCATTCAGCCCTCTTCTGTGGAGCTACTTGACCTCAAGGCTTATAATAATTTGGCAATCTCCTCCTTTTGTCCTTCCTAAGTCTGTCTTGATCTTTTTCTTCAGTGCAGTGGACTGCACCGAGAAGGCGTACCTGGCTTGCATATTTGCGTACTTTTACTAGTGGCTGTGAGCTTGGAACCACTTAAGCTGATGTAGACTATTTTATAAAAGAGAACAGTCTCTTCAGCCTTTGATACATTCTTTTTTAAAAATGATGTTTAAATGGAAATGCCTGGTAATATCTTTAAGCTGAGACTCTAGTGGCCTTTGTGATAATAAATGACCTAATATCACTCACAGTGAAGAAGATGGTATTGATTTGTGTCATCATTCTCTTGATAATTTGCTGAAGACAAAAATTATAATGCTAATGGAAATAAAGTACTTTATAAAACATTCCTGTGAACACTGGAAAATGTTCTTCTAATAAAGCAAGTGTTCCAGTAAGATTTAATTATAAATTTTGTAGTAGTTTGAGTGAGAATGGCCCCTGTAGACTCATATGTTTGAATACTTGCTTCCCAGTTGGTAGAACTGTTTTAGAAGGATAAGGAGGTATGACCTTACGGGAGGAAGTATGTCCTTGGGAGTGGGCCATGAGCTTTCAAAAGCTAACACCATTCCTGGTTAGTTCTCTTTGTCTGACTCCTACTTGTGGTAAGCTGTCAGCTATTTCTCCAGCACCATGCCTGCTACCATGTTTTCTGCTGTGATTGTAACAGCTAATAGTTTTTGTTCTGGTTTTATTTACACAATGTTGGTTTAAAGTTTTCCAACTACACTAAACCTTTTCCTTCTTCTCCCTCTGCTTTTTTTATACAGTATTTTGTCCTTTATTATTCTGTAGTGATGTTGCTTTGCTGACTTACTGTATTAAGCATATTTTGATATAAATATATATTTTAAATGATTCATTGTACATGACGGTTACAGACCTTGTTAATATTTTTAGCACTTCTAGCACATGAACATAAAGAAAAATTTTTCTTTTTGCTTGAACACCCGAATTGACCCTAGCAAGATTGAGATTGATCTGGTTTCTTTCAGCCTGTTAAATGCTAATCCAGTCATCTGTAACAGTACTTAGTATTTTTGTAATTTTCCTTTACATGTTTTCTGTTTCTTCTATAAAACATACCCATCACTTCAAAGATTTTCTTTGTTGATTTACAGATGAAAACAACCACAATCACCATGTCCCATAGTCAATGTCAAGTCTATAGTCATGGTTCTCTGTTATAAATCCTGTGGTAGGACTTTATAATTTACCGGGAAAAGATGATGAGACTTACATTTGAAGCATTCCTAGACTAAAGCACATCTAGCTTTAAGAAGGGATGTGGAAAAGATGGATAGTTCTTCATTCACGAACATTTCTAATGATTTAAAAACATGATTAAACTCTGTCTTTGTCTGTGGAAATGGGTATGGATGTGGGAGAACAACTTTCAGGAGATGATTCTTCTGTCATGAGGCTCCTGGAATCAAACTCAAGTCATTAGGCTTGGTGGCAAGCATCTTCACATGCTGTCTCACAGGCCCAGAAATAGTAGATTTCTTGTGCAATAAAATCAGCTTGCTGTTTTTGCCTTTTATAAACTTTGTAGCGCCTTTTGAAGCTCTTGATGCTTCTCTTTACTAATGCTATCTTTTTCTAACAAGTGATTTCCTGTTTCAGAAATGCACACGTCCATGTATGTGCTTGTACTGACAGTGTACAGGAGAGAGAGTTAGTATAGAGTCAGTACAAACTGTATTATATATAGACAGCTGCTCACTAAAACTTGTTTCTATGCAGATTAACTTTGATTTCTTTGTGACCCTTATGGTTGTGTATGATCTTTTGGGCAATACATTCTTACCACTTACCCAGCAAATGGAGTACTGTTCACAGAGCTGCATGATGGTTTGCACCTAGTAGCCTTCCTTGTCACGATGGGCTTGACATACAATTTGAAAAATCTTGTTCTGGAAGCACAAAACATACTTGACTATCCTACATATTTTGTAATATGTTTTATTATTTTGACTTAAAATGTGCAGACTTGCCTGATATTGATTAGCCATTTCTAGCTCTGAAACTTTCCCCCTCCTTACATATATAATACTATGATTTTATAATTTGACTATAATCATCTTGTAATAGCCATAATCAGCTATAATAATCACTTCATGACTTGGTTGGATGATAGTAAGTCAGTTAATTTGGGTAGCTTTCTCTTTCTCCAAGATATGGTAACTAAAGGAAAGTTTCTGTGAAGTTTTCTATATAGAATTGATTTGCATGCCTTTCCAAGAAGGATACTGTTTGGGCTTTGGTTATTTTTTTTTCTATTAAGTATGTAAAATAGACTTTGTTTTGGATTAAGTTTGTGGTTGAGGAATTCTCTCTCTCTCTCTTTTTTTTACTTTAAACTCTAATTTGTGTGTGTGTGTGTGTGTGTGTGTGTGTGTGTGTGTGTGTGTGTGTGCGCGCGCGCGCGCATGTGTGAATTCAGGTGCCAGGGAGGTTTAAAAAAGAGCATTGATTATCCTGGAGCTGGAGTTTCTTCAATTTCAACCCACCAAATGTAGGTGCCAAGAACTGAACTCAGGTCTTCTGGAAGAGAAGTATGAGCTTTTAATAGCTGAGCATCCTCAACATTTGTTGTCATTTGTTCTCTCTCTTTTTTTAAATGTTTATTTATTACTTCAAGTTACATCTCCATCACAGTCCCCTCTCTCCACCACTCCCGGTCCTACCCTCCCACTCTCTCCCCCTTCTCCCACCTATTCTACTCCTTTGGTGTGGGGTGTCCCTACATATCAGCCCCCCTCATTTCAGCAGTCATATGAAGGGTTAAGAGGTTCCTCTTGTACCGGGTGCCTACATGACAGCTCCAGAAGGGCAAAATGTCCCACTAACGGGTAACAAAGTCTTTGTTCTCTTGATCTTGGGCATTCTCACTGGGGTAAGATAAAATATCACCTTTATTTTATTTGTATTTCCCTAATTGCTTGATATGATGAAAACTTTTTGAGATATTTCTTGGCCATTTTTATTTCCTCTGGAAAAAAAAAACAAACAGAGGAACATTGGAATTAATGGACAGTATACTTCAAATGGATGTAACAGATATCCATACAGTATTCCAGTCAAACACCAAAAAATACACATTCTACTCAGATGCCTGTAGAAGTTTTTCTGGGACAGAAAACATCTTAGAAAATTCAGTAAAATTAAAATAAATGCATGAAACCCATCAAACTACAGTGTAATAAAACTTTAAATCAATAGCAAATGAATTTCTCATTTCATTATCTCATAAACTCATGGAGATAAGACAACACATAATTGAATGGATAAGAAGAAATCAAGAAAAATATTCCTGGAATATAATGAAAATTAAAATACAACACAACAAAACCTCTGGAACACATTAAAAGCAGACAGTTGTTAAAAAAAAACAAAAACAAAAACCTAAAATATTCCAGTCATACTATTTCACCAATGAAAATTTAGGAGCCAGATGCTGGGATGAAATCCTGCTAGCTCAGAGAGGCAGAAAAACACCCAACTGATCTTCCTATTCAAGAAGAAGAACGGAGCTAAAAAGCTCAGAAGAACCTAGAAGAAGAAGCCTAGAAGAAGAAACTCTCGAAGGAGAAAACCCAAAGGAAGGAGAACTCCTAACTCCTTCTCTACAGTGTCTTAAATACTCTTCAGCTCAGTGTCCCTTCTTTCTATTTTATCCCTCTCACCTGGTTTCTCGCTCTGCCTCTTGACCTGGGTTAACTTTATTTAATCCTGTGTACAGGAAGCTATTGGATTAAAAGTGTGTGCTTAGAGCTGAGCCACACTATGACCAATGTTTACAGCAAACAGAAACCTGTAGGATTAAAGGCTGAGTTATCTCTTTTTTTTTATTTTTTTGGTTTTTTTTGTTTTTGTTTTTATAAGTAAATTTATTTATTTGTTGCTTCAGGTTACATCTCCATCATATTGTCCTCTTTCTCCCCTTCCCAGCCCTGCTGTCCCACCCTCTACCCCCTAACCCTTCCATCCCACTGTTCTGGAGTGGAGTGTCCCTACATAACAGTCCCTCGCCCCAGTTCAGAATAGAAACAGATTTTTCAATACACCTTGTAGGGGTTCACAATGTGATAAAATATTCTGCAACAGCAGTCCTAAGAGGGAATTTTATAGCTCTAACATCCTACTTTAAAAAGTCAGAAAGAAGCCAGGCATGGTATCACACACCTTTAACTTAATCCCAGCACTCAGGAAGCAGAAGCAGGCACATCTCTGTGAATCTGAGTCCAGCCTGATATACAAAGTAAGTTCCAGGACAGCCCATACTGTTACACAGAGAAACCCTGTCTCAAAAAACCAAAATAAATAAAGAGGTAGATAGATAGATAGATAGATAGATTAATAGAGATAGATAAATAAAATAAAAATAAAAAGTCAAAGAGAATAAATAACTGACTTAATTATATAACTCAAGTATTTGGAATAGAAAGAATAAATAAAACTTACATCTAGTAGATGACAAGAATTAAAAATAAAACTAGATATTAATGAAATAGAAACAAATAAAATAATTAAGACTCAACTAATATATGAGCTGGTTCTTTGAGAAGATAAACAAGATCACCAGACCCTTGGCCTAACTAACCAAAAGCAAGAAAGATGACTCAAATGGACAGAATAAGAATGGACAGGAAAACATAATGTCAGACAGCAAAAAATTCAAAATAACATAAAGCAATAAGTAAAAAGCCTACACTCTATTAAGTTACACAATCTTAAGACAAATTTTTAGATTCATCCAAACCTTGCAATTTAAACAACAAAAAAAGAATGACAGCCTTAAGAGACCCACAGCAACCTCAGAGATCAAACAATAATAACCACCCTTCCAACTAAAATAAAACAATATCAAAAGAGCCCAGGGTAAGATGGATTTACAGTAGAATTCTATCAGACTTTTAAAGAAGATCCACAGCCAATTCTTTTTAAATTATTCTAAAGGAAAAAAAAATAGAAACAGAGCACATTCAAATTTTTTTCTACTAAGTCAATATTACATCTAATTCCAAAAGTAGGTAAGGACACCAACATCAAAAAAGAAAACTGCAGGTCAATATCTTTGATGAACATAGATACAAAAATTCTTAATAAAATATTTGCATACTGAATACAGGCCTATATCAAAAGTATCTTCAACCATTGCTAAGTAGACTTAGCCTAGAGATAAAGATGGTTAAACATAGGTAAGTCATTCAATGTAATAAATTGCATATATGAATTAAAAGATAAAAATCATAGATACAAAATAGCCTTTAAAAAATCCAACATGCCTTCATGATAAAAGTCCTAGAGAGACTAGGATTGGAGAGAACACACTGTGATATTATTAAAGTTATATATGACAAATTCACAGCCAACATATTCCTAAATAGAGAACTACAAGAAGCCCCATTGGAAACAAAACTACCCACTATCCCCACCTCTTTTCAGTTAGTAATTAGAACACTAACCAGTACCATAAGACAAAAGAAGGAAATTAAGACCAAAAAAAAAAGGGAAAAGATAAGTCAAATTATTCCTATTTGCAGAATACATGATATCATATTTAATAGATCACAAAAATTCTACTAGAAAACTTTTAGAGATGATCAACAATTTCAGCAAAGTAGCAAGATACAGAATCACCTTACACAAATCAATAACTTTGCATATACTGGCAGCAAACATGCTGAGAGTGAGATCATGTACATACTCTCATTTACAACAGCATATATATATACATATATATATATTGCAGTAATAAACTTAACCAATGAGATGAAAAACCTCTACAATGGAAATATTTTCTGAAGAAAACAGATTGAGAAAGACACTAGAAAATAGATTTCCCATGTTCATGGGTTGGTAGAACTAATATTGTGAAAATGATCATCTGTCCAAAACTATTTATAGATTCAGTGTAAGTCCTGATCTCATTCTTCACAGAAATAGAAAAAATATCCTAAAATTCATTTGGAACCACAAGTAAATTTGTTAACCCATATTTTCAATCAGTGTTGTACAAAAAGAAATGATGATGGAGGGATTATTATTACAGATTGTCTGCTGAACTATAGTAATAAAAACAATATTGTATTGGCACAAAAACTGAACTGTTGACCAATGGGGGGATGGGGGGGGAGAAGATCCAAACATCAGTGCAGGTAGCTAGAACTATCTGATATTTGACAAATATGCCAAATCCATAAGTCAGAGATAAGATAGCAAATGGTGAAGAATGAAATTAGAACTGTATATTTCAACCCTACCCGTAAACTAAGCCCAAATGGATCAAAGACCTTGATGTGAAATGCAAAAACTACTAGAAGAAAACATAGGTGTATAAAAGACCTTTAAAAGATATTACATTTGCCTAGGAATTATGGCTAACAGTTGAATAGTAGACATGATAAAACTAAGAACCATCTGTATAGCAAAGTAAACAGCTGAATCAAGAGGAAGTCCACCTAATGGGAAGGAATATGCCAGCTATACATATGACAAAGGGTTAATATTCAGAATTTATAAAGATTCAACAAAGATTCAACAAACAGAGTCAAGGGTATAAATGATCCAGTTAAAAGATGGACTTGGTTCTGAACAGAGAGTTCTCAAGAGAAGAAATTAAAATGGCATTTTCTTTTTATGAGTGGCTTTTTAAAATGATAAACTAGATAATATTTTAAACTTATAAATCAGTTACTCAAAACTATTACAAAAAGAACTAGGGATATAAACTATTGCTTGAAAACAAATTCATAATGCTCATATGAAAAAGTACTGAGTTAGTTCCTAACAAAAAGTAAAATCGAAGTAAAGATGATATTTCTGTTATCATTGCTTTAATAATTCTAAACACCTTCCAGTCAACCCACTCGAGGCACATTAGAAAGGATGCCAAAATGAAGACATTCTTAGGTGCAAGTCCTTAGGGCAATTAATCAGATGTCCATCCCAAACAACATCCATCAAAGGGAACCCGGCAATCAGCAGCAGTCCAGTGGTCACCTGACTATCACGTTGGCAGTTGATTATGGCTGGCCATTTGAATTAGCTGAACCCCCTCAGGGCAGGCACTGTGCTGGACAGCCTCTTCTGCCTCCCCAAGCTTGCTGCCTCGAGGCAGGTGCTGTTCTGGTGTAGTCCTAGGAGCTGGCTGTAGCTGTATACTCACTTGAAGTCACAGTCCTTTACATCCATTTGCCTAGGTAAAGGCCGTTGGCACACCCCTGCTTGGGGTAATGGCTTCTTTCACCTGTCCACCCTGTGGAATCCACAGGGCAGGTGCTGCCCTCTGCCGGGCCTCAGTCTCAGTCTGGGCTTTTCACCCAGGCTATGCCTGACTTGGGCTCTGCCCAACCTCAGCCACCTTTGTCTAGAATCTTTCGAAATGAAGCAGCGATGAGCAATGTTGAGAAGCAATGCCAAGCAAAAAGTCTTAAGTTTCCGGGCCTTCCTCCTTATATGCTCTCTCTAATTGCACACCAGGATGTTTTCTCATTGGCCAACCTTATGCCTTCCTCCTGAGGTACACCTGTTGACCAAGACTACACACTCTCTGAGGTGTTCCCCATAGATGCCAGTCATTAGACTGATTTTGTATGCCCCTTTTATGAGTCTGTTTTTTCAGAAGCATTCTTACAACCCTTACATATTCATTCAGCATAACTGTTTCCAAAGAAATCTAAACCTCCACCACATATCTCATTTCTCTTCTATCACAGATATGAGGTTCTAAGAGTTTAAGAATATGTTCAGCTGTAAAGGGTGCTGGAAGACAAAGCCTCACATAGACCACTGTTGAAATTGTGAAACAATCCAGTCCATGTGGGAAAAAGACAAGTTGGAAAGACATACAGGAATTTATCTTTAAACTCAGAAGTTTCACTTCTTGGAATATGCTTAAGATACAGGATCGAAAAATGAACACATGAATGGGTTTATTCACCACTGCGCTGTACATAATACAAAAGACTAGACAAAACCAGAATACCCATCAACTCAAATGTCAATTTAGAAAGCCAAACATAGCAAAAAGATGTTTCAAAAAACTCTTTTAAAAAGATGAAGAATAAGAAATATCTCAATATCCAATTTAAATTTAATGACAAAATCTGAATGGTTTTGCTACTTATACACCCACATACACATATAATTATGTTAAATTAAAACAGTTATAGAAGACAGAATAGTGTTCAACAGATACACTTGGAAAACTAGCTAGTATTTACAAGCAAGAGGTTTAGGATGAATTCTGAGTTTATATCACATATAACAATTAACTCAAATGATTCAAATATCTAAATGTTAAAACCTAAAACTATAAAGTTTCTAGAAGAAAACAAGAGGAGAGACTCCATGGCATCAAATATGACAATGATCTCTTGGAAATGATACTGAAAGAACATACAATAAAACTACTACAAACAGATAAAGCACCTGTGCATCGTCACAGTTGTGAGCGAGAAAGGAAACTATGGAAAGAGACTATTTAAATCATCTGATAAGAAGTTAATACACGGCACATATAAATAATTCTTAGGCTGGAGATTCTGATAGTCATCTGTGATCCCAGCACAGGTAAGAGCATTACTGCAACTTCGAGGCTGTCCAAGTGTGCACAGTGAGCCCAAGTCAGCCAGAGCTGCATAATGTCTCCAAAAAAATGATAACTCTGCAAGATAACCCAACCTGATTTTGAAGTGGGCAATGGTCACAAAATAATACTTCCAAAGAAGATATATAAGCAGCCAACAAATACAAGAAAATACGCTAAACATGACTAGTAATTAGGAAAGTGGAAATCAAAACCTCAATAGCACTTCATGCCTCTAAGATAACTGATTCTTAAAGGGGAGTGTCCAGGAAAATGAAGAAATTCATTTTCTGTTCGCTACTGATGAGAATGTAAAGTAATATGATTGTCATGGAAAATATAATGATGTTTCTTTAAAAAAAACAGAATTACCCTTTAATCCTGCAAATTCCTCGTTTCAATATACTTTCAAAATAATTAAAAGGAGTGTAAGACAGTGAATACCTAAGTTCATTGCAGCAATACATATAGTAGCAAGTATACACACTTCCATTTGGTGGAAACAAAGTAAATATTAATGAATGAATGAATGGGAAAATATTGCAGTGATTGCAAGCATATAATTGTATAAACATTCACCCAAAATTCTGAACCATTCTACCACATGGAGGGACTTTGAATGACAGTTTGCTAATTTAAAGATACTTTGTTTTTATTTGTAGAGTAGGCTTCAAAACTGAAGTTTATATCCTCGTTTATATTGAAGTATCTTGGTTATGGCATTGCTTATCTGCTCAGTTATTATACTTTTTATAACTTTGTGCTGCAAGTTAATTCTTTAAAAGCTCCGCCAGAGGCAATAATAAGTGCAGTCTTAGTTAATTCAACTTTTCGTTTTCCTCTAAATCATGAGTTAGATATGAATAGCTTTTAAAATGAAATGCGAGATTTAATTAGTGTAATGTAGTGGAATACTAACATGCTCCTATAGACCCATTGTGCTCGTTACAGAACATGAGTTTGATGTCTGCAGTGGCTTGATTCTCCTCTGTCATTTTTCCAGACTGAATTAACTGTACGTCACAGAACTTATTTAGTTTTCTCTGAGGCTTACCTCTTCACTAGTTTCTTTATATTCTGCATAAGAAGATATTCTTATATTTTATGACATAATCGATTTCATTGTGACCTGATGCTACCCAGTCTTCATACAAATAAATGCACCTAGTATTCCACTAATAATATCTTCTTGGGTAGAAGATAAAAATCTTAATTTTTAGACTGCTTGTTTAGAATATATTGTTTACAAAATGTGATGCTTCATAATGATTTTATTTTTCCTTCCCAGAAGACCTAATACTCAGTCCTTACTAAATGTTGATAAATACTTGGCCTTGTTACTCTGCTTGTTGCTTTACAGTTCTAGCATTTACCTAAAGGATCTCTTTTCGTTTGGCACTGTCATCCATTTAATGTGCCTCCGTTGATAGAAATAGCATTTTACTGTTTTGGGGCACATGATCGCATCTGTCTTGTTTTTCCTACCTTCCTCCTAGGATTGTATGTCTCTAAGAGCCAGTAGAGCATTTAGTAGAGCTACTAGAGATAATAGTGTGGGTACTGCCTGTGCCTGCTGCTCCAGGGTTCACAGATTGGATCCTCTCAGTGGACAGAACTGAGAGACAGTCATAACTCATTATTGTTCTTTGCATCTGCCTGCCCCTCTGTCCTCATTTCTCCTTTCCTCATCTCTATCCTCCACCTCCCTTTCTCCTATTCCTGACTATCCTCACCCTATTTAAAATAAATCTGAGTTTGTGTGAATGTTTCCCACTTTTATTCACACAAGGATTCATTCTAGCCCTCCCCTTTTGCTTATTTGGAATTTCTTTCTCTGAATAAAATTAATAAGTTTCTCATTATCTACAGTATATTTGTTTGTTTTCTCCAACCTTAGCAGAGTTGATGTAATTTGAAAATTGTAACACATACCTTGTAAAAACCAGTTAACACTAGGGTGCAGTGTTTGCATACAGTTCTTTTCTGATCTGTAGCTTTATATTATCTAGTCTTTGACCTATTTCTGTAGTCCTTAGTTCAGTGTCTTTTATATTTTCACTTTTCTCTGATTTTATATAATAAGATTTATAATATATTCACTTGTAGGAGTGTGCACCTCATCCAAGTTTCCTGCATTCTGGTTAACTTATTATTTTAAACAATTGCATTGAATAAAGTTTACTCTGTCATGTTTAGATCTTTAGGATACGACATATTAATATCTTTTACTGTCTACTACCACAGTCTTACAGAGAGCCTTCCCCACCTTTTTATACTTTCCTGGTGTGGCTCTTTGCAATTAACCACCTCCAGCACTATGCTAAACTCACCCATGTCCATATTTGAATGTAGTATAATACACCCATTGTAATTCATTGTGTTTCCATTTGGTTATACCAGACACAGAGCAACCTGCTAGGTTGCTAGAAACCATTACTTTCCTTGGTTGTTTCTCAGAAGCTGTAGATTTAGGTAAAATCCCGTGACTTCATGCTTGTTTTCCCGTGTGGCTTCTGGCTGTCTACCCAAGCTAAATTCCTGAAACTATGCTGATTAAAAACCAGAAAGAGAATGGATGAGGTACTCCTGTTTCACTTCAAACATTAAGTTCTTAAGAGTTTTCTCTCAGTGCATAGTTACCAACTTTAGCACCTTTTTAATTACATGCATTAACTGTTCTTCTCTTTCTAGTACACTGGAGCCAGGTGGATGCCTTAAAGGAATCAAGCTTATATGCTTGCTGGTTGTTCTGGCACAGGCCTTTAGTCTCAGCACTGGGTCACAGGGTCAGGTGGGTCTCTATAAATTCAAGACTAGCTTGGCCTACATCGTGAGTTCCAGGCTAGCCAAGGATACATAGGAAGACTGCCTGAAACCAAAACCAAAAACAAGTTTATTCCTTTTCTACCTGTATTAGGATTCTCTAGAGGAACAGAACTAATAGAATGAATGTATGTATATTAAAATGGGATTTATTACAGTGCTTCACTGGCTGTGATCTGTAGTTGTCCAGTTCACGAGACTGGATGTCTTAGCTGGTCTTTAGTATATGTTGGAAGTCTGAAGAAGTGGGTAGGTCCCAAAATCAGTGAGGGAGTGCCTCAGCAGCAGATAGCCTTGCCAGTGACAGGGAGGACAAACAGGGACAAGCAGAGTCTTCCTCTTCCTTCCTTCCATGTCCTTTCCTGTGGACTGAAAGCAGAAGGTGTGGCCCAGGCTTAGTGTGTCTTCTCATCTCCACCAAAGAAAAATCCCTCACGGGTGTGTCCAGCTACTTGTGTTTTAGTCAACCAGGGTAAGCCACCATCTTCTTTAGCAACCCATTTCTCACTATCTGTTGGGTGCCAACATCTGTCTGGTTATCTTCGTTCTCCACTTGTCGCCACACTTGCCTTCCTGCTGACCACAGTCTTTTACTGTACTGTGCTTTCTTCTTGGAATTTTCTTCACTCAGTGTCATTCCGTTATACATTGTACATACCCTTCAAGACCCAACTCAGATGTTTCCAGTGCATGAAATTAATTTTGAGGGGTTCTCTTCCTTATATCACCCTCAAAATGTTATTTGATTCCCACCCCCCATATATAAAATACTTTCATTTACAGACTTACAAGTCTGTAGCATGGTTATCAGGTTCTCTAGTAAACTGTCTCTGTATCCCCCTTTGTTTCCTTCCCTTTGCTTGTAAGCCAGTCAGCTACCCTCCCAAATGTAAACGAATGGATCAATTTTTTCTCCCCATTTGAATTGCCTCTATTTGGAAAAACAGTCTAGTAAAGTGGCTTTTCAAACTGTTTTTTAAAGAAAATATTTATTCTTCAAATAAAAATCTGTAAAACATGTAGATGCCTTTTAATGTAGTCCCACAACTACTTAATTAGGTAAAATGGGGATCTCTGTCTAGTAAAAAATATGATTTGAAAATTATTAGCTCATCACAATATCCATTCTCAAATTGTTTTCTGTATCAACTCAGGAGAAATCCTTTCTCAATGCAGGTGAAGATATTTCTCATGTTCCCATTCCTGTAGCTACTCCCTCAAGCCCCAGCACATCCCGACCTCTAAAGCTGAGACTCTTTCTTCACCTCATGTTTCACCTTGAGAAGACTTGTTGGACAGTAGCCTGAGAATTCTTAGTCTTTATGGAAATGTGAGCACTTTGCACAATTACCTGTCTTACCGTACGGCCAATGTATGCCCTCTGATTCATTTAGATGTAGCCCATCCTTTAGATGTGGCCCAATGTTCAGCATCTTTGTCTTTCGCTGCCTCCATCAGCTCTACTTTAATACAAGCTTATAACGTGTATGCTGTATACTGTTTATGCAGCTTGTTTTGTGTGTGTGTGTGTGTGTGTGTGTGTGTGTGTGTGTTCATAGCCATTGGTAGTATATGGAGAGAGGAGGGAGAGAGGCAGAAAGTGAGAGAGAAAAAAGGGGAAAGAGGGTTACGGAAAGAATATGGATCTTTGAAGGGTTTCAGTGACAATTCTTAAGCAGTTCCAAGATGCATAATTCTGCTCATAATTGATATTTAAAACCAGCCAGATCTCATCAATCCTAGTTTGTTTCTTTCTTTTTTTTAGGATAGTTTGGCCTTTGTTCACCACACCTGGAAGGTCAAAGTGAATTAGTCTTTGTTTCATTTGTGTCTTCTGAAACAAAAAAAAATTTCTTTTAGTCCACTTGTAGCATGCAAATCAAACAAGTCTTTGAAAAGGTGCCTGTGGTGAATTTGAAGTTTTAGGTATCATTTTTACTATAGATCATTTTCAGTTCTGTTTGGAAAAAGAAGAATAATAAAGCTTTGTGCTCTCACATTAATATTCTGTTGAGCTAGTACACTACCTGTGGGGTCTGCTACTTGTACATTTTCCTGAAAATGTAGCTTGTTTGGTTGCTTTCAGGATGGTTTATAATTATATTTTTTATGAGAGCAGTTTCATAAATAGTTTAAAATATTAGGTAGAAAAATGTATCTCCTTAATTAAACATCAATCCTCATGTTACCACATAATTATTATATTCTGATTGAATCCTAAAGAAACTAGTTTAGTCATTTTCATTTCTCTAATTGCATTGTGCCTTTCTTTAATAAACTAGCTTCTTTCTGATAAATTTAAAGAATCTTTATTCAGAATAAGGGATAACTACCTTTAAATTATTTTGTGTGAAATCTTTTCATAAGACAACATCTACAGTTATGTAATTTCCATTTTTGATGCCTACAGAAGGAAAAAGCAGCTACTGTGTCTTTAATGGAAAGCAAAAGGTTATCTTCTGTGGCCTTTGTGTGCATGTGCCGATGTGAATGTAGGCAGCCAGACAGGCAGTGTGTGCAGAGAGACGAGGGAATGGCTGCGGATCGATACGTGTGGTGTGAAGTGAATTAATGTGAGGCCGGCCGTCTGTCTGTCATGAGATTGTGGGGAATGTGGAGCAGTGTTGAGCAGTCACTGCACAGATCCGCTTCCAATAAATGCCTGCCTTCTGCCTGGAGAGCAACTGGAGATATTCACACATTCCCTTATTGTTGGATTTTACTTCGGTTAAAGTAAATGTTCATATCAAATCATTGCCTCAAGTGTACTTTAATTAGATCACTGGAAAACCACAGTTGTGAGAGACTGATGAAATAAAAATACCTACTATTGTTTTGGATATATTTTTCAATCTCACTGGAAATCTATATTTTATGAGAATGAGAAATATAATTTTATTAACATTTTGTATGATTTTGTTCCTCACTCCAACAATATTATTCTTTCCATTCAATCTTCAGTAAAATAATAAAGTTACAGTGACCTGAACTGGTTTTATATCCCAATATTGGTTAACATGCTGCATTAAGAAATCTTACTAAATTAAAATTAGTGTTTTATCTTTGCTTGTCATGTGAGTCACATGACACTCTAGAATTATCCTGAATTCATTTTATTTTCTACTATTTCAATATTGCAAACCAGCTGAAAAAATGTTTATAAAGATAACATGTAAGACATAAACATTTTAACTAGCATGTATATTTTACTGTTGAAATTAAAAACCATATTTATGTGTGTAGGTGTTGTGGCTACATGTAAGTCTGAGCACCATGTGCATGACCTGGTGCTCTAAGAGGTCAGAGGGGGCATCAGATCCTCCTACACTGGACTTACGGATGTTATATGAACCACTGCGTGGGTGCTGGCAATTGAACCTGGGTTCTCTGGAAGTACAGCTCTTGCTCTTAACTCCTGAGCCATTTCTCCAGCTCTTATTGGTGGAATTGTGAATGTAGTGTTAGTCTATTGATTTTGAAGACCGTATTTCTATATTTTTATTAAAAAATGTTTTTCTACTAATTAAAAGTAACACATACATATGTCACACATATATGCTATATATTACATATATGTGCATATATAAAACTGGAAACACTTGGTTATTATAGGTCTTTGACAATAATACATGACCGTGATATATAGAAATCTATAAGGTCTCATAAAAGTCTTCCTACTGTCTGTTCCTCACTTCTGCTCTGCAAAACGCTACCCGACCCCACACTATTACAGCAAAACTTCCTTTTACCAGTTTTCTGCTAAATTCCATGTTTTTCCATTTCCTTTCTGAGTCTCATTACAGATCGTATGGCAAAACCAATGAACATAAAATGTGTATTTTTTTATTTTGTAAGACTTGAATTTGTAAACTTATTCTTTCATGCATTTACTGTATCTTTTTCATTAAGCTTCTTGCAATCTTTATATATTTATTCTTAATGTTTGCTTTTCCCCCAAACACCATTGCTGTTATTTCCTAGTATAATTAGTTAATGTAATTTGTGTTGTTGGATTGAAGTTATTCTCATTATGTTCTGTTATATCCAAGTTTACTGAACGTCATGCCCAATATTTTGAGTATATTTGTCAAGCTTGTCTACTTCAGTTTATTTTTAATGAAATTTGACAAGTGAGCTCAGTAACACGAGTTCTGTAAGATGAAGACAGAGCCACTATATACCTGATGGCGTGAAACCCTTGCTTATGAATCAGAGAGTTTATGTACAGTTCTTAAAGATTCTTTTCAAAATTTTCCAAGGATATTTCATCTTTTTTGATAACAAATCACAAGGAAGCAATTTTATGCTTTGAAAAGCTTTTGCTTTTTAATCACTAACACATTAACTTTTTCTTGTCTTTGTATTTTATTGAAATAACATTACAGGGGTTAGGAAGATGGTTTAGCAAGTAAAGTGTTTTGCACAAACAGGGGCCCTGGGGGCTGGAGATAGAGCTTAGCAGATAAGAGCACATGCTGTTCTTGCAGAAGACCAGGCTTCAGATCCCAGCACCCACACCAGGCAGTTCAAAAATACATATAACTCTCATTTCAGGGGATCTAGTGCCCTCTTCTAAACTCCATGGGCTCCAGAAACACATGTGGCACATATATATTCATATAGACACTTATGTCATGCAAGATATAAATAAATCTTTAAAAAGCATAAGATATGAACTTAGGTTCAGATCTCTGGTACCCATATAAATCAAGGTGCAGCAAAGCAAAACTGTAACCCCAGTATTGGTGGAAGCAGAGATATAAGCATCTCATAGGTTTGCTGACCTATCCCAGCCAATCAGTGGGCTCCAAGTACTCAGAATAAGCCTGTCTCAAAAGAAAGATATGGGGGGTGGAGGGTAGATGAGGAGGATGGAGGGTGGTGAGAGCTAAAGGAAGAAACTCCATGTTAAACTCAGGCCTCCCTCCACACACACTTGCATTGACAGGCATACCTGCTGTATATATTTCACACATGCACACACTGCATACACACTGAAAGAAAATAGTATTTTCTGACAATCTTCAGTTCTGTTTTGTGACTGTGATATAGTGTTGTCTATTGTATCTTTTCAAAGTAGTTAAGTTTATATATAGTAAAATGTATCACTCTGGCTCCTAGTTTTGAGCAATGTGTTTGGTCATGTACACTCCCACAAGCAGAATATAGATTAGCTTTGTCTTTAAATGTTGATTTATCAAATCCTTTGCTGTACTCTTAGCCCCTACCAGCCACTGATACTATGATGTCTGTCTGCTTTAAGAGAATAAATAACACACATCTAAACAATGTGGAGATCAGAAGTAGCCAAATTGTAGTTTGGGGTTTATAACAATGCTATGATGCCTCTTTTGCAGATAGAGAATAAAATGCTTAGTGTTAATTTAAAATACCTTGATCGTTATATGGCCTGAAATTTTACAGTTATTTCCTGAAAACAGACTGCTAAAACTGGCTTTGATGGAGGATTTGAGAGCATTGTAAGTTGGTTGTCTGTCTTCAGCACTTCTAGCCTTCACTGTTTTCCAGAAAGTTTATAGAGAATCGTAGAGAATTGGTTGCCATCACCGCACAGTATTACGGGAGTTATGACATTGAGCTTACATGGGAGAAAACTATCTCTCCTCCTTTTATTCATTGGGAACTAAGTAACACTGAAGATTGTGAACACGGACAAATATAATTGCACATTCAGGCAAAATCAGAGATATAGCTTAGATATTTTTTAAAGCATGGGTTCTTGGGGTGATAATATCTTTCAGCTGGTAGAGTGCTCATCACCCCCCCCCCCCCCCGCCCCATCAGTCCTAGCACTAAGGAGGTAATGGCAGGAGGAAAAGAAGTTGAAGGTCATCCTCAGCTACAGGGCAGGTTCCTGGCTATGTAAGACACTGCCTCAAAACAAAAACAAAGCAAAGCAAGAAAAAGTTATGTATTCCTGGTAGGAGAAAATTCTTGTGGGAATTTCACTTTCCTACTGTATAAATGCTTTTTGTTTTGTTTTGTTTTTTTCTTCATCTATTTTTGGGGAGTATCCACAGTGCACACAACAGTGGCATGACTGGCTTGGTTGATAGAGAATGTTAGGAAGCCAGACTTGCTTTATGGATATATAATTTACTAAACTCTCCCCACACACACAGTTCATACAGTCGTGTAGCCATCATCACAATCTGAACCCCACTATTCAACAGCATTTCTCCTGAGTACTCACTCCTTCTCACCCGTTGGCTAGTGTGGTAGTCTGCTTCTATCGCAATAGATTTCACTATCTTGGCTGTTTGGGGTCACAAGATGAGGTGACTTCGTCAGGTTTCTAGCGTGTATATTGAGGCAACTATCAGAACTCCCTCTTATATTGCTGCATAACATTCCACTATATGAGTGTATTATAATTTTGTAGCAGGTTGACCATTTGCAGTCTTACCACTGTTTGGCTTTTGTAGATAATGTTGCCGTGTATATTTATGGATTAGTTTTCATGAGGACATATGGTTTCATTCCCTAACAGTAATTGCTGGATCATTTTCACTTTGTTTAATGTTTAGGAGGAACCGGAACATTGCTCACTGTGAGATTTGGAAGTTGCTTGTACAGTATGGTTACTGGTCTCTTGTTGGATATGTGGGTTTTTTTTTTTTTAAAAACTCTTTTCTCTGGTCTGTGTCTTGTCTTTTTCCTCCCTCATCCTGATGAGGCCCACCCAATCTGTATTTCTTTGTGTGGGTTATATTTTTAACATCAAGCCTAACCTTAGGGCTCAATGATATTTTAATTGTTTTACATTTTATATTTGAGTACATAATTCATTTGGCATTAATTTTGTGTAAGATGTGTGCTTTGGTTGGGTCCTCCTAATGGTTCGTGTATGAGAGTGTGATAATGTTAAGAAGTGGAGGAGGATTTCAAAGGTGAGGCAAGTAAGAGGTTGTTAGTTATTGATGATGTCCTTTGAGAGTGATTGAGGTAATTCTTGTGGGACAGCATGCTTGCTTTGTCTTCTTGTGTATCATGTAATCTTTCCTCATTCAATGCTATTGTGATTCTGTATAACACTTCACATGAAGTCCTCACCAGAGCCTCATATACATGCCACCACTTGGTCCTTGTTACTCCAAAGAGATTTACACAGTGGAATCTTATTAAACTGGAAATAAAATGAAATTATGATATTCTTAAGTAAATGAATGGATCTAGAAATTATATTAAGAAAATAAATTTGACTAGATTCATGAAGACAAATATTACATCTTCTCCACTACATGGGGAACCTAGTTTCTAATTTATGTGTGTGCATACACACACACACACACACGTACACACAGAAACACACACTTGGATACACACAGACACACATACACACAAACAAAAACACATACAGATACAAACATACAGATGCACATAAACACACATAGACACAAATACACATAGACAAACAAATACACAGACACATACACAAACACACACAGATAAACACACACAGACACACACACAGGCATACAGATACACATACATAGACATACACAGACACACATATACACAAACACGTACAGACACATGTGTACACACAGACACACAGACACACACACACACACACACACACACACACACACACACACGAGTGCATATTGGTATAGTCCATGAAGCTAGCAAGTGTCAATGAGAAGAGGCTGGGATAGAGGAAAGAGGCTTGCAGAAAGAGGCTTCAAGATAGGGACACTGGTAATAAGAATGATTTAAATTTTATCTTTTATTCTGTAACACTAATTTTTGTAGTTGTCCTTTGGAATTCTCTGGATTTTTTACTTGGCAATTATTTTATCCTTGAGTAGTATGAATAGTCAGTGTTCTTTGGAGAAACAGAACCAGGATCAATCGGTAGGTGATGGATGGATGGATGAATAGGTTGGCAGGGGATGAGAGGTGATTAACTAAGAGGAATTGGTTCATGCAATCAAATATGCTAAGTCTCCCAATAGGAGATGTGCAAGGCAGAGCTCAGGGAAACTGTTAATATAAGGGCTCGGTTAAGTATGAAAGCCTTGGTGGCTTACGGGCTATCTGTGTATATGAGATCAGTCAAGTTAGTGCCTAAAACTAAGCACCACGCAGGGGCAGTTTTCATTGTTCTTTTCAAATCGCATATATTTAATCTTCTGTTTTGGTATTTGATAGAATTTTTCCATATTGTTAAATAGGCAAATGTGGTCGTATTGTAATCTTTGCTTATTCCTAATTATAGAGTGAAAGGGGTTGGATTTCCTTCATTAAAGATAAATATCAGCTGCAAAGTTTACTAGACACCCTTTTATAAGTTGAAGAACTTCCCCTCAATTCCTAACTTTCCTATAGTTTTTTTAAAAAGTCATCTTTAACAATATATCAACTTATATCAAATAATTACTATGAGCTCATGATCTTCTCTAGGTCACTCTTTGGATTGTACTGTTAGGCTTCTAAAATTGAACTGGACTTGTATCCTGGGGTAAATTCTTCTTGGCCATGGGCCAAGTTAATATAAACATTTATATATGTTGCAGACTTCTACTTGTTTAATTTCCCTCCCTTCCCTCCTCCCTTCCTTCCTTCCTTCTTTCCTTCCTTCCTTCCTTTTCTTTCTTTTTCTCTTTTTTTTTTTTTTTTTTTTGGGGGGGTTGTTTTTGTTTTTTTGCAACAGAGTCTCACCATGTAGCTTGGCTGATGTTGAACTAGCCTCCAACTGACAGAGATCCATCTGCCGTGTTCTGAGAGCTAACCTAACCCCCATTTGTTACTATTTCATTAAGGATATTTGACATTCTATTCATGCGAGATCTTAGTCGGTAGTGATTTGTTTTGTTCTTCTTCCAAGTTTTATTGCCCTTGGTTCTGAAACACACCCATCAAAGAACCAACATAAGAATAAGTTTTTGGTCTTTGGCCTGCGTTCCACTGTGTTTTAAACTCTACCCACCATCCTGACTGTCTTCAGTGGCATGAATTCCTTGGACAGCTCTGGAGTTGTCAGCATTCGCACTGTATTGCACGAGGCTGAGTCTGCGTGGCTATGCTGTTATGATCTGTAATACCACACACTCTGTCCCAAGAATGACTTCTGAGAGAGGCTTGTGATGAAATGACTTGGGGTTTCAGCTCAGAAGGCCTGTATTTCTACCCTGGCTCTGGAACTTAGCAGTAGTGTTGCAGTGAGCACTTTCTTCGTCTCTCTGGTTAAATAGATTGGATATAAATGGTTTACTTATAAGCATCAACTTTCACTTTCATCGACTCTCTTAATTTCATAGGAAATGATAATGCTAATGATCATTACTGTCCAAATATTAAACAATAAAGATATTGTTGTTAAATATCTTTATTCTAGTTTCTCTGATCGTTTTCAGAATTACTGAGTGCTAGCAAAGAATGACAGTGAGCTTTCAAAGGTTTTGTATTAATTCAATTATATGAAAAAATAATCTTTAAAAAAATTATTTGAACAATGTGTCCTTTTAGGAATGTTATATTTCTCTTTCTATCCCCTTCTCTTTGTGATTATTTCCTAGGTAGATGGTTTTGATTAAATAATTAATATTTTCTAGTAAATCTCTCCTTCATATTAAAATTGATGTTGTGAACCCAACAATAAATATATTTTGTAGAGTGGTAACATAATCGTTTTCTGTTCACTGGGGACCAGTTTTTGATATTACTATTCTCTCCTTCTTTCCCTTAATTCCTTACTTCCTTTGCCTCTTCCCTTCCTCCTAACCTTCCAAAGCAGCTCTAAGCAAGTTATATTACTATGATGGAGTGTTCTGTTTCCATATCTATCTTCAGGTCTTCCGGTCATCTACTGATATGCTCAGCTTGACATCACATGGTGTGAATGAGTTAAGGGTTTCTCTCTCTCTCTCTCTGGGTGCCTTTGGTAAGCCTGGGGAGTTGTGTAGGGCCACCTTAAAGCAAAAGAAATCCTTCAGTATCTATAGTGTTTAGTTTGTAAAACATTTGGACGGCACCTGTATAAGCAAATACCAAGTACTTCTTTAAAGGACTTGATTAGAAATTTCCACTTCTAACCTGGAGAGATGCCGCAGAGGTTAAGAGCACTGATTGTTCTTCCAAAGGACCTGGGTTCAAATCCCAGCACCCACATGGGAGTTCATAGCCATGTGTAATTTTGCCGGGCATGGTTTTGCATGCCTTTAATCCCAGCACTCAGGAGGCAGAGGCAGGCAGATCTCTGTGAGTTTGAGGCCAGTCTGGTCTACAAAGTGAGTTCAAGACAGTCAGGGATACACAGAGGAAGCCTGTCTTGAAAAACAAAACAAAATTCCACTTCTATAGTAGCCATGATGGACTGGTGATAATCATATAAAAGCACTATAAATTCTACTTCCTATTGCCTACTTAAAAATAATATGGTAAATGTAAATTAACACCAGGATATATCTTCAGAGCCAGAAAAAGATGACTATGTTGGAAAAAGACATTTGTGTGGACTAGCAGAATGGAACCTGTTTGGTATGATAATTATGTTCCTCATCCCTAATTCTTTCACAGAGGGAAGTATTTGTCTTTGGAGACATTGCATGTCTCCGGGCACAGCTCTTTCTTTCTCCTCAGCTTCCTGCCATCCCAAGTTATGAGCACACTAACAGAGAAGAGAGTAAGTGTTTGAATTAGTTCTTCACTTTACAATTCTAAGTTAGATAACGTAAGTGTAGCAAAAGTGTTGGTAAAACAAATCAAATAAAAATAACATTTACATCAGCATTCTGTGTCTGATTTCCTCAGATGTTGATTAAAACTAAATACAGAATAGACCCATGTACGCCCACCCATACAAACAAATAGAGCAGAGATGTGTTATCTTTTGAGTAAGTGAAAGCTTTACAAGGCTCACTGCATTTCTTTCAGTTTATAAAGTGAAATCTTGTCACTCTTACCTATTTTAGCTGGAGTCACTGCAGAAGCCACACAGACTATGGCAGCCGTTCCAGATGCCTTGGGGCCAGAAGCCAAAGTCCAGGAAGAAGAGCATGATCTCGTGGATGATGATGTCACTACTGGTAGGCATGGGTAAAGTCATATGGCTTGTTGGTGCTTGGATGAGTACTTTAAACTGTTTTCTAAGTAATTTATTGGGATTGCATCTTGTGAAGGAAGGAAGGAAACTTGGAATTGAAGTGGAACTGTTGGTGTGGTCTAGGATGGCACATGTCACTGTGACAGTGAGCCTGTGAGCTGGGCACTTAATTTTCTGAAAGTCATTTAATGATGAAACTAGGAACATTACTAAAGCCTTGAACATGCAGAGGAATATACATGTCCATTAGGCAGTGAAAGGCTCTGTGATTACAAGGTTGAATTAAAGAATAATTAAGTTGTAGTAACAATGTGTATAGTATAGGCCATGTAAGAAATGTTTGCATATTCTTTATATAAAGAAGTGAATGCTGCTTTTTAAAGTTACTGAATTTGAATGGATATCAAATACTCTTACCCGTGTTTCTATCACAGAACCAGTTATGTAGCAAATTTTGCAAAGTTCATATATGACAAATTTAGCCTGTCTTTGAATCATTTTGGCTAATTTTAATTGCTGAATTTTCACATTCATTTTGCATTTCTTTGAATGTATGGAGGATAAAAGCAGGCTGGATAGTTTTATTGAAATTAAGGGTGGAGTTTTTGTTTTTGTTTTTGGTTGGTTGGTTGTGTGCCAATGGCTAAAAGTAGTTGAAAATGTGACTAAAATCTCTAATTAATATTAAATGTGAATACTAACCAATAATTTTTTAAAAAGTATGACCAGAAGAGTAAAACTTGTGACAAAAAGTTGAAAGTAGAACCTTCTTTCTTTCACAGAAATATGTAGCAAGTCTGTTACTATTACCACCTAAATGCCTTTAGCTTTTTTCCCACTGGGAAGAAGTTGAGAGAGCTCAGTGATTTCCTTCGATAATTGAAAAGCTTATGTTTAAGAGCTATACCCTTAGGCAATGGCTTTGAATACATTTTACCTAAGTAGCAGAGCAACAGATTTTCACGTGAGATGATGATGTCGCCTTGTTACTTTATAATGATAATTTTCATTCTTTGAAATTATAATTGTAACATTTTCTCCTTTTGCTCTCTTCCCTCCAATGTCCCTCACTTGCTCTCTTTCAAATTCATGCTTTCTCTCTGTTGTTACATTTATACATGCATACATACACCCATACACATATATATGTATGTATATATATATTCCTAAATATATAACTGCAACCTGCTCAATATATATAATGTTATTTGTATGTATATAATCTTGGGGATCATATATACTTGTGATTAGATTACCAAATATTTTTAACATGTAAGTCTTCTAGTGAAAATATCTGATTTAAATAGAAATGCTGTTGGGAGCCTCCAGATTTTCAGAAATCATTTAGCATTTAGCAATTAATGCAATTTGTTTCAATAACAACTAAAGAAAAATCTTTTATTTACAGATGCTTTTTAAGTAAGAAGATACTTTTAGCTTCCGCTATTATAGCTTTTTAAAAAACAGTGCTATGGATGTGTTTTATGTTAAAGCTAGAGACCTTCGATATAAAAAGTAGTTGTTTAATTTCTTGCAATGGAGAATGTGCCCTTATAGTTGTAGAACAGATCAGTGAACGTTCTTGAATACGATCATTGTGAGCACTCAAATAAGCTTCAAGAAATTAAGTAAAAAATTAGATCACACAGTTACAAGCTCGTGAAATTGTATTAAAGCTCATGACTGTATTCTTACAAGTTTAATGCAGTTTTAATATAAGTCTTATTTGGAGAATTAATTCATGCTGCCTACTGTATATTTTAATCTGTTTAAGTTGGCTAAACATGTGTGACGAATGACCTTTGTCAGTTGATTTATTCACTTCATGCCATGGGTAGTAGAAGCAAGATTGTTCAATATCCAAAGACTTAAAATAACCAAAAAGCCTTCGTTAACATGTTGTCAGGGCAGCAAGCGTGCTGCTGTCTGCTGATCGCTCAGGTTGCCTTTAGACTGTGTGGCTTGATTAAGCTGTGGTATAGATTTTTTTGACAGTTTAGAAGAAAACCATATTTCTTTTTATTGACTGGAATCCTATATAATTGCATTATGAAAAATATGGTAGCTGCATCGAGAAAAACCCATTTTGAGCACAGTCTTATTTTGGGATGAGCGGCATTGTTGAATACAAGCACTATAAAAAAAAGAAAGGCTGGCTAGTGTCACCAGTACCTTTGAAATAAAATTCAATTAATTTTTTTTGGGTTATTTTAAAGAATTGCTAAGAATACCTCTTCATAAAATAACTACAAATTATATCATGACATAATTGGATGTATTTAGATTAATGTGGGTAGCCATTTAATTTTATTTTTGTTTGAGGGTTATTCTTAGAAGTAATTTGACCATTTGCCAAAAATATAAATTTTTATATACAAAATACAATTTCCTATTTTTGCTAAAAGAAGGATGATTGTTTCTGAAATTATAATTTTGGCTGAGAATGAGCCTACTGGCTTTTGTTAATGTTTGCCTCATAGAAGTGAAGAAGCCTGGATAAACCTCCTAAGTGTTGGCTATGATCAATGGAACTAATTAAGTGTATTTGAAATGAAGAGTACTTAGTTGGAAGAGAACAGCTGGAAAAACTGGGAGAAAAAAAAGATTGAGTCTTGATTGAGATGGTTTAAACCTTTGCCATGTCATTTAAACAATATGCTGCTGCCATTTCTACTTTTCTTTTTAAAGCTAATACCCATTGATCAGTGCTGCAGAGTAATGCCTATGTGCTTGTGGACACACTCAGATTTACTTACCAGTCTATCTCAACGGTTGTCACATGATTTCCTTTAACTGTGTGGTTTAAAATACATATCACATTTATTTTGGTGGATCAACATTTTTAGGAGGGAGATTAAAACTTATTTTTACATGAATTTTAATATCATATAGTATAAATGCAAAATGTGCTTTCCTCAGTGAAAGTGCCTCAGGGCTCCCAGTGTTCTATATTTAAGATCTTTTTTTTTAAACCAATAATGTAAGATTATTAAAATTATGTCCAGATTATTTACAACTTGTGGCTCTACAGAGTACTGTCATATACAGTGTGTTTGCTTCTATCTATATATATCTATATCTTAGCATTATAATGTATGTAGATCTATGTAGTCAATATTGTAAAGAATGTATTTTGTTTGCATATGATTTTGGTTTTTATTAATTTATTATTCTTAGGAGCTTTGCTCATGTTGATTTGGAGCGCCTTCTCTTCTTGGCGTCCTCCATCCCTTCTGACTCATACACTCTTCTACCTCCGCTCCCATGAGGTTCCTTGAGTTCTGAGAGGAGAGATTTGATGGAGATATCCTATTTATGCTTGAGTTTTCCAACATTCTGTGTAATGTCTGGCTGTGAGTCTCTGTCTGTCCATCTGCTGCAGGAGGAAGCTTCTCTGATGATAGCTGAGCAAGACACTGATCTATGAGTATAGCAGAACATCATTAGTAGTCATTTTATCGGTACTTTTTTTTCCTTTTTTTAGACCAGTATTATGATTTTATATGACATAATTGCACTGATAGGGGAAAGCTCATTAAAAACTGACCTCCACCCTTTTTGTGCCATCTGAGTCTCTCGCACAAGACATTTAGTCTGTGGCGAAGGGCAGCCAGTACTGTTGAGGGCGGCAAGCGCAGTCACCCGCCTGAGCTGCGGGACTCAAAGACAATGGCGGCTACCGATATAGACCGAGATGGATTAGCCCCAGAAAAGACATCACCAGATAGAGAAAAGAAAAAAGAGCAGTTAGATGTATCTGTTTCTCCTAGAGCCTCCAAACATTATTCAAGGTCATGGTCAAGGACAAGAGAAAGAAAAGGACAATCAGATAATGACAGAATTAAACAAAGGAGCTGGAGCAGAAGCAAAGAGGCAAGAAGACATGAATCCAAAGATAAGTCCTCTAAAAGAGACAAATCTGAGGAGCACAATGGCAAAGAACATTCTTCTGAGAGAGGAAGATAACTATTACATCCTTCTAGAAATGGTGAGGACAGACACAAATGTAAAGAAAGGAAGTCGTCTTGGGGCAGGAGTCACTCGAGGTCTAGATCTTGTGAAAGGCACCATCGCAGTAGAAACAGGGAAAGGAAGAAGTCTCGATCAAGGAGTAGAGATCAAAAAAAAAAAAAAAAGAATCTCGATTCAGAAGCAAAGACAGGAAGAAGTAAATCTAGAAACAGAGATAGAAAACGATAGATCAGAACATGTTCCCAATCAAGATCCAGACACAGGCATAGGACTAGAAGCAGAAGCAGATCATGGAGTCAAAAGTCTGGCTAGAAACAAGAGAATTGAAAACCAAGAAGATTTAGCAGAAGCCTAAGCCGGACACCTAGTTCACCTCCTTTCAGAGGCAGAAACACAGCAATGGATGCCCAGGAAGCATTAGCTAGGAGATTGGAAAAAGCAAGAACAATGGGAAAAGGAAATGGTTGAAAAGCAAAAACAACAAGAAATGGCTGCAGGAGCTGCAGCCACTGGGGGTTCTGTTCTCAGTGTTGCTGCACTGTTGGCCTCAGGGACACAGGTGACTCCTCAGATACCTATAGCCACTCAAATGGCAGCCCTGCAAGCTAAAGCCTTAGCAGAGACCGGCATAGCTGTGCCCAGCTGCTGTGAATCCAGTGAAATTTACCGAGCAAGAGGAAAATGCTCTGGCAAGGCAAGAAAGGTGGCAAGTCTCAGTCTGCTGAAATATAGAAAAAAAAATTGAATTTTGGAAATAAGGACCAAAATGTCAAATTTAGGAAGTTAATGGGCATTAAGATGAAGCTGGCTGTATAGCTCAGTTGATAAAGTTATAAGACTCTGAAGCAACAAGAAGTTTTTCGAAATCTTGATGCTTAGTATGAAATGGCAAGACCACAAACCCACACACACAGAGGTATGGGGTTGGGTTTGGGTTTCACATCTTCAATGCGTGGAATGGATACAGTTTGAAAAATATCAATTTGGGACCTTATAGACTTGTTCTGATGTCAAGTCCTTGTTCACCGAACAGTTAGTATTCTAGCTTGCATGGGTGTTGCATTGACTTTAATTTATTGAAAAATATGATTTTTTTTTTTTGTAAATATCAGATCAGGGATACTGGTGTTAGTGTCGTAATCAGGTTAACCTACGTCCATTAAACTTGACAGGACTATAGAAGGACAATATTTTTTAGTTCATGAATTCTACTTTTCAAATATTAAAGCTTAGAGTAGGATAAAATCTCATACATAGATTTTCTCGTGTCCACTGTCTTGTGTACTTTTGTATTTAACCCCGTACAGTTATTTTTATCTCTTGAAACATGAAAGAAATCTTATGTAGACATTCTTTAGAAGATCTAGCCATTTGGTACATAATCCTGCACACACAGTCTGGGCAGTGATAATAAAAATGGTTTTCAGAAACAACGAAATTATGCAGTTCACAGCCAAATGGATGGAACTAGAGAAGCTCATCCTGAGTGAGCTAACCCAGACTCAGAAGCATGCACATGGCATCTGCTCACTTATAGTAAGATTTTAGCTATATAGTATAGGATATCTATACTACAACCAACGCACCAAAGGGAACATGGACATAGAGTTTTTGTTTGTTTGTTTGTTTGTTTTTTAGTTTTCTCTCCCTGGCAATGAGACACTTTTCACTGGTGGTACTGCCTTGTAGGCCCCCAGTGTATGAGGAGGCTCTTGGCCCTCATATGACTTCTGAACTGGGGCGAGGGACTGTTATGTGAATGATTTTGAAACAACTTCAACAACAACTTCTATGTCGTCGTATTCTCCTCGTCCTTGTCCTCCTCGTCCTCGTCCTCTTTGTCCTCGTCCTTGTCCTCGTCCTCCTTGTCCTCGTCCTTGTCCTCCTCCTTGTCCTCCTCATCCTCCTCCTCCTCATCATCATCCTCATCCTCCTCCTCCTTCCTCCCATAGGCTATCTGCATGCTTACGGTGTCAGATGAGTAGTATGGTATCCTGTGCTTACAATTAAGAGAGAACAACAAGGTCTTCTGGTGTAGCTGAATGGTAGACTTCTTGCTCAGCATACTCAAAGCTTCAGGTTTAGCCTCCAGCACAATAAGAAAATCAAGTTAGGCCAAAATACTATCTCCTTTGGGAAAAGAAAAAAAATCACATTTCTTTAAAATTTCCAACATTACTTAGGACTCCTGTTATAAATTTGCAAAAAGAAACATTTTTTTTGTTGTTGCTACAACCTTTTTTATTACATACGTTTTAGACAGAAAGCTCATTGTTCTGCCTAGTTTTCTGAAGTCATCACTATAAAACCGACATCTTAACAAATATTCATGTATTAAAGTCTCAACATGTCTGTTAAGATAAAGCTGAAAAGAGTGTCTGGTCTGAGACTAAATATTGATTTGCTCATTTTACTACTTACTAAAGGCCCTATTCATAACATATTCTTACTAAAAGATAGGAAATTTGCCATGTTAAAGTCCAGATAAGCTTCATTGGGGGGGGGAGAACATTATTTATTCAGAGATCAAAATTGCTTTCCTAACACAAAAAAAAAGACTTTGTAATTAGTAAGAGTTATACCTGTATCCTTTGCCTTTCTCATTTTTAAACTTAAAATTGACAGTGTAAAAAGGAATGTAAGGAGTACTGCATTTGTATGATTCTTTTTCAGTACCATTTACTCTTTTATTTCTTAAATTAATTTTGCACAGTGATTTTTTTTCTTAAAAGAAAACTTTAGAGATTATAACATAATTACATCATTTCTTCCTTTCCTCCCTCTAAACCCTCCCATATGCCCTTCTGTTCTCTCTTTCAGATATATGGCTTCCTTTTTTCATTGTTATTAGAGGTATATATGTATATGTCTATCCATATATATTCCTAAATATAGCCTGCTCAGTCTGTATAAGCTTACTAGTATATATGTTTTCAGGGTTGACTCTTTGGTATTGGATGACCAGTTGCTGAGCTCTTCCCTAATTCTCCCACTCTGAGCATTCCTTAGATCCCTGTAATACTTTGTGTAGGGTTGAGGACTCGTGGTCTAACCCAGTCTTGTCCCATCCACTTCGGCATGTCTGTTGGTATTGTCCTTGTTCAGCTCATGTTTAGGCAGTCATGTTGATGAACCTTTATTTGTGCAGCTTCTGCCATTACTAAGAAACACAATCTCACAGCAAACTTCCCGTTCCTGTCAATCTTACAATTTTTTCACCCCCTCTTCCACAATGTTTCCTAAGCCTTAGGTCAAGAAGTGTTTTGTAGATGTATCAATTGGGACTGGGTTCCCCAGCTGTGCATTTTGGTTTGTTGTGGTTTTCTGTAATGGTCTCTTTCTGTTGCAAAGGCAAGTTTCTTTGATGAGGCCTGAGTACTAAATCATTGTAAACTGCCGTTACCCTTTCTTTTAACTTTCAATTGTTGCTACTGCAATGTATATCATGTTCAGGTTTGTATGCAGATGACTAAAGCTTTTGGTCATTTGCCATGTAGTGTTCTGAAAACAGATACTAAGGAAACTAGGGACTTCATTGTTTTCTGAATAGAATATCTGAATCTAAATCATTTTCTTTCCCATGCTTTTTAATCTGAGGAAGACAATGTAAATTGGTGTAGAAAAAAATGGCTAATTAAATGATTTAACCAGTATTTATATTATCACTAATTGGTCAGTGGTATTAATCCTTAACCCGCCATTGTAAATGAATGCACACAGATACCAGATAGATGTTAACAAATCTTGGCCTGAGTTGTGCACTTTTAGCCCATCTGAGCTAGCTCATAATTCTATTATCCAAATATGACCCCATATATACATAAGTCCCTTTGGACTGCTATTTTCCACACTATGTCGATGTTCCAGGCCACGTGGAATGATCTTTTTTAATCTACCCATGGCGTGTGTTCCTCCTTCTTCCTGCTCCTGGCTTCTACTCCCCAAGATGCTGTCTCAGAAGCCCGTGCACCTTAGTCCCACCTATCTCTGTCTTTGTCCAATCTCAGGCCTCAGCATTTTATTCAATCAATCAGAGACAATGTAAGTAACAGACAGCAAGCAGGACCAATTAATTAACATTTAAAATGCTTAACACTACCCCATCAAATTCGAATGTTTTTTTAACATTTAATGTTCAGCTTTACTTGTATATTAGTGGTTACATACAATATTTCTAACCATGGTTCTTGACAATTTCTGCTTAATAAGTATGCCGTTATGTTATATGAACCTAACATTACTTTCTCCATATATCCCCTTTTTGAGATTTATTTAATTTTTTGGTTTCAACTACCAGTTGCATGATAATGATGTTCAAATCTACAGCTACAACCTCCGAGATGTCTAGTCTAAGCACTAGGTCCATATGTTCTCATTTTGGCTACATGTCTCATAGATACCTAAATCCAAATCCAGTATCTAAAGCCTTGTCCAAAATAAGCTGCTTGCTATTTCTTCCTAAAGCTTATCTTCCTTTCTACTTAATACTCAGTTGAAGGCATCATTAAAGGCGTGATTAGTCATTAGCCCACTGTAATTGGTGCTAATTTTTGTAACACATTTCTCCTAATTATCTCATTTCCTAGAAACATCCTAGGCCTAGATTCTAACCCCCCCTTTAAAAAATTATTTGTATCGTTCTATTGTATAGCTGCCTTCCTGACTCCATCTCGTGCCCATGTCCAATAT
Organism: Lophiomys imhausi; assembly: GCA_907164525.1. Taxonomy (NCBI): domain Eukaryota; kingdom Metazoa; phylum Chordata; class Mammalia; order Rodentia; family Muridae; genus Lophiomys; species Lophiomys imhausi. The sequence continues at coordinate 123,889 of CAJQZJ010000605.1, forward strand.
GTCTTCCATTACTCCGAGAGTTTCAGTAGCCCGTGCATCACTTTTCACTCATGTTAACTGGCTGCTCACTGAGTATAGAGGAGACTTCAAAGACTTCTGAGATATATAGATCCCTTCAAGAATTCCCGTTATCTCCAGAGTCATCAGCTATTACAATGCTTTACATTAATTCCCCAAGAGTCAGCATAGTTCATTCTTTGCACGAGTCCTTCCACCTGGCTGGTGTACTGTCAGCTCTTATAGGGATGATATTCTAAAATTCCCTTCAAACCTATTGAATTTGTGACCATCTTTTTTGAATCCTTCTGAGTCTGTGGTCCATAGGCTTTCCCACTATGTCTTCTGCGCTCTTGGAGAATAATGTCGCACACTTTTTATGTTTAAGCATCTCACTTGCCTTTGAGAGTCATTTACAGGTATGTGATTTGCAACCTTTTTGTATCTCTAACATGAGTCAATGGCTAGATATGTGATATCAACTTAATAAGTTGTTTAATAACTAAATAGTTGAATCAATGAACCTGTAAGCTTCCTTCCTTTCAAGAAGCACTCATCATTTACTATATATTTTATAAATTTGTAGATTCATATGCATTTTCTGTATTCTTTCTTTACTTATATATGTCTCCTTTAACTAACCCTCTTAATCTTGTTATTTAATGACTCAAAAAGTGTAACAAACTAGTGAGAGATTATAGGCTATTTCCTGGCAACCTCTCTTTATTGTAAAGAAAGAGACTGGGGATGGGACAGATATAAGAATATAGGTAGCTCTATTGAACTGAACACACTTGATTTTCATTAAAAGTATGTTTTCTCTCAGAAAAGATGTTTTAAAACATAGGAATAGCATGTGATGTCCAGGATTTTATTGACCAAAACCAACCAAACAAACAAACAAACAGACAAACAAATAAGACAGGAAAAGATACCTGGTTCCTATGTGCATTGTAACTTAAATACTGACCTATGGTTGGAAGGTGGAATAGCTATTGTGGGTTCTTAGGTTGAAACCTGTTTCCAAGTGCCCTCCTGCCAAATGGTCCCCGTGACCTTTCAGTTTATAGACAGTGGAGATGACAGTTCTACTTTCCTGATAGGCTGTGAGTCATTGCTTGGTTGCTCTCTCTTCTCCTCCATTCTATGCATTCCTATCCTTTGCCATGGTAACTGCCACATGATCATCAGAGCTGTCCCTGTCAAAGAAGGAAGTGTCTTGTTGCTTTCTTGGAGCCAGAGGTTAGCAGGATAGCCACATGTAATCTGGGGATTGGAGGCCCACTGCAGGAAGAGCAAGGTGGTTTGTGCAGGGGGAGAGGGCTGGAAGTGCACGGCTCCAGGGAGAGTGCTGTTTTTACAGGAAGCCTGATAACTATATGACCCTCAAGAGGAGAATGCCAAGGGACATCTCTGAGTGGCTGCAGCTACTTCTGAACACTAAGAAAACTTGCTTTCTCTTGTTGCTGAAGACTGTAACTCAACATGTATAGATTTGGGTTTATTTGTCTGAAAGCCTGACCTGAGGAGGCTTGCTTGAGAAAAGTATAAAGACAAAGGTGAGTCAGGATAAAAGGAGGTCATTAAATGCCATTTAAATTTCAGTTTCTTAGTGAACAAACCTTAGGCTATCATAAATGAATAATCTACTTAATATTGTATTTTCCCCAAGTATGTGTTTGTATATTTAAGTGAATTAAATATCCTAAAGCATCAGAGGTGCTGTAACATGAATTGTTCTAATCAGTGCTTGCTTTGTCACCACATCTTTCTTAATGATGTTTTCTAAACAGAGCACTGTTAATTTTTAAGTGTAAATGTATAAGATGTTTGGAGGTAAGACTTCTAAAAGATCTTGGGCCATTATATATGTAGCTAATGTAATTTTAGTTAACTTGCATGCACTGACACATTTAAAAACAGGAGCGTAATAATGCCACAACACAGTATACTCATTTAATACTGAACATGTCTAATACTGACTATGGTCTAAGGCTTTAAAAAACCTTAAAACAACTCATGTGACACATCCTCATTATTACTTCATTTTACAGAAGAAGAAAGTGAACGGCAGCTCACTGGCAGGAAACGATGAAATGAGGGTTTAGATGTCGGGGGCTTGCCTCTAGAGTGTAGACTTCTTCCTGGAAAGAATTTGCCTGAAACTAGATCATTAAGTTCACAAGAGAAAAAAGAAACACATACTTATTCTGGCATATATTTTCTTTTTGTGTGACACAGAAGCTTTAATTTTTTATTTTAATGTAATCTAATCTACCTTTCTATATAGCATGGGAAATATTTTAAGTGTAAAGAAAAGACTTGCTGTTTAATAAACACCAATATTCAATAGAGGAAATGATTTTGTGTCAATATGAAACTATTCAAATATATTCACCAAAGCATAAACAAGTATAATTGCTTATACTCCTTTTGTTGAGTTTGGGAAACCACAGAAATTCTTATTGATAAGAATGTGTGAGCAATGTTTAGAGGGAAAACAAATCTTTCCCTGTGAGTGAATAACCTTCAAGATGAACTTAAGTTTGGTCCTTTGTGAGCTGTGTGATAATGCCTCAAAGATAAGAATGAATTGCACTGCATCAAGGTACTCTTATATATCTATATGTTAGGTGAAGTACCCCTATAATTGATATCAAACCCATATGACCAAAAGTTGTAATTCACAAAAGGAATGACAACAATGTCTCATAACTCACAGACTTCATGTCACACACATGAGTAATACTTCTTCTGTGCAAGCCATGTTCAAGGGGAGAAGCAGGTTTTCAAATGTATGTTGGTTTTGAAGAGTCTTCCCTGATACCTGGTGGTCACTCTGAATACACAAGAAGGTAATGAAATTTTCCAGCCCTGTTGATCCATGATTTTTTTTTCTTGGATGAAAATGAATTGTCAGGCATAAAGATTTTTACTCTTAATTTGAATTTTTAATCACAAATGAAAGGTTAACAGTTATTTAAGGGGAATAGAGTCATAAACCTAAGCATGTTTTCTTCTTATGGACTCTTATGGAAATAGTAGTCCTAACTCTGATATAGGGTGAAAATCAGTTGGGTTTTCTTTTTTAATAGTGATATTCCTAAATAAAAATGAGTTACTTGCATGAAATAAATCTAATTTAAAAGGACTCAGAGAATTTGAACCTGGTCTAGGGAATCTCTTTGTCCCCTGCATTTTTGTTTTTCAATATGGTTATTATCACATAAAAGAAATTTGAAGGATATCCATTTAGTTCCACATAAACATCATTGAACACTTACCTTCTATTAATACATTTTTTTAGACCATATCATAAAACACTCCTGTAGTTAAAAGCTGATAATTTTAAACCACAGGCCACTACTTTATACATGCCTGCACATACAACATGCAAGAGTATATAAGGTAGTTTGGACCATTAGATCCAGTTAAAGGTGGAATGAGATATGAAGTTCCCTTCATTTGTGGTAGAGGTGTGAAGATCTGGGGAAAGCTTTTGAGCTAAAACAGTTTACTGACTTAGAAACACTGCCCAGGCCTATTGAAGAATGACTTTAATGAAGTTGCTAGATTGGTGGGTCATAAGGACATAAGGCTTTACTCTCAAGTCAGCATGGTAGTTTGGAAGTAGCCGATTTTATTTCCTTTACTGCTTAAAACAGAGTTTTTGTTAAGATTGAAAGAAGAAAACTCCTGATGATAAGCCCGAAATAGCTAATTCCTTATGTATGTCTTTTCATTTTATTCAGTAGATAATTTGATTACTCACAAGTCTTAAACCTCCAGAGGAGGAAAGTGAGATTCCACACTAGGTCTTCTTCCTGTCCCTCAATGGTAGTCTATATGACCAGTTTCCAGACCTCTTCCCCTTCCATTTGTAACTGTTCCTACTTGTCAGTGATATTCTTTAGAACACAGACCAGAACCAGCCAGCCTGCCACTCAGTGATCTGTGAAGTATTAGAGATAAAAAATTGCTTATTTTTATCTCTAATAAATAAAATTGATTATTTTACCTGGCTACTATAATTCCAATATTAAATACATTTTCTAAAGAAGCTAACCTATAGCAATTGTGTAATTGCAAGTCTTTAAATTAATTGTTGTTAATTCTTATCTTCTTGAATTAGGAAAGGGGCTTGATATTTATCTTTTATGGTTTGTATCGTATTGGTTTTGCTGATTATTTGAATTGGAAATCTTTCTTTCCTGTTCAGTATATGTTATTCCTACTACTGTTATATGTTCTGATAATATGATCACCAAAACTATGTTATCTTTGGTAACTAGTTAATGAAAACCTTCCCCTGAGTAGGTAGGAAACTACTCTACTCAGTCATCAGCCCTCAAATTTTTCTCAGTTATAGCTTTTAATTCCATATAAAGCCAAAGCCACTTGTTTGTGATGAAGACCTTCCCCCTGAGTAGGTAGGAAACTACTCTACTCAGTCATCAGCCCTCAAATTTTTCTCAGTTATAGCTTTTAATTCCATATAAAGCCAAAGCCACTTGTTTGTGATGCCAATCAGTTCAAAGATCCATTTTACTCATAACAGTATTCCCAGAAAATGCTGCAGATATCTTACTTAAATCAGACTGTGTATTTTTATGAACAGTGCATGTGGAAGATAGTGAATTTTACATTTGTGCTCCTGTGCCTAGACCTAAACACTTATAGAGAAGTTTAAAAATTATTGTTGAAACATTTTGGGTTCTGGTAGGGATGATTTTATTTTAATTAGCAACCAACAGCAGTAACAAATCATCTTCGGGGTTTCAGGAGTCACCTAGAGTTTTGTCTGTATTGTCAATTGATATGCATTATCTGTCTATGGGTATCAGGAAATTATACATATCTCAATTGTATTTGAAACTAACACTTATGTATCTGCTTTGATTATCATGGTGAATACTTACTCCTTGTCTTCTTATAAGGAAATAGACATGCTTGCTTTAATTTAAAACTTAAGTTTCTACTTTTGAAGGTTAAAGAAATGTCAAGTGAAGCAGGTCATGTTAGAGCCCCACACACTGTTAGTTTTAAATATCAGTTTAAGAAAATTTGGTTTGAGATAGAAAACTAAGAAATCAATTTATTGTGGCATCATTATTTCAATTCTATTAGATTTTCAGATATTTGCATTTGACTCTGTTCATGCTAATTCATTAAGCCAGTGAAGGATCATGCACATTTATAAATATACTTTATACTTTTGACTATTTTTGAAATGAGATGCTTTCAAAGATTTATGAGCTTAATTTTAAAGAAAATTAGGGAGTAGGAGATGTGACGACTAGTTGGAAAGCATTGATAAGTAGCCTCAACCTACTGAGAGCTTCCTATTCAGTGGCTAAAGCCTACTTAACAGATTTTTTTTCCTCCACATTCTCTGTGAATTAAGAGTTGATTTTTTTTTTTTTTTGAAGTAGAAGTGGCAGGTGCCGAACTAGCACTTTCCTCTCATCTGTGGGCAGGATTCACCTAAATTTAAGTGAAGAGTGAAGATATATAACAAATGAAACCATCTGCCACTCCCAGCCAACTAGCCTTGCCTACTGTTGGAAAGCGCCAGGCCTCCTGAGCCAGACACTGGACAGGGCTCCTGCTGGGTCTCATTTCAGAGGGTTAGGGCAGACCCTGTCATTATACATTTTGAGATGTGAGTCTCTCACCAGCCAGTCATATGGAGATCAAAGAACCTTTTAATTTGCGTTTAATTACCCCCTGAAAAACCGTCCACCATATCCAGCAGGAGCTATTGTACGAAAACAACCACATATGTATGTGGCCTTTTGAAATCTGAAGCCCCTTCAAATGCTAAAATAAAAATATTCTTTCTGTAACTCTTGTCATGTTTTCTCCATAAAATCATGAGTGAAGAGGATAATATGAGCAACAATCTGAGCAGAAAGCCTCATTGTATTTTAAGTAATTGATTCTTTGTAACAATTTCCATTTTTTGAAAGGAGCCTTTCAACTAACACTTCTGGAGAATTGGCTTAGCACGTCTGTCAGTGTGAATTCTTTTATTGGCATATAATTTCCAATTAAAACGATACCATTTTTATTGGGACAGTTTTTACTGGTATTTTAACAGTGTTGTAATTTTACTATTATGTTAAGGTTTTTTTGTAAATTATTACACTTATCACAGCAATCAAAAACTCTAAGAATCTTATATCTAAAGGTAAAGCTGTGGTCCAGCAACCAGTTGACATCTGTCATAAAACAAACAAGATGTCTTTGAGTTGGTGCCATTTGAAGAAGTGAAGGCATGGTTCAATAACAGATGTTAGTGCCATTAAGAAGCAAATGAGGGTGTTAACTAAACAGAAGATCACATGTGGTCGCGTGCTTTTGAAACACAAATGGAACTCTTGCCATTAGTAGGGTTGCCTCTATCCTTGGTAGAGAAATCTGAGCACACAGAGCCAGCCACTATGTGGATCAAGCTTTCTGTGTCTATGACCTGTGCAGATATCTAAAAATCAGTCCTTGTGACCATGTTGTGAGCCATTTGATCAGTCGGAGAAGAAGTGTATTGATCAGCAATAACTGACATTTCAAAATAGCTGTGGAGAAAATGTTACTGGGTTTATTAATGTTTCTCATCAGCTGTAATCACCAACAGATTTAAGTAAAAATGTCACAAGCTGAATCTGTTTAACAGTTTCCTATTGTAAAACTTGAAACGAGTTATATAACCTCTAATTTTGATGAGTTTTAAAATGCCATGTTATCAAGTCATTTTGAGTAGGCTTAAGAGAAACAGTGAAAAAATAACTAGAGAACTACTTTGCATATTGAAGGATTTTTATTTTTCATTGAGATGAAATTCATCCAACAGGGGAAACAATTTTAAAGCGAATGATTTGGTTTGTTTTTAAATATCACAGTACATTAAAGGTTGATAGGTGTCTAGGAGTGAGATAGCTTTATACCAATGTGGAAAAAAAAGTTGTTTCTATTCAGACAAGATGCTGAGATACTTAAGTATTTTCATCATTTAACACAGCATTGTACACAGAAATAAGAACATTTTAAAAGCTGTGATATGATAGCTACATAAGAAAACTCTGGGTTTGTATAAATTCATTCTAATGGAATAAAAATGCAGTCAGCATAGGAAGATGTTGTTAAATCTCTGACTTGCCTTTTACCTCTTTATTCCTGAAATAATTTGCTTAGATTTTTCATTAGGACTGTTTTAAGCAAGAACAGGGTATATAATCCAGGGACTTGTAAGTCTCTGTACTGTGTGAGCTGACTGGACTAGCTGAATCAAAATATATTAGAATCACCACTTTTGAAAAACTGAGACAACAGCATGAAGCTGGACCTAGTTTCCCTTAGTGTTTTTGCATGTCTGCATATAGAATATGAATATAATACCTTTAATAGCGAGACTTCTACCTAGTTAAGATACATGTATATTATTTTATTTTGATCTTGAGGAACCCAGCAATGTGAATATCAAAATTGTCCCTATATACAAGAAACCTTTCATTTTGCTGCATATACTCAAAAATTAGGAAAGGTTCCTGGAAAGATAGCTCAGTAGGTAAAGACCAACCTGAGTGCCTAAGGTACAGTTTTTGGGATCCACATGGTGGAAGGAGAAAACCAATTTCCCACAGGATGATGTCCTCTGATCTCCACACTTGTAAAATGTGTCGACACACATGTGAAATTAATAAATGTAATAAAATATTAATCATCAAAGTATTAGATACAGACAGTATTTTAAGGGCAGATAACCCAGTTTTCATGAATTGGAACTAGAAGAAAAATCACCTGTATTCTGTCTCTGCATCTAATATAAGTAGTTCATATAAATGGAATCAAATAAGTGTTGCCTTATTTCACTAAGTCTAACATCTTTCAGATTCATCCATATCGTGCTTGTGTCTAAATTCCCTTTCTGTTTAAGACAGAATCATAGTCCAGTGTATAACCCTACTGTTATTGCTAGATACTTGGTTCCTTTAGACTGTTTTGAATAATGTTGCTATGAATCTGGCTAAATTCTTCCATTTGGACTTTTATATTCTTTCCTGTTCTTCTAGGCCTATATTTAGAGTTACTGGAGTACACAGTGGTTGGCTGTGTTTTAATTTCTTATGCCCTGTCACATTGCTTTCTGCTGTGACTGTTCCATTTTGCACATCTGCCATCAGTATATGATGGTCTTAGTCTCAAGTCTTTGTATCTCATTGTAGTTCTGTCTTTTGTTTCCTAATGATTATTAATCCTGAGACAAATACATTATTTCTTACCAGTTTAACTTTGTGCAAAATATATACACCATTTCTGATCTTTATGTTCGGGGTTAAAAGAGTCTTTTTCTTCTTAATGTTTGGCCGTTTTTCTCTTCATCTCTGAGTGGCTTTTATTTTATTTTTTAAATTTAGAATACACAGGATTAAATTTCATTATGGTATTTTCAAAAAGACAAATAGCTTTTGTGGTTCTCCTTCCCCTTCTCCATTTCCCTGACCCTCTTGTATCTTTCTCTTCTCCCCTTTTATCTCTACTCTCATGTCATGTATCCCATTGCCCTTCCTTAGCTTCCTTAACATCTTTCCCCATCTTGTGGTCCTTTCTAGTTTGTAATTGTCTATGTTAATGATCTATGATGTTTACTATTACAACCTAACAAGAAGAATCCTGAAAAAAATTAAAATACAAATTGAAACAAGATTATTTTTCTTTTTATGTGTAGTATAGAGATGTAATTTTAGGTCTTTAAACTTGTAATTTTTGCATTATCGTATGAGGAAAAGGAACTAGAGCTGGGCGTGTCACCATAGGACCTGTGAAAGTTTAAACAAAGCTAACTACTGTTCCATCAGCGGAAGACATACACATGTAGTTTGTAGAGAGACTGGTAATTGAGGAATGCACAAGGATTAAAATTGTCATGCTAGCAGTGTTGGGTTTTCCTGGTGTATTTTTGTTTGTTTCTGGATGTGATTTGTGCATGGGGTGAATTGGTGAGATGTGTTCCAGCCTCTGCAATTATACTAGGTACTTATGAGAAGAGATTTCTGCCAACCAAAAGATTTCCTCTTTTGATGATACTTCAGTCACTCATCTATGAACAATTACAAAATGCTGTGGCGTTTCTGGGCATAGGTCTTTCTTTTTATACTTTAAACATTTTTTTTCTTTTTATCAACAATACAGTTTACAGTGAGTAGACACGAGTTTTCACTGAATTTTATTGCTATTCTGTGACTGTTGTGTCTAGTAGATATACTGAAATCATGATTCAGATTCATAGTTGTAATGTCTGATTTATAATGGCAAACTCATTTTCATAAAGAAAACAGAAACACTCATTTACTATAGGTCCCACTAACACTCATATTTATTTGGAATCATATTTTTATTTCTGCATATTAATATTATTAGTAAATATAGCTAACACAAGATTGTTTAGTAGTTTTGTTTCAACACTTGTTCATTTTTAGTTAACATTTTTTTTGATAAAAATATGAAATACTTTAAAAACATTAATTCTGTGAAATTGCTACCATTAAGGGAAGAATTTAAAGTTTGGGGATTGTACAAAATTGTGCACAGCCTAATTTTGGTCTTTGGAGATTTCTTTTCCTGGTTTTAAAGTAAAAGGAATATTTTCTTTAAAAGAGACTTTTAAGTCATTCGCTATTTAAGAAAACTCATTTAGTATTTAAGAGGTTGAGTATGAAATGTCCCTATGTACTAGTTTATGTACTTGTGGCCTTTTTGTCAGCTGATGAGTTTTTTAGTAAATTTTGGATCCTGAGAACTCTGATTATAGATCTATAATTTGATTCCATCATTGAGAGGCTTTAAAAAACTGGAGACGAAACATAGTTGGAGGTAGCAGGGAGGTAGTAGGCCAAAGGTGTGTGGCTTGTTCCTACCCTTTCTTCTTTCTGTCTGCCTTTGGGCTGCCATTTTGAGCAGCTCTGCTACCTGGTTCTGCTATTAGGGTATTGTTTCCTTCTCTCATATGTAAATCAGTGGATCCAATCAATCATGAGCCAAAAATAAATGTTTCCTCCCTTGAGTTGTTTATGTCACGTCGTGTAATGGTGTCAAAAGCTGATTAACACAGTAATGAAGAAAAAATTCCTTGCCATAAAATGCAAATATTTGTATTGAAGGAATAATTGTTAAATAGTATCAAAACACATGTGGCTTCTAGTGTTTACAGATAGAACTTTTTGTCATCTTTCTGTTTTACTTTTCATAGACTTATCCAAACTGACTATGTAATAACTCACGTTAGTAAATGGTGGTAATTGTTGGATGTTTACTGTTCTTCTTCTGCATTTTTTTTATTGGTGTCTAGTATTGTCCCAAGTACTGTGTGGAAAGCTGAGGATAATGTAGTATGCAAATAGATATGTAGCGATTGATATTGACCTGCAAAATAATTTGTGTACAATAACTTTCCTAAAGATTCTATCTTCATGTTTCCTGTTGTTTGCTAGGTAATCAAATATCCCCTCTTCCATGCTTCTGAGCTTCAGTCTCGTTATCACTTGCCTAGCTTTTAAAATTGCAATGTCTTTTCCATGGCCAATGTATCCTTTTTAAAATATATTTTTCTTTCCCAACTAAGCAAATACTTCTTCATTAGTCATTCGTTCCTTCAAATGCTCTATGAGCTGACCTTTTGCCCAGTATTCTAGTACATGAACCCTTAACCTGATCACTGGGGACCCTGACTTTAGTATTTTTTTAATAAATAAATTTATTTATTTGTTGCTTCAGGTTACATCTCCTTCATATTGTTCTCTTTCCCCCTTCCCAGCCCCGCCCTCCCACCCTCTACCCCCTAACCCTTCCACCCCACTCCTCTAGAGTGGAGTGTCCCTACATAACAGTCCCTCACCCCAGATCAGAAGTCATATGAGGGCCAAGAGCCTCCTCATACACTGGGGGCCTACAAGGCAGCACCACTGGGGAAAAGTGTCTCATTGACAGGAAAAAAAAAAAAGTCTATGTCCATGTTCCCTTTTGGTACTTGGTTGTAGTATAGATATCCTGTACTATATAGCTAAAATCCTACTATAAGTGAATAGATGCCATGTGCATCATTCTGAGTTAGGGTTAGCTCACTCAGGATGAGCTTCTCTAGTTCCATCCATTTGGCTGCAAATTGCATAATTTCATTGTTTCTGATAGCTGAGTAATATTCCATTGTGTAGATGTACCACAGTTTTTTTAATCCATTCTTTGGTTGAGGGACATCTGGGTTGTTTCTAGTTTCTAGCTATTACAAATAAGGCTGCTATGAACATAGATGAGGAAACTTCCTTATGATTCCATGAGGAGTCATTTGGGTGTATACCCAGAAGTGGTATGGCTGGGTCCTGAGGCAAAGCTATTCCAAGTTTTCTAAGATATCGCCATACTGACCTCCATAGTGGTTGCACAAGCCTGCATTCCCACCAGCAATGGAGGAGGGTTCCCCTTTGTCCACATCCTTGCCAGCATGTGCTGTCACTTGAGCTTTTGATCTTAGCCATTCTGACAGGTGTGAGATGGAATCTCAGAGTTGTCTTGAGTTTCATTTCTGTGATGATTAAGGATGTTGAGCATTTCTTCAAGTGTCTCTCGGCCATTAGGGACTCCTCCTTTGTGAATTCTCTATTTAGCTCCATCCCCCATTTTTTTGATTGGATTATTTGGTTTCTTGGCATTTAATTTCTTGAGTTCTTTGTAGATTTTGGATATTAGCCCTCTGTCAGATGTGGGGTTGGTGAAGATTTTCTCCCAGTCTGTAGGCTGCCGTTTTGTTCGAATGACAGTGTCTTTTGCCTTACAGAAGCTTTTCAGTTTCATGAGGTCCCATTTATTGATTGTTGATCTCAGGTCCTGAGCTGTTGGTGTTCTGTTGAGGAAGTTGTCACCTGTGCCAATGAGTTCGAGGGTTTTCCCCCCTTTTTCTTCTAGTAGATTTAGTGTGACCGGCCTTATGTTAAGGTCTTTGATCCACTTGGACTTAAGTTTTGTACAAGGTGATAAGTATGGGTCTAATTTCATTCTTTTACAAGTGGACATCCAGTTGGACCAGCACCATTTTTTGAAGATGCTGTCCTTTTTCCATTGTGCAGTTTTGGCTTCTTTGTCAAAAATTAGGTGACCATAGGTATGTGGGTTCATTTCTGGGTTTTCAATTCTTATTTAGCATAGGAAACAGACAGGGCTTCTATTCTGAGCCCTGCTGACTGCTTTCTGAGGAAAATTCTCTTCACTCCTAGGATGTGGTTATTCTGATTTTCTTGTCTTATCTTTCCTTTCATATCCTCCTCTTCTTGTGCTATTTCTTATTTTTAATTGACCTTTAATTTAAAAAATTATTTGTTTGTGAGGGGGTGGGTGTGGGTATGTACACTTTAGCACACATACCTCCAGAAGCAAGAACGCGGCGTCCAATCCCTTGGAGCTGAAGTTACAGGTAGTTGTGGATCTTCTGGAAGAATAGAATAAGCTTTTAAACAGTGAGCATCTTTCCAGCCCCTAGGTCCTTATTTCTTAAAAGTCAGCATTCTGGGGGATTTGGTTCATTGTTCTTTTTAATGCTTCCTTATATTCCACCACTTACCAGTGGGGATATTCGGAATAGCTCTGGGTTATCAACTATTGTTTTTCTCTGCTTTCAGAACAATTGCCTAAGTCTACTTTTCAATTTCTCTTCAAATGCATGGTTACCATCCTATCTGACATCACTGTCATTTCTAGTGATTTCAGTTTTCTGGTGTGATCTCTGCTCCTGTTTCATGGTGAAGCATCTTCTATACTGAGTGATATTTTCAAATGCCTATCAGATCACACCACTCTTGCTGAAATTCCAAAGACAGCCCCATCAGAGACTTTTATTTAATTCCTTCATTTGCACACAAAGTCTGCTCACTACCTGCTCACGGCCATCTGCTTCTGTTCATTCTCTTCCCCCAGCTACATTAGTATTTGTTTTGTTTTATGAGCATGTCTAGGTTGTTCTACCTTTGTTCTACTGCAGTCATGTTCTGTATCACATTTTTACTTTGTTTGCAAAATCTGTAATGATCTAGTTATTTATTGTTTACTTGCTTATTTTCTGATATAAAAGTAATATGAGTAGGACCATTTGTTAGCTATGGCAGTGGATCCTTTTACACACCTGAGAAAACATAAGATGTTCAATAAATATTTGAGGAATAGCTTAATTAATATTTCAGCTGCTTATTAGCCATGTATAAACAGATTATCATAATATGCAACATTTTCAAAATTGAACCAAGTTTTCTAATACCCAAACCACTTCTTTGATGTATGTTCTTGACCTGCAGCCCTTCCATTCAGCATTTGTTAATGTTAGAATCCTAAGAAGTGTCTGTGGCCTGCTGCTGCTTCCTCACTGCTCCCAAATCGAGTGGACAGTTCAGTCAGTCACCTCTTCAGTTCTTTCTGTATTCTCATAGTCCATTTACTTTGACCGCTTTGGTGCTCACTGTTTATGACGGAGACAATCCTCGCTCCTGGTAGAGTCATCCTTACAAATAAAATAGAAGTCATGGTCATAACTCTGGTGCTTCAAGTGTATCAGTGAGTCTTCTGTGCCATTGGCATAAATCTTTGAGTGGTTTCTGTGACCATCATTATATAACTCTTCCCACTACTTGGCTTCATCTCTCAACCTCTTCCCTTTCTTTCCTATTAATTATCTAAATATATTTGTTTTTATTCTTTTTATCTGTTTACATAATTTCCTTTTTGGAATCTTCCTATCTTCTATCATCTGTAAACAAAAACTTTTATTTAAAACACCTATATTCATGAATACTTAATAAATACCTATATCCTATAACCTACCTACAATATGTAATACCTATAACCTATGACCTAATGTATATAAATAATACCTAAGAAAACCTAACCCATTCTATTTTGATAACCTCTTGAAAGGTTTTTGAAATTCTCTAGCACAGGTCCATGCGGGCACCTTGGTCAGCCTTGTGTCTGCAGGCACACTTCAAGTGTTCCCAGTCTGGCTCGGGCAGTCATGGCAAACTTATCTTAAGCTTGGCTCAGTTTCCTCCGGGCCTAGTGTTGCCACTGCCCTCTGGTTCATGAAGCCAATTGGCCTCACCGCTCAGCCCCGGTCGACTTCCTGTCCCTTGCGCAGCCACTTCAGCCCATGTGTACTTCGTTCGCAGCCTAGTCTTTTACTTTAAAGCTTTGTACAGCCTCACGTGACAGGGGCCACCCTTTTTCCTGTTTGTGAGGTCCTCGCCTCGACCTCCGAACTCCCACCTCCTGACACTTTGCTCACTCACCCAGCACTCTCGGGCCTCTGCATGAACGACTTTAGTGTCCGGTTTTCACGACTTTCCCTCAGAAGGTTCCATGTCATGCCGTTCAACCAGTCTTCTTGGGCTGGCTTGTAGCAAAAGTCTCTGTCTTGGCTGCTGCCTCTCAGTTTTCTGAGCAACTCTCAGTTTACTTGCCAAGACTTCTGACCTCTGCTTGCCTGAGGCTATTGCGGCCTAAAGGTTGGCAGATGGCACACCTTGTTTCACACTTCTTCCATGTGTGCTTCTTTCTCCTCTGTCCGTGGGGGCCAAGAGAGCTTCATTTGGAGCTCCCTGGCTTATATAGGGTGTGGTCTTTCACAGTCTTGCCCTTTCTCGCACTATATGGCAGCTCTGGTAACCTCTCATAGTAATTGACATTTTCCGGTGACTTCTGCGGCTTTTCAGTCACGCCCCTTCTTCAGGTACCATCTGCAGGCCTCAGTCCAATCTGGGCTCCAACCACCTTGGCTTAGATGTTTCTAGCATCCAAGCAAAGCCAAGCTACAAGGCTCCTTTTCAGTTTCCTGGGCTTTCAGAGTGCCCTCTAAATGGTTGACCAGGACTATGTTCTACCAGGTGCCAGCCTGATCTTCATTTCCCTTAAGAGTCCTTACTAATTCACTCAAGAAAACTAATTCATTACACTCATCCAGCTATCTTCTATTCATATCTTAACACTCAGCTCTTAAGTGTTTTCTCAAAAAAAATTCCAGTCTGATCTAACAGCACTCTCCCAATCAGGCCTCACTACCATTCGATTGTTCCTAGCTTAATAGCAGATAGATATCCCTGATTATCTATTATTTGTTAATTTCCCTTTTTGAATTTGACTTCTGTGTTCCTGTGTAAAGATTTATTAGTTTTAATTATATATTTGTGTATGTCTGCACGTGGGTATGAGCACACATGTACTGATGCCCATGGAGGACAGAGGTGTCAGATCCCCTGGAACTGGAGAGCAGACAGTTGTGATAGGCTTGATATGGGTGCTGGGAGTCAAACCCAGGTCCTCTGGAAAAGCTGAATGTGCTCTTAATCACTGAGCCAGCTCTTGAGCCCCAGACATCCCTCCCTGTGTCTTAACCAAAGTTCCTAACTTTGTTTCTGAGACAGGGTTTCTCTGTATAGCCCCGCTGTCCTCAGGCTCTCTCTGTAGACTAGCCTGCCCTCAAACCCACAAAGATTCACCTGCTTTTGCCTTCCCAGTGCTAGGATTAAAGGTGCATGCCAACCCTGCCCAGTGTTTTAGTTTTGTTAAGGTGTTATAGAATATATAATCGATCAGATCTTACTTTTATACTTAACTAAGTAGTATAAAAATTTATATATGTTATTGTGTCTAACTTAATTTAGTTTATCCATTATTTTGACAATAGCCATTTGGGTTAACTTTTTGTTTTTGTTTTTCCCCATTAAAAATCTTGGTGCTATGAACGTGTTATCCATGCCATCTGTCTACTTAACTATTATTTTCTTTTGACTGTATACCTAGGATTGGAGGTGCTCAGCATATGCAAATGGCATCTGAGATTATGTGGTTTGACAACTGCTTCAGCATGTACTACTTTTATGGTTTGTCAATTGAGTAGACATAGTGGCATGCACCATAGTTCCATTGTCTGGGAGGTGGCAGCAGGAAGATTTTATGAGCCCATGAGAAACATAGACACTCCATGTCTTAAAACAAAACAAGATAAAACACTCTTTTTCAATAGAAAAGATTTGATTGATTCCATGGGAGGGAGTAATAGAAACCCTGTTGTGCTATTAGCTGCATCAGAGTTTGAACTCGTGTCTTTCCTCTTTTGTGAAAGGCATGCTCAAAAATTTTTTTTCTGTGTGTGTGTGTGTGTGTGTGTGTGTGTGTGTGTGTGTGTGTGTGT
>CAJQZJ010000605.1:140719-202532 GCA_907164525.1 Lophiomys imhausi
TGTGTGTGTGTGTGTGTGTGTGTGTGTGTGTGTGTGTGTGTGTGTGTATTCTTTTCTTTTGCAGGACCTTGCTGTTTTTATTACTGTAGCTTTATAATCAGTGTTTATATTCTATAGAGAATGTTTTCTTTTCTTTGTTGTGTTTTCCTCTTTAGAGATGTCTTACTTATTCCTGGAGCTTTGTTCTTCCAATAATACATTGCATAGTCAAATTAATAATTCATCATAGGCTTTGCTGGAAATCACTGTCTTTCCCTGTGCACCTGCTTCTGGAAACATGGCTTTGGGAGCAGTGATGTTCTTTGCAAGTAAATGCATCCTGAAGGTGGTGTAGAGATCCAGGAGGGGGGTGAACTGCTTGTTTGTTACAGATCTCTTGTCCTAACCTTCCTTCTCCATCAGAAAAGTCACTATAGGTAGCACTGGAGGCAAAGTGAGTCAAGAATCCAGGGACCCTTGGAAAATCCCCCTAAAGAAAATAGAGGTGGGAAAGATAAGGCTGCATTAATCTCCAACAGTTCTTAAAATTTCCAAGACCAGCTCTTGGCCATCAGCATATCCAGCATTCTGAGCTCTCTGACTCACAGGTAGTCATGTCTTGTATGGGAGAAGTTCATTTTTGTTACTCTAAAGAGCCTGTGACTCTTACCGTCATTGTGGATTCAAATAAGAGTGAGATACCTTTGAAGTAAAAGACTTCTTGTAGTGTACACGTCTTGATTACTTTCCTGGAATTATTTAGACTTCCTGATACCTGTCCTGATATAGAAAGGGAACTTTAAGTGGATTTTAGAACTTCATAAAATTTTTTGAGGGAAATAAGACTTCAGTGCATGAGCTTAATGCTGTTTTCCTCTCCTGTCTCCCATCTCTGAGTATATTTATAGGAAGTAGGGCTTATTATCTATTAGACTAGCACAGCTAGTCTAACATGTGCTTCCCTATATATGATTGATTTCACAACTGAGAAGGCAGAAGGTATGTTGTGGTATGTGGGAGACCTCTGGATTTATTTCTCTGTTAGTCTAATTTTATATAAATGTGTTAGTTTCACTGTTTACCTGTTAACCCGGCTATCGTATGAATAATTGAGACCCTATTGCATTGTTTGTTTTTGTTTTTCAAGACAGAGTTTCTCTGTGTATCTCAACTGTCCTGGACTCACTCTGTAGAATAGACTAGCCTTGAACTCAAAGAGATCCACCTGCCTCTGCCTCCTGAGTTCTGGGATTAAAGGTGTGAGCCAACACTCCCGGCTATTACGTTATTTGTTAAACAGGCTTTGCAATACAAAGCTGAGCAATTATTATTCTATTTGTAATCCATTAAGCTAATCTGGTTTTCTCCCAGCATAAATCTCAAATATACTTACTTGCACTTTGTAGCTTTCCTGCTTCAGTTGAATCTCTCCTCATTTCTCCTGCCTCTGCCTCTTCTGAATCCCCCTACTTCCTCTCCTTAACTCCTCTTCCCCTGGAGGACAGGAAGTCCAGCCCCATACTCTCTGCTGCTCATTGATTGGCTGTAAACTGATTTATTGACGTATCAGGGGACAATTGGGTAGCACTGTTTACATAACATTAAGACATGAGCTCTTCAGAACAAGGACTGGTTCGAGATATTGGGGGTACAAAAATCAGCATTTGAATTACAATAACCTTATGTCTACATTTCTGTTTGTGTAAGATCGCACTGAGGGGCCCGTGAGAATAAGATCTAAATTCTATGGGCTATATGGCCCATAATGCTAAGTTCTCTATTGGCTCATTATAAATCATTTCCAGAATAATAACTGTGAGGCAGGACACAAGGCTCCTTTTTTGTTGTTTTTATACCACAGGGGGAGGAAAGTACTAAGTAGTGGTTTCTGATTTGGTATTTCTTCCTCAGAACATGGAACATATGGCAGCAATAAACTCCATGCACATACTCAGACAGACAGACACACACACATGCGTGCATGTATGCACTGTATACATTTAGCTAGTGTGAAATTTTGCATATACTCATATTTGTATATACATGTGGGCATGTCCATACTTACCTTCCAGTACTGTGGCTTATGCTCTAAGATTCCATTACTGGGGGAAATACACGAAGTAGCAAATCACACAAATGGTTTATTACTGCTTTTGGAGGACTTTACATTAAGCAATGTGGGAACAAGGTTAGCCAGTGAACAGACTTGACATTTCTCTTTGTTGTGTGTGTGTACACATACATATATGTTCATGAAGATGGGTGTACATGTGTCCAGGCATGACTATAGTCAACCTCAGATGTTGTTCCTTGGACATGTGTTGGGTTTTGAGGCAGAATTTCTTACTGGAGGCTTGGTGATTAGGCTAGACTGGCTGACCTTTTTACCCATCAAGGGATTGCATTCATACACCATCACGCCTGGCTGTTACATGCGTTCTGGGGGTCAAACTCTGGTCTTCATGCTTGGTTAGCCAGCACTTTATCAACTCAGTTATCTCCCCAGTCTAACCTGGCATGTGTTGAATTATGACCCGTGTCAGGGTGTGCCAGATGAAAGAAGCAATAAGGGGGCCTTCCATTCCTCCATTTTGTTTCTTAATGCTTGGTATACAACTAGGTTTGCCTAGTCTCTCTTTACAGTCCTCTTCTCTCTCTTCCATTACATTGTATATTTATCCTGTCTTGGGGCGTGGCATTTCATCCAGCCAGGAATAATTTCCTGCCTCCTCTCATTGCTCCAAGGTTTTATTTTCAACTGCTTACCAGCCAGTCTTCTTTGCTTCTGTGTCTCAAGGGTTTAAGCTCAGCTATATTTAAACTGATCATTTTATCAGTGACCCATTTTCCTAGCTCTGAACCCTTAACAATGTGCTTGACTCTTCTTCATTCCTTTTTGGTGTCTTTTGCTTTAAACACAGACATAGTGGCTGGGAAGTTGGGCAAGTGAGTGAGAGCACTTGCTATACAAACAAGAAAACCTAAGTTCTGTTCCCTAGCACCCAGATCAAAAACAAAAACTAAGTCAAAGGAAATACAACAAAACAAAAACAGGCATGGCCACATGTACCTGTAAGCCTAACCTTGCAGGAGTAGAAACAGGCAGATCCTAGGAACTTGCTGGTCAGCCCACATAGCTAAAACATCAAACTTCAGGTACAGTGAGAGGCCCTGTTTCAAAAACTAAGTTGGAGAGTAGTAGAGGACAGTGCCTGGTATCCTCCTCTGGCCTCCACTGTGTTGACTGGGTATGTACACATGTATACACCAATAAATAAATACAAATAGAGTAATAAACACAAAGGAGAGGTTTTGATGAAATCTCTTGTCTCCATTTTTGCTGCTCTTCTCCTAGCTCCAAGCTATTGAATTTTATATCTCAATTCCCATCACTGGACAGGTGTTGGGTTTATTTTTCTAATAATCACTGTATGGTTTTGAAGTCTCCCCCTGTTTTTCACTGCCTTTATAAGTCAGTTTCGTCAGTCTGATATTCACAAAGCTTCATTAGTGCCTCTTGATCTCTGTCGTTGGTTAGTATAAGCTAGAGTTATTCTGCTTCTGTTCTTTATTTATTCATTCAACAAACGGTCCATAAGTGTCCACAAGCTGACATTGTACTAGGCCCTTGGGCAACATCTGCAAACACAGTGACAGACATCTCTATGACTGTCTACATGTGACTGCCTTCTACCAGATAGAAAAGTGATGTGGGAAGGGTAGTGAGAATAATAAAAGAGTGCACCACTATTTTTTCATTGATTTATTTAGTGTGTACATGTATGTGCAGGCTACATAAGAGAAGTCAGAGGACGACCTGGGGCAGTTGGCTTCTTTCTTCCATCACGTAGTTCTGGGGATTGAACTTAGGTCATGGGGCTTAGTGGCAAACGTTTTTACATGGTGAGCTCTCTCACCAGCCCTTGAGTGTATTTTTAATGTGTAGTTGAAAAGGGAGGACAGAGAGAGTGAAGTTAAGAGGACTAAAAGGAAAGAAACTACGTGGAGGTACAGGAGAGATGGTGGTCAAATAGGATGCTGCCTTTGCTCCTGCTTTTCATTTTTTATGTACACCCCTTTCTTCTGTCTAATCCAAGTGGATTTAGGGACCTCCCTTAAATGCCAACTGTTTCAAGGCTCTTTTGGCTGTTGAGACCACATCTCTGAATATCCATGAGTTTCTTGTTTTTGTACTTGGATCATAAAAAAGTATTGCTTTCCTTTTTGGATTCAATTTATTTGTTCACCCATTATTGTTTTTGTCTGCTAGTTATTCTTATCAAATTAGCGTGGCTAATTGGATAAGAGATTAGTAGAGCACATTTATGGGTGTGTCTGTGAAGATGTTTCCAGAAATTGTTGCTGTGGGGACAATGACCGAAGACCCACTTAAATATCGGTGTCACTATCTAAAAAGCTGAGAATTTGCATGAAACAAAAGTGGAAGGAGCAGGAGGCCCTGTAGGGCGGGCTTGGTCTTTCTCACTGCTGCCTGACTGTTTCGAGGTGAGCAACTGTCCTTCATGTTGCAATCACATTGCCATGATGGTCTGCCTCCCCCAGACCCATAGCAATGGGGCCAGATGGCGGAGGATGTAAACTGGATCCCAAATCAATGCTTCCTTCCTTAAGTTAGTTTCTTAGTTATTTATCACAGTGATAGAAATGGAAACAACACAGCTTACTGTTACATTCCAAAAGCATTGCAAATTTTTATCTGATTGTTATTTCTTTAAGATAGTAACTTAAAGTGTCAGTAAATAAGAACATCAGGTTTATGTCCTGACTCCTTCACTTACCAGCAATGAGAGTAAGAAACACATTCTATCATTATGTCTCAGGATTTTCATCTTGTCCTTCTTTCTAACATTGTGTTCTCCCTTGTTTTCTCTTTAACTTTATTTGTCTTCTGTATTTGTGTAGTTTTGTCTTGTCTCCATGTGTGCATTCTTTCCCTTAACCCTGGCAGGAAGGTCAAGGCTGATGCATGCCTATTTCTTCTTATGTTAGATGTGTCTATATGAGTGGAGTGGGGTGTTGGTAATACTTTGTGTCTTCCATGAATATATAAATGCACAAATACAGAAGGATGTGCAATGAATGTTTGTTACCATTGAATACAAGGAAGTCTTTACTAACATTTCTTAGTGATAAAAAGAACACCTCTCCACTCGATCCTGACCACTCTGGCTCTTACTTTTAATTTGTTTCCCTCTGTGTTTCCTTTGGAAATTAGATAAGCAACGTCTACTTTAAAGTCTTTATATTTATGGTTTTAGTGGCTAGACTTTTTGTGTGAAAGAACTGGTAAATGATTATATTTTGTGAATGTAAATGCAAGCAAAATGTTTTATAGTGCCTGAAAGAAGAAAGGATGAGAAAGGATTTCAGTCACTGAGTTGAAGCCCCGAAGTGTGTGGTAGTTCCTGGAATTAGGAGAGTGCTCCTTCCCAAGCCTGTCACTCTCCTGACTAGAAACACAGGGTGGGTTCCTACTGCCAAGAATATACAGCTGATTTTGAGAAAAACCATAAAATGAACGTGATGGCCTTTCAAATTCATAAAGTCATTAGTACCTGGTAGATATTAATCTCCATATGATTTCCCTATGTAACCTATGAGTGCACTGTTTAATGAGTTCAGTGATTGAGAGTGTAAAAATCATCCAGATTATACAGAAGCCATAGCTCTTCACCACCAACACAAACTCACTCAGTTTTATCATCCCTAAATTTGATCTGCGTTTACATCAGTTTAAAAAAGCTAGGCATTTCCCTCCTCCCCCATTGACCTAATGCTTCACCACTATCCTCAAATAAAAAAAAATCAATATATGCACCAAACACTCATGAGCAGCCCTGTAATAATAAACCAGAATACTTGAAATTGAAATAACTAATTCCAGGAAAAAAAACTGATTTCCTTTGTAACCAATCATAGTCTTAAACATAGATGATGTGCAGTACTATAAATATAAAAATTCCTTTAAATTAATTTTCCTTAAAAAAAAAACCCTCAGTCTTCATTGAAAGGTGTTAAAATAATGCATTTGATGTTCTTTGCCTCCTCACAATCATGTCTTTAATGTAAGAAATTCTAAACAAAGATGTTTTAAAATCTGGAACCTCATTCATATTTATAATTTCTTTTTTTACCCTTTTAATTCCACATACATATGTAACTTGAACATTTACAAAGGCGCACATGCATTCTAAGTCATTACATTTTGTATTAAATATTAAAGTGTTATATGATGCAAAATCTCTTTTAAAAGTATGTATTAATTTTACTAGAAACATTTTCCTTCATTTGTCTTACCAGCTTTTGTTTTGCTGACTTCCCATTTCTCAAATTTTTGCATTAAAAATTAAATGTACTTTAAAATATTCTTTCTTGATAGTATTGCAAATATATCAAATTCTTATGCAAACTAGTAAAAGATCAAAGTATATTATTCACTGTTTTACTAATCTTTGATAGTTGTGCTTTGATAAATAAATAGATCATCTAAGACTCAATAGGCCAATTGCAGCATGTAATAGCTATTCAGAGGCAATTAAACTGCCTTTTTTCATGCCAGCATGTGAGCCGCCCTTTTACAACCTTCAACTTGATTCGTGGTGATTCAAAATTAACTTAAAAGTCTTGTTTGCTGACAGCTTAAAGCTTAATTGACTGAAAGCCAAACAGAGTGTGTTCTGAATTCAGCGCTCGGGCTATTGATGAAGCCATGTGTAAATTGCGCATGGTGAAAGACAGCGATTGGGCTCCTGTTCTTGTATTAGTCCACAGTGTAGCATTGCTGCACAGTCAGAATTGTTGTGTCGAGTCTTTTATCACACCACGTTAACTCTCTCTGGAGCTGCCCCAGCAACAGAGCAGTCAAGTATCGAGCTTCCGTGATACTGTGGGCCTGCTGGAATTCTGTTTCTTATTTGTGGTTTCATGTAAAAATATATATAATACTGGCCTCTCATCTCTGAATGAGACCTTTCAGGAACCGTGAGTGGGTTGTTTTGTTTGTTTTGTTTGTTTTTTTTTTTGTATTGGCCACTTTAGGAAATAGCCAAGTCTTTGGGTTGAGGAGTTTTGATAATATTTTTAAGAAAAAATAATATTATAATATTGATATATCTTACAAAAATTAAATGTAGCCATTTTGAACATTTAACCGGTATAATAATGGATGCTTAGTAACATCAAGTGTAGCTAGTACATTCTAATAATAATTAGACTGTATTATACTTTAAGTACTTTTGCCACAAAGCATATTTCACTGATTATTGAATATTACATATGTATATTTCTTTTTTTTAGTTCCAAGATACTGATTTAATGGTTTAAAAATTAAATTTTTCATGTAACATATGTTTAAGATTTTTATACATAACATTAGTAGTTCAAGTTTTGAGGTTTTTCTTTTTTTTTACATGCTATGCATGTTGATATTTAAATATACTTGCAGTAAACTCTTCGTCTACATCTTAGATTAGCTTAATTTTACAAAATCACTTCTTATAATCAATGAAGATTCACTATATATTTTTGAATTCTCATTTTCATATGTTGTCTATACTGAAATAAATATTTGAATTGCAGTTATCATAACATATCTTTAAAGGCATGAATTCTTTCCGAAACAACATTTTTGTTTCCTTTTTTAATAGCGTGTAGTTTAGTATATCAAAACCAGTTACATTGTTAAAGAGAGAAAATGAAATTCCCTTCTTTGTTTTTAGCATTATTTAAAAAGAAACTAAAATTTAAATATGGGGATAAAAATCATTGTCACTTAAAATAATTATCCTGATAAAACATTTCATAAAATGCAGGATAGGTGGTATAAGTTAAGTCCATAGTAAATAAGAAAATTTCTGAACAGGATTTGAAAGGGATAGAAGGTATGTGGCCAGGCCTTGCAGACATCACCAGCACTGCTGGTGATCATAAAAACCCACTCTTACTGAGGTGCCAGAAGACCCAGAGTCAGCGTCAGCAGCTCCAATGCTTTAATGTATTTTGATTTTTAGAGGCAAGGTATATATTGTCAGCCACCCTGATTTGGAGCTCAGTGTGTAGCAATGTTGGTGTTAAATTTTCATGATTTTTTGAATCATGAAATTTTTTTTTACTACTTACAATGTGGTACAATTACCAAACTATCCAAGTAATTGTACACTTATTTCTTAGCGACTGAAGCTTTATTTTGGTTTTATAATATTAATTATTATTATTATTATTCAGAGAAAATGAAAATAATAGATTAAAACCTAATAATTAGAATACTAGAAAATATTCAAATACTAGTATGTTATATATCTTTAGCATATACTTAGAGTTTTAAAGCATCTAACAAGTAAATGAACTCTTTTATTTGAATTTAGTGCCTAAAATACACCTGGGAAATATTACATCTTATTAACCTAAATATTCAAATAATGCCATGACTCTCATTTACATTGAAATGTATATTAAATAGATTGAAAATAGTAAGTTGTGAAACTGTAGATGGGATCATAAGTACCTAGTCACATATTTTTATTTCAGCTTTATAAATGAAGGACAAATTAATGTCTCAACAAAACAATATTTTCATTAATATCAACTTGGAAGTGAGTTTAGTGTTATACCATGAGAAAATTACTTTGACCATTCAATGATCTAATAACATTACTAAATTAAAACCATTCTGTGTTATATATTTAGCCTTCTAGGTAATAGAAGATAAGTGTACCTTGATTTTCTCTCTCATTTTCATAATATTTAAAATAATAATGGGTCTAGTAAAGTAGTTATTCAGGAACTGAGATGAATATCTATTGAAATTGAGATAATTATATTAATAAAGGAAGCCTTGTTTAAAATTACATTCAAGAGTAAAGCAAAGATTACCTACCAGTGGATTCCCAATTGAAATGGGTCTAATTCTACTTGATTTCTTTGTGGGGCTGAATAACATTTCATGCTGAAAGATATAAAAGACACTGGGTTTTTCTATGTTCAGAACACTCTGGAATGACCTGATTATAGCTCTGTGAAGTTGTGTCTTGTTTCTAACCCAGACTGATCATTACATTCAAGTCCTCTTTACTAATCACTTGTTGCCCTTGTGTGCTAATAGCAAGTGTGTGTTAATATTTGGGAGTATTTGGATGAGAGAATACAGTGTGAGACCCTGGCTGAAACATCTACATACCGATGAACACTTGCTAGTCTTTATTAATGCTTTAGAGGATGACAAACAAGTTTAGATGTTAAGCTTTTTAGGAAGAGTGAATGATGGCTAATGATTATTTAATGACAGATCTCTGGACTGAGAGGCATTTAGCACTCAAAGTATACTGCAAAGCCTATTTCTCAAAGCTCCAGACAGGTTTATTTGGTCTCACCTTGAATAGAACAGTGCTATATTGATTTCATTGGTGTGGATTTAAACTCACTATCGGCTTAGAATAGCACTGCTATGCAGAAGAAAATGACTGTCCTAACCCTATGGTGACTCACAGCAATTCTTTCACATTACCCTGTGAGCTTCAGAAGTGATTATGAATTTATTATTTCCAATATTTGGAGTTTAGTGTATGACTTTGGAAAACATTTGTATGTCTATTTTAACAACAAGCAGATATTAATTGACAGGAAGATTTATGTAGAAGTATATAAGACTTAAATTTGTATTTTTTTACTGTCTAGTATATTTGAAGACAGTTGTTCTGTGGCAGTTAATGATTCTGTGCTGTAGATGGTACATTGAGTTTCTCTTCCTGTGAAAGTATTCAGTATTCAGTTTGTGGATGATATTGATGTTTCTGCTAAGTACTTTACTTTTAGTATGTTTTAATATTACCTTTGAATTTCCACATAAGGCTTATTATAGTTACTTCAGATGTCTGATAGAGTGTCCTTCCCAAATTTTTATTAACATTATTATGTATAATAGATGAAAATTATCTTAAAATTGTTCTAATTATTTTTGTTTATTTATTATTTAAGGAACATTTAAAATCATACAGTGTCGAAAGTACCCAGTAGCAATTCACATTGGGTCAGGTGTTAAATATTAACAAGGTTCTATACACAAATAGTGACATCTAGACCAGTGAAGATTCTAGCCATCAGTCTGGGTTCTACCCGCTCTTTGTACCTGTCACGTTGTCATTCAAACACTGCACCTCCTAACATTCCCTGTGTTTAAAACATCTACGTTTCCTTGGTTACAGCAGCTACTGAGCCGCCATTTCCTCTGCACTCCCACACCCAAGTACTGGACCCATGAGATGTTTTATGTCCTGCTCTGGACGTGCTTTCTTTTCCTTTACCAATTTTAAATACTATTTGTCTTTTTATTAAAGAATTTGGAAAGTAATTGTGATGTGCTTATAGTTATATCACACAGCAAGTACACAGCTAGTGGTCGTTGGGCGCTTCTTAAATACACCAGTGGGATTTGTCTAGATCAGTTATAGAAAAATTAAAAATACACTGGAATTTGTTTGATGGTGGTTTTTCAATGGGGAATTTATTTCGTCAACATATTTTGATGGTATTTTCTTTCACAAGAAAATGTCATTATTTATTTTGTAGAAATAAAAAACATTAGGTAAAGTATTAGAGAGACAACCTTTTCTCTTGCTGCGGGCTGTTTGTATCTAAGTTGTTTCTAAGAGAAGTTTTAATTACACATTTACTCCTTGCTGTGGGCTGTTTCTTTCTGTGTTGAGTCCTTCTATGGGAAATTATGATGCCAACACTGGTTGTCTTGTGGGGGGGGGTAAGAATTCCCAGCATGTTTTATCTTCTCTTGGCTTTATGTTCCCCCTCCCCACTTGTTTTTTTCTTTTCAAACAGTTCCATAGTTCAGTAAAATGATAGTTGAGCCATCTTTGGTGTGTGTATTTACAATAATACATACATATTTTATGTTTTTTGTATATGTTAATATGTTTTATAATATAAATAGAATTAAGACAAGAGTTGATCAGGGAGTTCTCTCTTTTTATCTCCTCATTAGCCTAATGACTTGCACCAGTTAAGAGACTTTTCAGTAAATTGTTGTTTAGCTTATAACAGAGATAAATTGCCTTTAAACTAGCATCACATCTGTCAGGCTGAGTATTTCACTATATAAATATATATGTTGAGACATTAGACCTTTCTGTTAGTATCTGAGTATTTCACTATATAAATATATGGGTTGAGACATTAGACCTTTCTGTTAGTATTCATTTTATGGATGACAGGTCTCCCAATCTATAGTCATAATATTTCAAGAAATGAGGTGTTCCTGTGTCTCAACATCATGTTAAGATGAACTCACACTGGCTAAGAAAAGTTTCCAGGCTTGGAGGTTGCTATATTCTGATATATGCAAGATTGGTAACTAATAGCCACATTCTAAATGGAATTAGCAATTAATAGGAAATCATGTACAACAGCTGCATGGAAGAGAATCAGTTTTAATATCTGTATATACATCCAGGTAATAGTATATAGGTTTATAGTAAAGGAAATATTAGTGGACAAAAAAAGTTTGGGAAGAAAAAGTGACAAATAACAACTGAAATTAATTTGATAATCTAATTAGCAATGTGTTAAAATGAGGGTGTATAAAACAATTTAATAAATTAATTTAAATTAAAGTCATATGTATAATTTATGTGTAAAATATATAAACACATGATTCTCCTACATGCACTTAAAAATGATGAATTCCCAAACATATGAAAAGATTAGACATGAAAATTTTGTGTAACTGTCTATTGGATTCAAACTTTCCAGTTCTTCATACTGTCTGACGCTCCTTAGAAATCTGTGGTAAAAATGAGAACTGGCCACTTACCAGAATGCATATTCCTTTGGCTTGAGATAGAACACTCATGTGCTAATGATGAACAGAAAGTCAATACTTTGTCAGTGACTCTTTAGACTTTGAGCATGGAAACTGTTTACTCTGGCTTGCTTTTTTTTTTTTTTTGTAAACTCAAGTGTTTATATTCCTGTTATTTATTAACGTGGCTCTTTAAAAAAAAATTCCCAAGATGCCCTTGACTTATGTATTTTTGTACACTTCTCTTTTTCTAGATTTAACCTCTCCTAAGTTTTTTTTTTATTCTCTACATTTCTTATTCAGTTTTCAGGAATTATACTGTAGTTAAAGTTAATTGCATTTTAATAACTCCCAGAATGCTCAGCATCCTGGGAAAATCTCTCTGTCTCTGCTGTTTGTACACTGGGAGTCTTCACTAGAAAAGATTGCCCTAGGTTGAGCCATCATAAGCTTATCCAGATCTGTGGCCATTAACAGGTAATAGTATATAGGTTTATAGTAAAGGAAATATTAGTGGACAAAAAGTCTGGGAAGAAAAAGTGCCAATGTATTGTGTTCTCCTCATTTCTGCTTCCCATCCGTCTTGCTTAGGATGGGGCAACAGAAGGGAAAGTGCAGAGGCAGCAAGAAATCCCTTGGAAACTCCAATTTCCTCTACAGAAGCCTTTAACAAGTAGGAATGTTTAGTCACATGTCATTGTTTCATTATTGGGAATAAACATATAGTAATTAAAAAAGAATACTACAAATGATCCTTAGATAAATAGATGTCCTTGTTAATACCTCATATGTGTTGTAAAGCAATTGTCTCTTTTGGTTTCAATTTTATGCCATTGATGTAATTTTTATGTGAATCCAATAAGTGCTTTGTCATTTTATGAATAAAAATGATCCAGGTGTAACAGTTTATTTTACTGAGCTGTAATGAACAGATATAAAATCTCTGTAGCTGTCCTCTGACCATTCAGGAAATTTGTGTTTTAAAGTCTCTTCAGTTTGTTACAGAAACACAACTTTTTATGCCAATATGTTTTTAAGGACGTTTCATCATAGGAATTGAGTTTTTTGGAGCAACAAGTTCGAGAAAATATTATCTATGCTGTTTTCAAATCTGTACAATTTATATAAACATGTTTCTGAAAGTTCTTTTTTCAAAAAAACTTATAATTTGTACAACTTTCCAAAAAACTTGGTTATATATTTAAATTTAATTTTGAAAAGAAAGTGGAATCAAAAATTGAGAATTCTCTGGGATAATTACCTACAAGTTGTCAATTAATTATCTAGATATTATGGTTTTTTTTCTTTTTACAAAGTGAGACTTTGCAGTAAAAATAAAGACGAAAACTAATTTGCTTTTTGATGTTTTTTGAGTAAGGGAAAATAGAATAATGCAGATCAGAGAAACTAACATAATAGTACTGTGTGAAGAAAAAGAAATACATACATGAATTACTGGAAAAGCATGCAAGTTGCTGTCAGTGATTAAACTTTCTTTGGCATAGCTTACTGGCATGCAGTACCACACCAGGCAGCCATGGCTGAAGGCATCAAAATAATTAGCCTTGGGATACCGATAACAATGATTGTTTTACGAAGTAATTTTTAACATGGTCAGATATTTGGCTTTGATCTGATTTGGCAAGAAATGCATTTTTAAATGCACACATATAATACTCATTTTTGCAGAGACATTATTACTTCAAAATAGCTTAATCAGTGAGTGGCCTGAGACACGGGCATTTGCAGGATCCAGTGAGTTCCAGCAGGGGGCCATCGTGCATGCATACAAATTAACAGCACGCTTGTTTATTTTGGTGCTTTGAATGGGAGTGATACAGCACCTACAACAAAGCAGAAGCCACATTAGGTATGAGGGGCACATTCCCTCCACCCCACTAGTGTGTGGGAAACATGCTGGCAGATAAATTACAAAACAAAGCAGCTGCACTATATTTTCACACAACAGGAGGAACTGTTGGGCTGCTGACACTGCACATGTACCTCCTTTAAAATACTGTGATACTTCGAAAATAGATGCAAGTGCTCTGTGACAGTCATCTTAAATTAGCTGGTCTTCTTTCCTAGTTAATAAGTGAGAAGATGTAGAACATTTCTAAAGTGTGTAGGTTTATTTACCCACATATATATATACATATATATATTTACACATATTTCCTGCTACAATTTATTTGTGATGTTTTACATAAGCTGGAGCACTCTTAAGTTATTCTAGCAAATGAAGATAACATGTAATGCTCCCACTGAATTGTGTGGTTCAGACAAGGAACTAAATTACAGCATTTACAATGCAAGGTTCCTCAGACCCTCCCCAGGGGCTTGTGAAGCCAGATTCAGCACTAGGAACACAGAGTCTTTAAGTCCTTTGTCACCATGGATTGTCACAGATCTATGCCTTTTTCATTTAAGAGATTCAACTTTGAAATATTCAACAAAGATAGCTAAATTTTAATCAGCAGAATATGATTGTAAATTCTTTTAAAACTAGAATGTTTTAAAGCAAGTTAATATTAAAAGGTTTTTGCCTCTTAAGGATTTCAAAACCTATTATTAAAAAGCTTTTTAAGGACTGTTTGGAAGATTTCTATTTTATATCTGGTGAAATGCAACTTTCTAAAATGACATTGTATTTTGTCCATCTTAAGGAATCCTAAGAATAGCAAGTGCATACAGAAATATTTAATCTTAGGTAGAAACATTTAGATGGTAAAGACTCCTCAGTTTCAATGTCTTGACATGTGATTCTAAAATGTTCTCAGCACACTTTAAAAATCTCAAAGATATATTTGTGGATCACACAGGTATAATGCCTTGAAAATCTCACTAAGAATATGATATACCTATTACATATGGGAATATAATCACATATATCGAATATCTACATGTAGAGAGTTAACTTAATTAGCAACATATAATGATGATCAAACAGCATACCTTAAAAATGAATTGTTAATATTGCATTAGGCACCAGGTCCATCAGTGAAGATAGTAACCAGTCAAGAGGAAGGGAATTTTAATTAAAGTACATCTAAGAGACCATGTGACCAAGTTTTTGAAATCTGATTTGAAAGCTTCTTGATAGCAGATTTTACTATCATGTATCATTTTCAGTTCAGCGTCACCTGATATACCATTTTATATCCTTTTTATGGTCAATAGTTGCTAATATTGTCACATGACATTTTAAATGTCTCCAGGCCTGAGAAGCTAGAAGTAGAAAAATTGAAAATTTTAGAAGAATATTTTGCTTGTCAGAAAATAGAAATCTGTTGTGGCTCTGGGGATTCATAGTCATAGGGCCTGAGTAGTGTGCCAGGATAGGCTGTTCAAATACCACACAGACATTGTAAAATTTTATTATTTTTCTTTAACTATTAAAGCCTAGTATTAGCAAACAAACAAACAAAAACAAAACAACAAACTCAAAATTTTGCCGCAAATAAAGCAAGCTTGTAGGAGCCAGAATCAAAAATATTTCATAGCTTAATCCAAATTAAAATAATTTCATCAGCTTCCATAGATAGATCATATAACCAATAGCTTTCTTTTCTTTTTATAAAAACATCTTTTTGACAAACTATATAATGATATGTCTTATTAAGTGTAAGCCATTTTCACATTGTTAGGTATCACATTTTCTCATATACATACATTAGGATATTATTGAGAACTAAAGAAAAACATTTAATATCTATCTATATCTACCAAAAACAAATAGATACTTCTGAATTTCCAAAATGAATTTTTGAGTACACTTTACTTCATATTAGATTTATAAAATGTTCATATTATTATGAGTATCACTTGGACTCTATTGTATACCAAAAGTTTCTGACAAAATTGCTGTTCTATGACCAGTGTTAAAATAGTGTACCGGCTCTAAAGATCCAAGGGGTCTGTTTATGAAGTGTGACATGTCTTATGTATTGTTACAATTTGAAAGGAATCTCAATTGAATTCAGTCCATTTTTCATTAACTTTAACTAAAATTTCCTAAGGAAACAGCAAACTAAGAAAGCATTCTGATAGTCAGTACTAAACAAAGAATTGATTTTTTAAAAAACAGTTTCCCCATATCAAACCACAAAGTTCTTAAAGTATTGTATCAGAGTAGAAAATTGGTGGTGTCTACTTATCTACAGTTTTAATACCTAATACAATAACAACGTTCTATCAATATATGGCTAATTGCAGATATAAAGTATCTACTGGTAGTCCATCTCTCATAAAACCACCTTTAGCTTTAATTCAAATCCATTGATTCCTATTCCAGTTAAAGCTGAAGAACTTAATATGTCTTTTAATCCCTTTATTGTAGGCTAGGATAAAATTAATTTTACCCCAGAACTGCACAAAGCCAATTAGCATGATCTTTAGAGTTATTTAGTAAAGTGCTTCAAATTGTTAAATTTATCTTGACCTTTCAGTTGCACTCTCTGACTGCTTTTTAAATGAAGAAATCAATATCTCACAGCCTTTTAATAGCTTAAAGTTCTCAAATATTTTACCTGTGTTCCAGTTAAGCTGTAAGCAAAGTGTTTATTCCTGTTCCTATAAATCTGGAGTCAATTATGCTAAATCTAAAGACAGTTATGTACTTCTGAGAAACCTTATGAGTTAAATAGTTATTTTAATAAAATCAAAACCTATGTTGTGTTAAAAGTAACCCAGGCATCAGGAACCATCATGCTCACACTGAATGTGTTTCCTGTTTGCAACTTCAATACAAGACATTTGTGTCCCTCACCGTCCAGTTCCTTCTCTTTTCTGCACAAGCTAGTTGAAGGTATTAATTTTCTTACTGTGATAGGGTGATCAACCGTCCTGTCAAGAAAATGGATCTCTATGTCACCCTTTAGCATGATTAAATGGAGCCATGTCTCGGTGGGGAAAAAAAGTACAGATTTTCACGAAACTGTAGGAAGGCTTACTTTTAAAGAATTATTTTATTTTTAACATCGCCAAATCTCCCTTTTGACTGGCAGTTTCATTTATAGGAAAGCATTGCAGCTAATTAACACATTGGTTTGTTTTTTTTTTAACAGAAAATGCAGGCAAGACCAATAGAGGAAAGACATTTCCAAATCTGAGAAACTGAATGAGGGCTTGCTGTTATTTTTAGCACAGTGCCAGGGATGCACCCTATACCACCTCTTAATGGTGTCTCTCTTAGAGGGTCTTCGTTTCCTGTTTCCTTGTTCACAGAGAGCTTTTTCCGTTCAAGGGATTAGAAAAATTAAATACTGAATTTCGGCACCAGTAACGTTAATAGCTGTTTCGACAGTGTTACTATGAGCTCAGGCACATGCCAAACTTTAAATTACACCAAGTGATGTAATTAGGATTTCATATTTTGGCACTTAGCAGAGGGCACCTGTTACGAGACTTACTATTAGTTTAGGGATAAAATGTACAAATAGCTGGTAGAAAGTAGTGTAAGGTCTTAATTCGTTCCCTAGGAGGGGCAGTTAAGACAAGATTGAGGCAATTAAAGAGAAGAAGGAACATGGGGGGTGGGGGGTGCAGGGTGAGAGTGGAACTCTCCAAGTGCCCGGTGTGTAATTTCCTTCTGGAAGATGACCGTGTGTACTGCTGTGCCCCTCCCCCTCCAGGCTGGCGTGGGGAGGCTGGGCGGCTGGGGTCAATGCCTTGCCTATTGATCAGTATCCCTGCAGTCCCTTGCTCTAGCAGCTGCTTCATCGGCTTCTTTCAGGGCCTGCTTCAGTACATTAGAATAGAAATCCATAACCAGAGCTGTGCTCATCCAAGCAGGGGAAGAAACTAAATTAAATGGTATAAAACAATCTTGGATCAGGAGTTTGTGCCAATTCATCTTGATCTAAGATGTCACACCGGGCTCTCTGTCTGAGCACCTGGGCTAGAAGGCAGCCATAGTGAAAATAGATGGAGCTGCGATCACTCATTTGTCAGCTGAGGAGCAAGGCAGCAGTTAGCAATTCCCTTCTGCAGAGGTCAGCTGACAGAACAATCAGTGCAACTGCAGAATAGAGCTTTCCTTTGAACTATTGTTGTGGATCACGCTCCTGCTGAGCCGTGGGGGAGGGGAGCGGGTTGCTTCCCATTTCC
Source organism: Lophiomys imhausi (assembly GCA_907164525.1). Taxonomy (NCBI): domain Eukaryota; kingdom Metazoa; phylum Chordata; class Mammalia; order Rodentia; family Muridae; genus Lophiomys; species Lophiomys imhausi. Next base: position 158,634 of record CAJQZJ010000605.1, read on the forward strand.
CCCAACTCTGTGTAAAGAGTGAGGCGTACAGTGCTGTAGGCGATTCTAGACGCAGTTGCGCTGTGCCCTTGCTCCTTGTGTCTGTGAAGTACGTAAATGGGGTTAGTATTCGATGAATGCACAGAGGTCTAGGTTACCAAACTGTTAAATAAGACTTTGTCTAAAATTAAGGTTCTTTTAAACACAGAGGAAGTGACTGTTGGTGTTTCCTCACGTCAGTGTCCTGAAGCTTTTGCATTCTTTCTTCCCACTTCAGTACTTGTTAATATTTTTTAAATAATTATTTCTTTTGTCTTTAAAAAGAGAACATTTCTGTGAAGTGGGAAAATGTATGTTAGAGTATAGATTGGAAATTTTCTTAGTGTAAAATATATTTAAACGTCCAAGACTACAGTTTTATAGGAGATGTAAGAAATAGATGTGATTTTATTTTTCGTGCCCTTAGAAGTTACAAAGTCAGTTTGTAACATCGGGGAAGCCTCATAATAAAAACAGCCTACATGTGATCTGAAATGAACACATAAGGTTACACACGGTATTAAAAGGGGGAAAAAACTAAAATTTTTATAGGAAATTAGTATATTTTAAGGAATAAACCTATAAAGATTTGGGACTTTCTGTACTGGACTTGAGTGCTATATTAACAAGGTGTTTCTATGTCTTTGATTTAGTGACACATGCTTGCCGCAACCTGGTGTCCCAGTGCCATTTTCTGAGAATAACTATTCTTTCTGAAGTGAATAATCTGGAATGTTCTTCTAGACACACATATTTTTCCTATTGATAGTCTTTTACTTTGAATTCCTATATTCTGTTTCAGGTTGCTTATCAAGTGTCCCTCAAATGAAAAAAATTTCTACATCTTATGAAGAAAGAAGGAAGCAGGCCACTGCTATTGTTCTCCTGGGAGTGATAGGAGCAGAATTTGGAGCTGAAATTGAACCACCAAAACTGCTGACAAGACCTCGAAGCTCTAGTCAAATTCCTGAAGGATTTGGTTTGACAAGTGGAGGCTCCAACTACTCACTGGCCAGACATACTTGTAAGTTCTCAGATTTCTGATGCTGATCAACTTGATTTTTAAGACATATTCTTTGTCAACAGAATGTCAGAATATTGAAAATATCCTGAGGTTTTTAGCATATCTGTAATACTAAGCAAAGTTAGGAAACAGTACTACCTTTGGGGCCCATTGCTCTACTTATAGTTGCCTGAATTTCATTTTGAAATTAAAACACTAAAAGAACACATTTCTGAGATCTGTGTTCTTGAATTTTTGATTACGATTCTTCTCCAGAATTTATGAATAGTGCATAAGACACACACACATGCACACACACTCACTCACCTGCGCACACATAACTGCAGTACTCACTTCAAAGGGAATCGTTAAGAGACAGGTCTTCTGTAGCCAAATTGAGAGTCACGGAGCTAGGTTACCCTAGGTCCCATGTTCTCTCTGTGGAATGAAGTTTTACAGTAAGGGAAAAAAGAAGTCCTAAATCGAGGCAATTTAAAAATGCATTGGTAGCCACATCAGCAATGCAGTTACTGTCTTCAGAAGCTGTCTAATGCTATTCCTGGCTTTTGAGTTGATGGAAGCTAGTGGTCTGCTGACTAATTAGATTCCAAAGGTTTTTAATCTCATAGTCACAGGCGGTAGTACAGACACTGAGGTGGGCAAGGACTGGCTATTTAGTAAGCTAGTCCAAAATACTATAATTAGACTTGGGATCTGCAACATTCTAACCTCTAGAGGCCAGTGCAGTTCTAATGCAGCAATCAGGGTTTTCAGACATATTTTGTTGGTTTTTTTCCAGGCATCCTCCCTCTGAAAGTTAGGTTCAATTAAACACTCCTAAAATAATTTCTGAAAAACTATTTTACTTGCATTGCATAGGATTTGAAAAGTGGGAGATGGGGTGGAACATAGACTAGAAAAAGCATGAATGACCTCTGTAATTAAAAAAAAATCCAATAATATTTTTAAAATGATTTAGCTATTGCAACTACACTCATAACTGCCTGCAGTTCTGTGAGTGCTGTGTGTGGGAGCAGTGGGGTCTAAGGTGTTTTGTGATGAGGCCTTTTGGTGTTGAAACTCCTTCAGGTAAGACCAAGATGTTCTCACCATGTCAAAAAAGCATTTCTGATGAGTTGGGGCATCTTTTTATATATTTCATTTTTTGAGATAAAGATCTTACTATGTAACGCTGGTTGGCCTGGATCTCACAAAGATTTTCCTGCTTCCTTCTTTGGAGTGTTGGAACTAAAAGTGTTCATTACCAGCCCCTGCTGAATTGTGACATCATCATTAAGGGCAATGTATAATTCTAATGATCATAATCAGGAGATGTTCTTTTTTTAAGATTTTGTTTTTAAAATATCAAGTTTTACTTCAATTATGAGTATGTATCACGGGTAGAGTATGTGCACCTGTGCCTGTAGAGGAGGTGTGCCTGTAGAGGCCAGAGGCATTGATACCCCTGGGACTGAAATTACATATGACTGTGAGCCACCTAGTGTGGGTCCTAGGAACTGAACTTAGTTTCCCTGGTAGAGTGCCAAGCACTCTTAACCAGGGAGCCATCTCCCCAGCCCTGTTTATTTATTTTTAATTCATGTGCATATGTATGTGTCTGCCAGTGTGTATATACATGTGTGTGAGGAGTTCTGGTGGATTCCCTGGAGCAATTGGGAGGCCCTGATGTGCATGCCTGGAGCCAGCTCCTTTCCTCGGCTAGAGCAGCAGGTGCTCTTAAGTCCAAAAGATACTCTTGTAGAACAAAACCCTATGGGAGTTTGACCTTTATGCAGAGAAAAAAGACTTATGTGACTTTGTTAATCATCATGGTGGAAAGCTTCACTGGACTTTTGTTTTCTATTTTTGCTGTACAGTTGAAGAGCCGCATTCATTTTACTATAAACCTGGTCCATAGATTATTATCTGCTCCTCTGTGCCTTTTGTTCTAGATTTCTAACTCAAGAAGCACTCATTGCTGATAATCTCTTGATTCCTAGTGGCACTGAGATTAGAGGGAAATCATACCACCCCTACTAAAGCAACCAATGTCACTTTCTTTTTAAGATTTTTTATGTTCATTAACTTACTCTTCGTACTTAATCTTGTAACTTAGTTCTTCTGTCCCCTCCATTTCACAAAGCTAGGTGTATGTAGGCAGGCTTTGTTAGACCTGTGAAATCATACCTCCAGCAAATAGTATTTCTTATTTCAACATTACTTATTATTTCTGGAGCTCATGCTTTGGCCATGCTGTGTTTCCAGTAAGAGAGAGCCGGTTGATGAACATGCACCATGTAATTGTATCTTTTAGGGAAAAGAAAAGCTCTTTCTTTCTTTTCTGCTTCCTTCCTTTGATCTTCAAAATAGATTTAACACTTCTTCATAGTGGTTCAACTAGAAAGTAGTGAGAACTGTGCCTGAATTCACACTCCTTGTTACCTGAAAACTCATGCCTTTTCTGTTCTTCACCTGGATATACTGCCTTACCTCTCTCCTCAGCATACTCCACAGTCCACCCTGCTTCTCAGTTATAGTCTGCTTACCTTGCACATGTTCATCAAGGGCTTTGGACTGGCCAAAGTAAGAGATTCTAGAGTTCAAGGTCAGCCTGGGCTATGTGGTCATTGGTATACAGCCTGGTCTGTGTACAGACAACCTGTCTCAAAACACTGAACCAATATGTGTGTGTGTGTGTGTGTGTGTGTGTGTTTCATCTTGTATAACCTTTGCTTGATATTTGTTAACTTCCTGTCATCTGAAGTTGGCTACATTCTTTGAAGAGACTAAATTTGTCCAACATGTTTTATAATTTCTCAGTCATAATCTTTTGTATAGCCTAAATGTGTACCTAAATGTAGAAACATCACAAACTACTCAATTGTCGGCTGATTTCATCCAAGCCGTTGGTTAGTTGCTCCATGGATTAATTTATATCTCATTATTTAGGATTTCTAGAGAACTAGCTAGTGTCACTTTTCTACCTAGGATTTGTCTATACAAAAATCTGGGATTCATGCTTGTGCCTCCATATGTCTTATTTTAAATGTAATAAATCTATTTACAAACTATAACTAGAAAAAGAAGAAAAGATTAGGGGAAAGGAGATCTCAAAAGTTGTGGCAGAATAGAAATGGAGATTTTCTTTTTCCAAAGAAGTTTTGGGGATTTAATAAGGAATTTTAAAGCATGCTTATAATAGTCAAGGCTCTTTAGAGGAAAAGAACTAAAAAAGAAAGAAAGGAAGAAGGAAGGGAGGAAGGAAGGAAGGGGGAAAAGAAATAAAAATAAATCATATGTATTTATATATTATATATATTAAAGAAAAATTTATTAGAATGGCTTACAGGCTGTGGTCCTGCTAGCCTAATACTGGCCTTTCACTGGTGCCTTTACTGGTTGCTCCAGAGGGGTGTAAAGCTTCAGATTTCCACACTGAGTGGTGCCTACAGCAGGCAGAACCACCTGTAAACCTAATCTCCTCAGTCAGCTGAGTTCTGTGGCTGCTGATGAGAAGAGTCTCTTCCAGGGCACACTTAGAAACCTTTAGAATGCATGTCCGGAGCCTGTCATTTGTATCACTGAGTTCATTCTTTTCCTTTGTCACTGTATCCTGTGATGCTTGAAGTTGGTTGATTTTATTGTGGAGCTCATTCTTTGCAGAGATGCTAGAAGCAACCAGCAAGCATCATTATTTTAGTTATTTTTCCACAAATTGTCAAAAGTTTTAAATAGAGAGTCACTAAATTCCTTGCTCCTCACAATAGGTAAATCAGGATAATCAAATACATTTGTCTTGATAAGTTCTTTAAATAGTTCACAGCATGAATTTTTAGTGCTCTACATTCCTCTAGGAGAGCCTTTAGTAACTGTAGATGTTAGCAAATTGGAAAGTTTCTTCCAGATACTTAAAAATAAAATCATGATTTCTCTAGTACCACCAACTGTATTAGTTTCTCAACCTGTGGGTTGTGACCTTTCTGGTGGGCATATATCCAATATCCTACATATCAGATATTTACATTAAGATTCATAACAGTAGCAAAATTCAGTTATGAAGTAGCAACAAAATAATTTTATGGTTGGGGGTCACTACAACATGAGGGACTGTATTAAAGGTTGCAGCATTAGGAAGGTTGAGAACCACTGCTCTAGAGGAACAGGACTTATAGAATGAACATACACATACGTACATACATGCATACACACACATACACACACGTACATACATACACACATAAATACCTACACATACATGCATACATACACACATACATATAATATATACATATGTACATACATACATACATAGATGTATATATGGAATTTTTTTGAGCAGCTTATGGGCTATGGTCTTGCTAGCCTTACAATGACTGTCTCCAATGGGAAGGCCAAGAATCCAGTAGTTGTTTATGAGGCTGGATGTTTCAGTATTCTTCAGTCATTGTTGGGATCTTGAGGAAGTTAGGTTCCATGGAGGGTGTTCCCCCCACCCCCTTGGTTAGTCGATGGATAACAGAAAATTTTGTCATTTAAGGGAAGAGACTACAAGCTGTTAAATGGTCTTGTTAAATGGGTTTTGGAGGTTAGACCTAGGGACTTCTCTCTTTTTCTTTTCTGTATCCTTCTTTCTCTCTTATGTAGGAGTGAATAGACTTGAGAAAAAATGGGACATAGACATAGTATAGAAAAGATCAAGAAAAAAAGACAGATTATTGAATAAGCCCTTATACCTTTGTATATTGATACAAAATTAATACTATATTAGGCTAAATTGGTATTGATCATTGTATATTAATGCAAAATTAAGATTGTATTGGACTACATCGGTACTGATCTTAGTGTATTGATACAAAATTAAGAGTATATTTGGCCACATTGGTATTGATCTTTGTATATTGTTACAAAATTAAGGGTAACACTTCTTAAAGGTATTGTACCTAGTAATGCTTAAAAAGGAAATGTGAAGTTTTGGCCTTTTGCTACCAACCATCATAAACTGTTTAGGATAATTAAGAAATACAAACTAACAGTCATGCAAGCGTGTCATTTTGTTAGTTACTCTGACAGTCTATTACAGTTATTTTCTAAGCTACTCAGAAATCAAGTTGTTAAGAGACAGCAACATTTGCTTATCTAAACATAAGAGATAAACAGGGCATCTTCAAAAACCCCAAGAGATCTGCAGAGTATGGCATTCAAAGATGTTTTCTTAAATTAAGATTTTTTTGATATCAAAACATGCCAGCTTCTGACAGCATCCCTTATTCCACTCCAAGTAGAAGATGAGCATCGAAGAATCTCCAGTGTGAGATGGTTGAATTAGTGGCAAGCCTATCTCTTGGCAAAAAAAAAAAAAAAAAAAAAAAACATTGCTCCAACTGCAGACAGACTGCTGTCCAAAAAGGACAAAACTTGGTCGCAGGTAAGTCGACAGCCTAGCTCTGCCAAGACAGGGTAGGTAAGTCCTTCATAATTCCTGCTCTACAATCAATGTCTGTCAGAGAAATGGGGCCAAACAGCTGAAGATTGATGCTGTAATGTATGGAGAGAAAGTGGGAAATGTCGAGGCAGCCACGGGTATGTCATTTCTTAGTTTTGGAAGCTGCGGGCCCTGCACTTCCTATATTATCAGATATATTTATCCCTCTCAGGTCTCTCAGGTGGTTGAAGAATAGATAGCTAGAGTCTCATAGTTAAATTTTGAGTTGTTTAGGAATCAAGAGGGCATTCTGGATCTAAGAAGATGTTTTTAAAATTGTGATGCAAGTTAGTATGAAAGCTGACTTAGATAGAGAACTTTAAACTCATGGAGATAGTTAGATAGTAGAATGTTAAAGTCAGGAGCCAAATACATATGGACTGGACATTGAGAATGTATGCTAAGCCATATAACTTTCAGAATTGTGGCCTATTTATTTCAGTTGTTTTGTACTGTATTTATTGTTATAAGAGAAAGAACCATTTGTTGGACTGAAAAAAAAAAAGAATTATGCATTCGGGGGGAAGGGTGAGAGGGTAGGAGGGAGGGGTGTAGGGAGAGGGCTGTGATGGAGATGTAACTTGAAGTAATAAATAAACATTAAAAAAAGTAAAAAAACAAAACAAAACAAGAAAACAATTACTGAAATTGGCTACTTCTAACCTTAATTCAAAACAACAACAACAACAAAAAAAAAACAGTGCAACAATGCTTGAGCAACAGCAGACTAGATGAGCTTGCCAGTGAAGTGAGGTCAAGTGGGCAAAAAGCAAACGTGTTTTTTTCCATGTCCTTTTATGTGGGCTGTCACCAAACGGTGTGGATCTGATTTGAGGTAGGTCTCTTGACCTCAAAGGATCCAGATCTAGGGTAGGACTTCTCTTCTTAAATGAGGCGAGGTGTAGCCAACTACTTGGGTTTTAGTTGATTCCAAATGTAGTCAAGTTGACAGTCAAGATTAGCCATTTCAGTGCTAGTACTGAAATCTTATTTTGCTGAAAAGCAGGCAGTGGACTGACATCTTAAAGGGTCTCAATGTATATTTCTGGCTTGAAGGAAACAAGAAATGATACCCAGTTATGTCCTCTAACTTTCATATGTATGTAGCAGGGACTTTGGCATTGTCCATTCTTCACCATCGCAAAGATGGCAAATAGAAGGTACTCAGACATTTTAACAATCTGAATGTTTTAGAACCATGTGCACTCTTTGAGAAGTGTAGATATTGGGCTGGATATAGGAAGAGATAAGATTCTGTTTCTTGAGAAAATTATTATTATGAATATTTAATTGATAGAAAAGGATTGAATTTCACAGGTTTCTAGCAAGAAGTTCTACACCAAATTAAATTATTTAGTACAGCCAAGACATAGTTCTAAAATGCTTTTCCTATTTTTAAAATTAGAGTTCCCTTATATTATTTTAAACGGTTATAAAATATTTGTGTGTGTATATGTGCATTTTCATGTGAGTATACATGTATGTGGACCCATGTACATATGTGACAACTTGCATATGAAAACTAGCAGACATTGTTGGGTATTATTTCTCAGGGTCCATCTGACTTTTTAAACATTTTTTTTTTTTTTTTTTTTTTTTTGGTGAGACAAGGCTTTTACTGGCCTGGACTCAACAGGTAGGTTGGGTTGGTGAAGTGAGCCCAGATGGCTGCTCATCTGTTCCAGAAGTGGCCTCATATCTTCATGTCTGGCTTTTTAAATGCAGATTCTGGGGATTTAACCAGGTCCTCAGGCTTGCAAAGCAAACACTTTGCAAACTGAGATATCTTCCCAACCCAGATATGAAATATTTTAAAGGAAATCATGGACTTGTTCTTAACTTCTATAGTAGCGCCCTGTATTTTATTCAGAGGTTTTATGTTCATTGGTGATGGACTTGCTACAATAGCAAGTGATTTTTGAGACCTTTATTTTTCAAATTGTAGTATCTTGATAAATTTAAGTCTTGGTCTGCTGTTTGGAAACAGATGTCTAATTGCCTGGTAACTAGCTTAGCTCCTTTCAGTCAGTCATGTATAATATTAATCAACGATAATGTTATCTTTCTCTTATATCTGTTGCTGTTTTGTTATATGGTGTTTAAAATGCATCATTACCATTAAATATTTATCCTATTTGTTCTCTTATTGAATGGGTAATAATTATTATCATATTGATATAAGGTCGTTAAGATGCAAAATTTGATGAGCATTAATTATTTATTAATTGCTTTTTTGTTTTTTAATAAAACACCATGACCAAAGCAACTTATAGAAGACATATTTATAGAAGACATATTTAGGGCTGGAGAAGTGGCTCAGAGGTTAAGAGCACTGGCTGTTCTTCCCAAGGTCCTGAGTTCAATTCCCAGCAACCACATGGTGGCTCACAGCCATCTACATTGAGATCTGCCCCGGCATATATGTAGAGCAAATACTGCATACATAATAAATAAATAAATGTTCTTAAAACAAAAAAGACATATTTAATTTTGGGTTAGCTTTGTAGTGAGTTAGAGTAGGCAGGGAAAGTCTGGTGCAGGAACATGAAAGTGAGAACTCCCACCTTGAACTTACACCTTATATATTTATTGAAATAGCATCGAAGAAAAGCTAGAAAAACTTTGAAATTAATGAGAGGCCTAGATTAGGTTACATTGTTTCCTTATATCCTTGAGTAATTTAGTTCCTTTCTAGTTGCAGTATACTAAGTGAGGGGTCCTGTTTCCACTCTAATGCTCCCTTTGGCCCAACAAGTCTGCTTCCAGACATCAAGCATCCCAGAAAATTCACCTCCACCTCCAACTCTCTTTTCTCTTGTTTTATATGAAGTGAATTCAGTGGAGATCGTTCTTCTCTTTTTTCTAATACACACATTAGGCTTCGGAGTATTTGAGAATATTATTTATGGTATTACCTTGTAGATCTTTTTTTCCATTTGTTCTTTGGTCTCCTCTACTCATTTTGTAATTGTAGAATTATGCTGGCACATCTGTAGTAAATCTGCTTTGATCTCTCATTGGATTCTTTACTTTGGGCAGGTGTCATAAGTCATTTCCCTAGGCGGCAGACTCAAAAGCTGATTTGTGTCCAGGACTATTCCTGGGATCAATAGAATGAAGGGAGGGAAAGGAGAATTGGCTAGGGGAGTCATTGAGCTGAGTTTCAGTTGCAAAGAAAGCCTTTGCTGATCTCAGGGAGCCCTGGGACTGGGTGACCCTTTAGACTTTCCTCTACAGGGCACGAGTCTCAACTTTAGTAACTTGTCTCACTCAGTCATTGACCTGTGACACGGCTTCCGTCATCTTAGTGCAGGGTCTGCAGAGGGACCTAACTAAGGCATATGAACTACTAACACCCCAACACTGCAGGAGTGCGTCCTCAGTCTTGGAAGTAGGGCTGACAGCTTTCCCAGATTGTACTGCAGTATATTATGGTCTTACATGTGCTCTAGTTTTCCTTTTTATCAGAACAAAAATGATTAAAGGAATGGGCCCTTTAATTCCAACTCTACACATATTTTTGTTACACTTAAAGGTAATTTTTTTCTTCATCTGACATAGTATGATGCATACTACTGATGGATTATGAGTGAATATTTTCTCTTTGCCAGGTGTCTTATTCCACATTGCAAATGTGCTATTGTAATCTGTTATTCCTATTAAGTACATGAATATAAGGCATTCCACTGAAGCATGGGCAGCCTATCAAGGGTACCTTCCAAAAAAAAGTGACTTTTCCTTCATTTACAGCCATCAGCTGCGAATAACTCCTCAGCTAGGGGTAGAGCTTTGTAAGCCCCTCCCGCATCCATACTGTGTTGGGCCGACTTGGCTTTGTTCAGGTCTTGTACATATAGCCTCCATGAATTCATTTGTGCAATGGCTATGTCATGTACAGAAAACAGTTTCACAGTAGTCCTCTTCTCCCTCTTACTCAGAATCTTTCTGACCCTTCTTCCCCTATGATCCCTGAACCTTCCAAGGAGGGGATATGATAGACATCTCCCATTTCGTGTTAAGCATTACACAGTCTCTTAATCTCTGCATGTTGACCAGTTGGGTGTCTCTGGGCTAACTAACCATCATCTACTGCAAAAAGATGCTTCTCTTATGAGGATTGATGTATACACTAATGTGTGGGTATACGACAAGTTTTTAGGGAACGGTTCAATATTACATCCATTTAGCAACAACAACAAAATAATAACAGGTTCTCCCCTAGGGCATATGACCTACCTAGCCACAGGTTCTTGTCCCACTTAGCAGTACTAGGTATGAGTTCTATCTTGTGGAATAGGCCTAAAATCCAACCAGACAGTAATTAGTTACCCCCATAATGTTCATGTCACTATTACACCAATAGGCAGATCTTCCCAGGCTAGTTGTTATTATAGTTTGTAGGGCTCACAGCTGGATGATACTGTTGACTCTTCTTCCCCAGCAGCATGCCTAGCACATTCCAGTACTGTGAAAGCTAGCTAGTAGGGAAGAAGCTTTCAGGTGAATGCCCACCGATTTCTCCATATTTTGTGATTCACACGCATGTTGTAAGTAACAGAGTCCTACCATCAATTATGGAGGATAATCTGGAACAATGTCAATATCCTATTGGGGGTGGTTTGTAGGATACTACTGGCCAACAACTTGATGAGGGTTAATGCACACCTGGCACTGGTCTTTTGTTTGATAACATATAACATCTGAGAAAGGCATTACTCCTTCCTCCCTCCTATAGGGTAACTCAAAGTTAATCTTTAACACTAAAATGCCAAACATGGACCTGAAGGCCCATGTTCAAACTGTAATGCAGAATATGTTCTCCATTTCCCAGTTATAAATAAGCAAAACTTAGATGTGTGCTGGTGCTAAAAACAAAGCTGTTCAGTAAGTACCAGGCTGCCTGCAGATGTGAACATTTTGAGTTTTTTACCTATGCGTGTGTTGGTGCTGACAAGATGCAAAGCCACATAAAATCTGCATACATCTCTGTACTTTGAAAATGCCTTTCATCTTCGGTGTGAAAACTTAGATTAAAGAAAGTGATTTTTTTTTCTCTACATTTGGTCATTACAAGCTCTCCAGCTGGCTACAGTATATGATCTCTAGACAGTGCATGGAAAATGCCATAATGATGTACATTTGTGCTTTTTTTTCTTAAGAAAAGATTACCTAGATTTCATTCAGTTATCAAAAAGTCACTAGAATAGTAATGGGTAAGGACTACTGTAAAAGTTTGTCAAAATAGTTGTCTTTTATTGTCTTGTAATGTTTGAGATTATAATATAAATATTTCCTCCTTCCCTTTTCTTCCTTCAAACCCTTCCATATAACCTTCCTGGCTCTCTTTCAAATTCATGGCCTTCTTTTTCATTAATTATTGCTACAAGCATGTGTATATGTATATACAAATATATTCCTAAACATAACCTGTTTAGTCTGTATAATGTTGTTACTTGTATGTATGTTTTCAGGGCTGACCATTTGGTTTTGTATAATCAATTGGTGTATTTTTCCCTAGAAAAAAACTATTTCTCCTTCTCTCAGCATTCCTTAGGTTTATCCCTTAGTTGCCCATAGTTAGTTGGATAGGGTTGAGTCCTCCTGGGGTTTCTCCAGTCTCTATTAGCAGCATGTCTATTGCTGTTGACCTCATTCAGCTGTCTTTTGGTAGTCATGTTGGAGAGACTTAATGGATGTAGCTTCTGACATTTCTAGGAGACACAGTCACACAGCAAACTCCCTTATTCTCTGGCACTTACAATCTTTCTGTCTCCTCTTCCACAATGATCCTTGAGTCTTAGATTCAAGAGTTGTGTTATAAATGTATCCTTTGGGACTTCGCTCTACAATTCTGCATTGCGGATCATTGTAGTTATCTGTAATAACTACTATCTGTAACTACAGTAATCTGTAGTTATCTGACAGTTGCAAAGAAAAGGTTTTGTTGTTGTTTTGAGGGGCTAGGACCACATTTATCTATGTGTATAAAGACAAATATTTAGACTCTAGTTAAGGATTATGCTGTTTAGTGAAGTGGCAATTGTTCGTTCTTTTCCAAGATCCTGACTTCACTAGCTCCACTTAGTTGGCTAGGTTTCCAGTACCAGGTATGATTCCCTTCCTGTGGAGGTGGTCTTATGTCCAATTAGAGAGCTATTGGTTGCCACCAGGGTATTGTGCCACTATTGTACCTTTCAGGATGTCGTGCCATGTTGGTCTTTGTTGTGTTTGATAGGTATCATAGCCTGATAGCACTGTTGGTTGGTTGCTTTCCTCCTTTGAAATCTATAATAGACTTTTCTAGTATGATGAAAGCTAGTCTCAAGGGAGTTCATTCATTTGAGGTCAGGGGCCTCTGGGCCCTTTGTCTGAAGTGCAGTGTCTTTAGTAATAGGAATTTGCCTTTCACCTCTGGGGCAACCAAATGAAAAAGCCTGTAATGTTTTGGGAGTATTTTGGAAAACCTTGACCAACAACTCAAAAGAGGACTTCTTATGCCTCTCTGGTGCTGGGATTTGTTAGATGGTTTTGACTTCAAGGGGAGCGAGCATTGTCAGTCCAAATGGGAAAACTTCATTTAACCTATTTATACATTTTTATAAACAGATTTACATGTATTATTTGGGCTTTTTAGGTAGGAAGCTATTGGTGTGTCGTTTCTTACGACCTTATCAAACACCCTTGCTGTAACTTTGCCCTACTCTCTTCTTCTGTGTTTATCTCCCTCTCCCCTTCTAATTAAAGGCTCCTTGCTTTCCCCACTTTTTCTATCATATCATTTGTACCCTGCTGTTCTCTATTCTATTGCCCCCCTACCCTACCCCTTGTGTGTCTTAATGATGCTCATTGTGCTGTTGATTTTTGGTGGTCTTGTTAGTCTTCTCAGTGATATTTCCTGCTTTATGGCTTTGTTTTTAGTTCAGAGTATTTTGGCTATGTTCATTCCTCTCTTCAGCCCAAAGATTGCCTCCTCCAGTTTCTTTAGGTTTGGCTTGTTGGCCAGAATTTTTTCAGGCTGTTTATATGTATACCATGGAAATTTTTTCTTTGTCTTTTGTGGTGGTTTGAATAAGAATCCCCCAAAGCTCATATATTTGAATTCTTGGTCATCAGAAATGATTAGAAGGATTAGGGGATGTGGTCTTATTTAGCTAAGTGGGGCCTTGTTGGAGGAAGTGTGTCATTGGGGTTGGGCTTTGAGGTGTCCAAAACCCATACCAGTCCCACTCATCTCTGCCCATGGATCAGGATGTAGCTCTCAGCTACTGTTCCAGCACCTGCCTGCATGCTGCTGTGCTCCCTGCCATAATGATAATAGATTAAACCTCTGAAACAGTAAGCAAGTCCCTAATTAAATGCTTTCTTTCATATTATGCCCTGATCATGGTATCTCTTTACAGCAGTAGGACAGTGATTATACTCTTCAAGTATGGCAGATAGTTTTGTGGGGTATATTAGTCTAGGTTGGCCATCATGATCTTTTAGGATTTGAATACATTGCTCTAGGATCTTTTGACTTTCAAACTTTTATTTGAGAAGTCATCTGATGGGTTCCCTTTATATGTGACATGTGGTTTGGAGGTTATTGATGTTGTTGTTCATACTTGGTGTTTTAATTATGATACATTGTGAGGATTTTTGTTTCTCATCTTGTCTTTCTGGTGTTCTATGTGGTCTTATATCTGTATGGGTGCATCTTTCCTTGGGCTGTGGAAGCTTTCTTTTATAATCTTATTAAAGATCTAATCTATTCCATTGACTTGGGATTCTTCTCCCTCTTCTATATCAATAGTTTTCTTGGTATCCTACATTTTCTGTAGGTGCCTTTCCTATTTTTTTCTTTTTTCATATTGTTTATTTTATCTAGATCCTATACTTTATCTTCTAGACCTGATGCTTGTCTTTTGCGTGGTTATAGGGCTTTCCTTTGAGTTTTCCAGTTGAATTGTTGGGTTTTTCATTTCCATCTTCATTTCATCTTGAGGCCTCTCCAACATTTCTAGATCTTCACTGAATTCTGTTTTCAAGTCCTGGATTATCTTTGTCATTTCCATCAGCTTCATGTTTGTGTTGGGTGTCACTCATTCCTTGATTTTCCATTAATTTCTTTTCCTTACTTTTATTGAGCTGTTACTTTGTGTCTTAAACTTTTTAAAAATTCTTTGAAGAAGGTTATAATTGTTCCTTTAAGTGCTGTGTCCTGGGGTTCATCTAAGTAATTTTCATTGGCTAACATTTCTACCTGACTAGTAGGTTTGGAGGGATGACACTTGCTTGATATTTTATATGGTTTGTATTTTTGTGATAAGAGTTGGACATGTGTACTATTGTTGTTGTGTCTGATATGAACAAAGTAGGTTGAGGCAGAGAAAAGAATATTTTTGAGGGTGGGACTAGTGTGTGCAAATAGCTTAGGTAGAATGAAGTTTGTTGGACATAGGAGCTTGGGCTGGTGTACAGAATATGCATCCTGATTCAAGTCTGGTGTGTGGGAATAGATCTGGCTTGGTGGAGAGGTTGGATGTGGTGGGGAGAGGAGCGGTTGTGGGCAGGCAGGGTTAGTCCTTGTGTGAGCCTAGATATTAGTTGTGGAGTGGGCAGGGATAGCTACAATAGGCTGCAGCACTGGATGTGGGACATGAGCTGGAATTGTTGAGCTGGAGAGAGTTTGGAGAGGGGAGGATTATATAGACTCATCTAGCTAGACTCTGGAGAAGGATGTGCAAGATCCACTTAGGTGTACAAGTTAGGACGACTGTTTTGCGAC
Organism: Lophiomys imhausi; assembly: GCA_907164525.1. Classification (NCBI taxonomy): domain Eukaryota; kingdom Metazoa; phylum Chordata; class Mammalia; order Rodentia; family Muridae; genus Lophiomys; species Lophiomys imhausi. The sequence goes on from CAJQZJ010000605.1 coordinate 173,904, forward strand.
AAGGGATAGAACCATATCCCTCCTGATGAACTAGAGTATCACCAATGAGAGCATCAGTTAGATGCTGCTGAAGGAATGTTTTAACTTTATGAGTTTGTATCCAGAGTTTTATATTGGTGTGGTGCTGCATATGTTTGATTTTGTTTTGTTATCATCTCCTTTGTGAAAGTAATCCTCCAGATAGTTTCTGTGCTTTCTAATCATGAAGAGTATATTAAATGAATATATTAATATAGATTGAGATTGATTTTATAATGAACCTCTTTCCTAAATTTTATTACATATTTAAATGAGAAAAAAAGCTAAGCCAGATCTCAAATAAATCTCCTACTTGTGTGTGTGTGTGGGGGGGGGGGGGTTGCTGGGTATTACACAAGTATTCTAGCACTGCTACACATGCAGCCCTCCATCTCAGATACTTATCAGCAAGAGTAAAACAAAGTCATTGAATTAAAGTTATTTAAAAACAAAAACAAAAAATACCTAGTGATATTTGTAAGATACAAAAAATTAGCAATAGTCAGAAAAAAGCATAGCTGCAGTTCCTGAAGATGGGCAGTGCAAAAGAATGGATATTTGCACTTCCCAGTTATTAGCTCATGTTGTTGAACTACTGCTGTGGCCATGGAGATCACATATTTATCTTTTCCTCCTAACTCTGGATTCTAACACACTCTGCAATTTGTTCTTTTCTTCTCCTTATTACAGTATCTCAACATTCCATGTTTCTTACCAGCTCTTCTCATCTTATTACCTTATTTCGAACACCTCTCTCTGTTTTCTAGCCTCAGCTGTCACTATATTCCCATTAGATCTCAACTAAGGTGTTTTAACAATGAAGGTATTGGAGTCTTCTGTGGAGTTCCTGTTCACAAAGTCAAGAGTGAGATTCTGGTATCTGTTATTTTCTTTTTGGTGTTTTAATAACGGTTTTTATCATGTAGCCCAAACTAGTCTCAAATCTATATACTCTACCTGTGTTAAACTTCTGAATTTGGGATTATAGGAGAGTAGTCCACAGGTAATTTTGATGTATGGCCAGAGGAGAAAACTTAATAGAATATGGAATCTTTTACAGTTATTTTAAATTGAGTGTTTTATGGTAGTTCTTCTGATCATTAAATTATCTTAATGTACACATTATGCATTTTTGTTAAATTTTCAAAGAGAAGAGATAATGGAAACTAATCAGGATGAATAAATGACACCTATACTACCCTATGAGCTAATTAGTTAAATAATTCAGCCATTTTTATTACAATTTAATTATTCTGAAACCAAATTGCTTTGGTTGAACCTTGGCCTAGTCACTTAGCAGCTGCATGATCTTCAATTCTTTCTGAGTTAGTTTCCTTAACAAGGAAATATAAGGTATCTGTCAGAGTACTGTAAGGATGAAGTAACCAGTGTGCATAAAGTGTTTATAAAAACACCTGAAACAAAGTTCTTTTAAAATTTTAGGTATTGCTATATTGTTCCTATACATATTTGTAGAATAAGAACCACTCCTTTTAAAATGTGTTCACATTGGCTGAAGATGTGTCTGAATCAGTAAAGTGTTTGCCTATCATGCATGAAGCCCTAGGTTCAATCCTCAGCACCATATAAACTAGGTGTGATACAAGCCTGTGATACACTGTTCCAGAGGTGGAGGAAAAGGATCAGAAGTTCAAAATCATCTTTGGTTGCATAAGGAGTTCAAGATCAAGCCTGGGGTAGAAACTCTGTCTCTAATATATATATATATATTAGGTAGGTAGGTACCTAAATTCATAGGTAGATTTTATTTTAAAACCTTGTGTAACAGAATTTTTTTATTTATCACACATATATTTATTAATACTTAACAATCACCTATAAAGTTCCCAAGTCTTAAAAATTAAACCTTAATTCTAAAATCTATAATCTAACTAAGAATATCTTAATACCTAAATCACTCTAATACCTATAAAAAACAAACACTCAACACTAACTTAAATTTCTTAAAAGGAAATTAATACTCTTGGTATAGGTCCGTACGGATGGCTGGTTTCCAACAGACTTCCCAGTCTTAAAGTCTGTGAGCCCTACTCATCAGTTCTTAAAGCCAGTCTATAAAATTAATCTGTGTCAACCACTGATGTAGGGCGGTCTTTTTAATCAGCCAAGAATTGCCTCTTTGGTCCTAGAGCTCAATTATTTTCAAGACTGAAAGATATCCAAACCACATCCAACTTGCAGTTCCACTCTTCGTTCCGATGCTCTGGAGCTCCAGGTAGATGACTCCAAAGTACTCTGCCTTAACAAGCCTGTTGCAGGTTTTGTGTTGGACTGTAGAGATCCAATTCTGCCAATGGTCCGACGCTTTTCACCAGCATGGACTCTTGGCAGGTGAGCACAAAACTGTGATGGACTCTCAGCCTCAGCATGTGTTGACAGAGGGGAGGAGGAGGAGGGCGGGGCTGGGGGTCTCCTCCATGGACTACAGATTTAAATCCTTCCTGTCATGATGATCTGCGATATCCGGCATTCTCATTGCCATAGTTTTTGGCAGGCTTTTTCAAGACACACCCCCATAACAGTGCGTCCTGTGGTCCCATGATTCCCATTGCCAATGACATTATCTGCGAGGCTTCTTAGCAATTCCCTTTAATGGCAAACAGCTGGCCATAATTGGTTCTGCCCATATCTTTTACCTGAGACGCCAAGCTTCTGCTAATCCAAAATCCCTATGCTGCTAGATGCTACATTAACTTCACAAACCCTACCACAACCTTGTATATAAATTAGGGTTTCTGTTGCTCTTATAAACACCATGACTAAAAACACTTAGGGAGGAAAAGGTTTGTTTAAGCTTTTAGATTTCAGTTCATTATTATGGGAAGTTAGAGCAGAAATTCAAGGCAGGAACATGAGGTAGGAACTGAAGCACAAACCACAAAGGAATGCTATTTCCTGACTTGGTCCCTGTGATTTGCTCAGCCTGCTTTCCTTTTTTTTTTGCAACACAATTTTAAAAGTATCTTCTTAGATCTATAACACTCTCTTGACTCCTAAACAACTCAAAATTTAATTATGAGACTCTAGCTATCTGTTCTTCAACCACCTCAGGGACCTGAGAGGGATAAATATATCTGATTTTATAGGAAGTACAGGGCCTGCAGCTTCCCAAACTAAGAAATGACATACCAGTGGCTGCCTGGACAGTTCCCATTTTCTCTCCATACATTACAGCATCGATCTTCAGCTGTTTGGCCCCGTTTCTCTGATAGACATTGATTGTAGAGCAGGAATTATGAAGGACTTACCTACCCTGTCTTGGCAGAGCTAGGCTGTTGACTTACCTGCTTCCAGGTTTTGTCCTTTTTGGACAGCATTCTGTCTACAGTTGGAGCAAGGGGCTTTTCCTACCAAGAGATAGGCTTGCGACTAATTCAATCATCTCCCACTGGAGATTCTTCGAAGCTCATCTTCTACTTGGAGGAGAATAGGGGGTGCTGTCAGGAGTTGATATGTCTTGATATAAAAAAAAATCTAAAGCTACAAAAACATCTTTGAATGCCATATTCTGCAGATCTCTTGAGGTTTTTGAAGAGGCCCTATCTATCTCTTATATTAGGGTAAGCAGATGTTGCTTGTCTCGTAGCAGGTTTATTTTTGATTAGCTTAGAAAGTAACTATAATAGGCTGTCATAGTACCTAACAGAATGACCGGCTTGCATAACCATTAGTTTGCATTTCTTAATTATCCTAATCAGTTTATGACAATTAGTAGTAAAAGGCCGGAACATCACATTTCATTTTTTTTTCTTTACCTCCTAACCCTTCCATCCCATTTCTCTGGGGTGGGGTGTCCTTATATAACAGTCCCTCATCTCAGTTGAGAAGTCGTATGAGGGCCAAGAGCCTCCTCATTCATTAGGGGGTCTACGAAGCAGTACCATCAGTGAAGAGCGTCTCGTTGCCCAGGAGAGAGAACTACTAAACAAACAAACCAATAAGCAGACAATAGATAAAAAAGACTAAAAAACAGAAGAAAAATATAACTAATATATAAAAAATAAATAAAAATTAAAAATTAAAAATAAGAAGTCTATGTCCAAGTTCCCTTTGGTGTGTTAGTTGTAGTATCGATACCTTCTACTATATAGCTAAAATCCTACTATAAGTGAATAGATGCCATATGCGTCCTTCTGAGTCTGGGTTAGCTCACTCAGGATGAGCTTTTCTAGTTCCATCCATTTGGCTGCAAATTGCATAATTTCATTGTTCCTGATAGCTGAATAGTATTCCATTGTGTAGATGTACCACAGTTTTTTAACCCATTCTTCGGTTTAGGGACATCTGGGTTGTTTCCAGTTTCTAGCTATTACAAATAAGTCAGCCTGCTTTCTTACAGGGGTGGCATTATTCCCAGTGAGCTGGGCCTTCCCATATCAATTGTTAGTATAGAAAATGCCCTAGAGATTTGCCTATAGACAATGTGATATAGTCATTTTCTTCACTGAAATTTCTCTTCCTAAACAACTTTAGCTTGTGGCAAGTTGACAAAAAATTAACTAGGAAAATTGACTCTTTGTCATGTTGACACACCAATATATTACCATTAAACCATAATCTTTCCTTTCTTGCTTCCAGTATCATGCATATTTACTAATATTACAGAATAAAACATACATTCAGCCTCTTTAAAATATCCTAAATGTCTGTATAAAAATTCAAATTAATGTTGGGCTTATATAAACCAAAAAATAAGTTATAACTTCTTATTATAAGACCTAGGGTATAGTCACAGTCTGAACAAGGAAAAACCAAGCTCTAATACTGTAAATTAGATCCCATAGCTCAGTGTCCTTCACCTGGATTTAGTCACTATCTTCTGGGATCCAAAGGGTTTGGGAATATCCTCTTCTCAGACTCTGCCAGCCTCTAGCTTGTCTCCTAGGCTCAGACCAGCTGCACTCCACAGCTGCCACTATTCTTAGCAGTTGTCTCCTAGTTTTGCCATCTCTAATATGCTAGAGACTCCCAGGCCTTACCTTTACCAATAGTCTCCTGGCCTCTCTTCAAGGACTCTAACCATACCGTACCTCAGCTGCCTTCCATGATACCTTCAGTCCTGGAGTTTTCAGGGAAACAAACTGCATCTTCGCCAATGGCATCTTGTGCCAACACTCAGCTGCTCATTATGACCCCATAACTCTGTAGCTCTCATGCTGCCAAAACCAGGAAAGGGTGGGAGATTCTTACACATTTACTAAGTTTGATTGGTGGTGTGTGATGCAGCCTTGGCCCTTCTGGACCATTGCTTCTCGATGTACTGATCCTGAGGAAACACTTTAATGCTGAGTTCTTACAACTGATTTCTCAGCCCCAGGTAACCGGCATCATTTCTTCCTGTAAAGCAAAGGTTTCACTTCAGCGGCACTGGACTCTTGAGAAGTAGAGCTGATTCTGTTCCCTCAGCTGGCCAGAACCCCTGACTCTTGGGATTCTTTTTTTATACCTTTACTTTGAAAATTATCTTTGACAGAGGCATAGGGTTTAATAAGGATGATTTCAGTGACAGTGTAGGTCTTTAATACTAATTCTAGAGAACTGGTTTTGTGTGTGTGTGTGTCTATGTGTTTTAGAAGTTGGAGTTTGACAACACAGTGTATCTGCAAAAGGAAATTGACAGAGAACAACAAAGTTCCTTTTTTTTAAACTATGAAAACTAGATCTTATACATCCCTAAATTTTAATAGTAATAAACTTTCCTGATTTTCTCCTTACAAACCTGTTCTACTTATGGCTCTATATGTCTCAATCAATGGTTGCCTAATTTTTCTTGGAGGAACATAAAAGCACATCTGTTCACCACAGATTGGGCATCGAAAGAATAAAGAAACAATTCCAACCATGTACAGACAGGTGGATGAAGGAGTAGTTTTTAGGGGTTTCTATACATTGAGTGAGGGGTTACTTACAGGAGCATGAATAATTCAGTGGCAACTTCTTCACTAACGAGTTCTCCTCAGCATGGATGACAGTGATTCTTGAGATCTGCATCACTGGGGTCCCTTACTTGGGTATCCCTGCAGCATCTTTAGTCTTCCTTCTCCCTCCCAGAGAAAGCATTTTAATCCAGAGGAAACAGCTGCGTAACAGTTGGCCATTTCTGGTTGTCTGTTTGTTCCTTTATATTCTTCAGTTTGTACCCAAACCTCATGTTTCTCACAAACCCATGTGTTACACTAGGAAACCTTATTGGCTACCTCTTAGAAATAGATCCAGAACTTAGTAGTTTCTTTCTCACAGCATATGATTGGCTGCCTTGTATTCCTGTTCATGCTCTTGACAAATCACCCTATTTGCTTTTATCACTGTTGAAAAATGTTTTAGCTTAGCATCCTTGACAGTGATTCTTTTACTTCTCATTTGAAAGGTGGCAGTGTTCAGTCCAGTTTAAAAATCCAACATTCAGCCGGGCATGGTGGTGCACACCTTTCATCCCAGTACTCAGGAGGCAGAGGCAGGTGGATCTCTGTGAGTTCAAGGCCAGCCTGATCTACAGAGTGAGTCCAGGACAGCCAGAGATACGCAGAGAAACCCTGTCTCAAAAACCCTAAAAAAAAAAACAAAACCAACATTCCATTAGAATTGACATCTACCACTTCCAGTACTGTTTTCTGCACTTCCATTGCTCCTTCTCAGTTGTGACAGGTCTTTCCTTCTGGAGTTCTCCCTGTCCCCATCCCTGCATGCTTCATCCCTTCACTTCATTATGATTTGGCTTAGATCCCCTCTTTCTCCAAGATTGTCCATACTATGTTGTTTTATCCTGTAGCCTGTGACCTTCCCCATTTATATCTAATCCCAGTTAGTTTATGCTTTCCAAAATCCTAGCTTTCATCTGGCTACAATATATAAGTTGCCTGTTTGTAATAATAAAGCTCTACTAAGGAGGAATCATTGTCTATTTGTCAGCTGAGTAACAACTAAGTACTGATGGAGTAACAACTAAGTACCAAGTACTAAGTATGTGGTAAAGTAGCTTTATGAGATTGTTCTCCTTAATCTAACCTTTCACTTTTATGTGACATTTGAGATGTTTTTGCTGATTTTTGAAAGGTTTATAACCTATTAATTTACATAGTTATGGTTGATATTTCCAATTTAAAAGTATTCATGTGATTAAAGGAAGATACTGTTAATTTCAACAAAATTAAAACATGACATTGTGTTCATAATCTTTTCTGCATAAGAACTCTTGATTGACTAAGCTTCTTATTAAGGAACTTAAGGTGGATCTAAAAGTGACATTATTCTTAATTGTGCCACAGTAGATACTGACTAACTAATGCCATGTATGAGTTATTTAGTTATTTGACTATTTATAGTTGGGCCAACCTAGAACTCACTATGTTGACCAGACTGGCCTTAAACTCATAGAGATCCACTTGCCTTTGCCTCCTATAAGCTAGGATTAAAGATTTGCACCACCATGCTCAACTACTTTAAAATTTATTATACTTATTTGTTTATGTGTGCACTTATATGTCCACAGGCACACGACATGGCACTCATGTAGAAATCAGTGGACACCCTCAGGGAGATTGTGTTCTTCCATCCTATGGGTTCCAGGGATTGAACCTGGGATGTCAAGCTTGGAGACAAGTATCTTTACCCACTGAGCCATCTCACTGGTCCAAGTACTATTATTGAGATGAAAATTACAGCAAAGTTAACAAAATAAAAAATAAAATTAGAAATACGAAAGTTTATTCTGTGTATTTGGAAATTCAAGAGTATCCAAATGGCCAACACTAGCGAAGATAATAGAAATTCATTCAGAAGTATCACTTTGGAATACATCTAATAAGACCCAGAATAGCAGAAAGAAAATTACAAAGTTTTTTTTCCCAAAGATTATAGAAGAGCTTCAAATGGTAGACAGTTTCAACTTACTGAATAGTCAGCGTATTAAGGGGTAGAAAGGATTTACTAGATACATTTATGTATTATTTATAACATTTAAAAAAAAGTGAATGGATTTCCATGTAAAATGATAGTTCTTCAGATTTAAGAAATAACATACTGAACGAGTTCCCAGGTTGGAATTAGCCAGTGGTAGAGCACTATCTTAGCAATCACAAGGACTTGGGCTCAGTCTCCAGGAGTTGGGGAAAAGCATAAAAGGTGTCAGTAATTGCAGCAAGCAGGTGCCATCTCAAATCTCTCCATAACATTAAGAAATACAGAAGAAGGCACAATATCTTACTGACCTGATGTGATGTCTGCGTAGAAAAGAAAGCATGCAGATCATATGTGAGTAAAACAGTCCTAGAGGTCAAATACCTGTTCTCAGTTACTATGTAGATCATATAAATACCATCCAAATCTCAATATCGAAGTTTACATAGGCAAAGTAACAAAATTAGCATAGCACAGGTAAATGGAATATATGATTTTTTATTTTAATAAATACATATAGTGCTGCACAACATATCAGTTATGATATTAGGCACATTACAGATGTTAACTTATGGCCCCCACTGCCATGCCTCTACCCCTATACTGGTGGATATTTGCTGCTCAAGGGAAGACCACACCAGCCAGAAGAACAGGGATCCCTGCTGTATCAAAGACCATACTAGCTACCAGAAGTTCAGGCCCCAACTCTGAGAGAAACTCCAGACTGGACCAGCATTCACACCAGCTGCCAAAAATACAGACCACAAAGACCAGAAGCTCAAAGTGGAAACAGAAACCAAGGAACAAAACACCCACCCAACAAAAACAAACTCAGAAATCAGCTCATAGACTTCTACTCAAACCCAGACCCCTAGACACCAGTGTAAGAACACAATCAATGACAGATGTTAACTCATTAAATTTTCATTATAACCCTAGGAGATAAATAATAATCTATTACAAAATATAAAATACTTCAGCATGATCCTAACACATATATGTAAGACTTATATTATTGGAAATTATCCTGAAAGAGATTTTAAGAGATCTAAATAAATAGGAAGGATATATATATGTATGTATGTATGTATGTATGTATACATATTTATATACTTAGAGAGAGACAGAGAGAGGACATCAATTTTCTTCCTTTTTTAAAAGACTGATATGGTCTTTCTAAAGCAAACCACCAATGTGATCTTTGCCACTCTTGTTTTTGTTATTGTACTTGGCACAGTGATTTTTCAGATTTGTATACTAAAGCAATCAGAACCAGATAAGACAAACCATGGCACTACTAAGGAAAGGAAGCAAAAGCAGGGATTAATATACATTAATGTTAATGTAATTAATATTAATGTACATCAAAGCTATTAAAATTTACAGTAATTAATGCAAGAGAGATCATCAGTCTCATAAACAATGTAATAATTTTATAAATACATAGAAAGTTGATTGTAGATCAGTGCAGTAAAGGATAAAAGTCAGTGTGTTTTTGCATGTGTGTATGCTGAGAATCAAATTCAGGGCTTTGTGCACACTAGGAAAGTACCCCAAAATAAATTAATAAGACAAGAAAGCTTAATAATGCTGTAGTTTATTTTATACCCTTCTCACTGTTGTGACAAAACACCTTACAGCAGTAGCCTTCAGTTCATGATGTGAGAGTCTCAGGCCACCATGAAGGCAAGGCATGATGAAGGGACCCTGCAGTGACACTCCTCACATGGTGCATAACAGGAAGCAGAGCCTAGACAGAAACTAGGGTCTCTTTCAGGTTCAGAAGGCCAGGCTCTAGTGACCTGCTTCTGGTAATCAGGGCCACCTCGCAAAGATTGCACAGCTTTCAGAACAGCGCCCCGTGCAGCTGTGCAGTGTTCTGAACAAGAGCCCATGGGGGACATTTTAGACTCAAACCATGTTAGTGGTCATTGGGTTGCCATAAAACATAATTAAATAAACTTTCTAATGTCCATTGCTACCTAAAGTCAACCCATATGGGTGTAACAATTTTTATAGAAAAGACAAAATATTTAAAAACTTTTAATAGATGATTCAGGAAAGTGTGACTTTGGAATAAGGACAATTCCATAAATAAATGCTAGAAAGCTCAGCCAAACAATAATGAAGATGGGTAAGTTCAATTATGTTAGAATTCCAAATTTCTATCAGAAAGTAAAGAATGAAACCACATGGAGAGGGAAAGTGTTTATAGTGTAAGTAGGAGAGGGATGAGCTGCTTATGTATAAAGAGATTATGAAGTAAACAAAAGCTATACATCAGGAAGCATAGGTGAAAGAGCTTCTCAGGAAGGAAACAAGAATGGCTAATGTCACCATGAAGAGGTACTGAGCCTTGTCATCAGTGACTTAGAAATAGAAGCACAATGTGCTGTCACTTCTTACCTGACACATTGAAAGCTTAAAACTCAGTAAGGGCAAACTTTAAGGAGAATTTTGAGCAATCAGAGCTCTTTTATTTTTAGGACAATTAAAAGCACATAAAATGAATTTGTGCTTAAGAATGTATAAGTGTATGGTAAGAAGATAAAAGCTGGGAAGCAAGTTTACAATTCAGAGCAGTGGTTCATTGGAAGGATTCCAGTACAAGGTGTACAGTCGGGACTTCTGCAGGCACTTCCTGAGTATTATAGAGATGCTAATCATTCTCATGTAGCATGATTATCAAAAACAGTCTCTCAGTGGAGTTAGACACACAAAAAACCTAAACATCATGACTTTGGTTTAGGCATCTTGTTAAATTTTCACTGTCATTGGAGATTCCATCATGCCTTCCATAGATTAATTATCTTGGGCTAGACACATTGGAGAATGCTCTTAGCATCTGAAATGTAGTATTACATCTCCATTATGCAAATCTTCTGGAATACTATAAAAGTTATCCTTAGTACATAGTGCTTAAGAAATAACTTTGAGATAGCCTGATGTTGGATCTTGGAAATTCTTGAAAGGAGCTAGGAAGTTAACGTGTGCTCTCCCTCTCTGGAGACATAGGCTTCATCAGTTGTCTATATAGGGAAATCAATAGAATATCACAGTAGAAAGTGGTTACTCAACACTAGATGTTAAGGAGATACTTTATAATATTTTTATTAATTCTTCGAGTTTTCTTATGATATATTTTGATCAAATTTCCTTTTTTCTCTCAACTCCACCCAGATCCACACCTACCTCTCTGTAAATCTAACTTCATGTTCTCTTCCTTTAAAAAAAATAAATAAAATTTAGTTCAATTTGTGTTTTTATGATTACTCTTGAGTGTGGAGGCCTGCTGTGGAGTGTGGTTGATCTACTAGGTATCACAGCAGTTTAAAAAAAAAAAAAGGACACTCCCTCTTCTAGCAGCTATCAAATGTCAGTAGCCCCTTGGCTACTTGATGGAATTTCATGCCTACTTTCCGTCATCCATATTGTGATTTTTCAAAAAATCTGACTTGAGCATGCACAGGTCTTGTGCATGCTCTCACAATCACTGTGGGGTCATATGTGCACCTGCCCGATTATATACTAACAGTATTATTTTCCTGATATCATCCCCAACCTCTGATTCTTATAGTCTTTTCACCAGTCCTTAGTGAAGATATCAGTCTTGGAAGTAGGGGTATGATATGTCCATCAAATTTATGTTGATCATAGTCTCCTTTTCTTCAGGTGTTACCCCATTAGGGATCTCTGTGTTAACGACTCACTACTGCAAGGAAAAACTTCTCTCTTGAGGGTTGAGAGATGCATTGAGATATGGGTATAACAATATGTCATTAGGAGTCATTTAAGTAGTTTGTCTACTTAGAATAATTATAGTAGATTCTCCCTAAGGGTTATGACCTTTCTAGTTATAAGTTCCTTTGTCTTCATTGTCAGTACCAGGTATGAGTTCCATCTCATGAAGTGGGTATCAGATCCAATGTGAAAATGGTTGGCTAGTCTGGTAACACTTGCCCCACTTATGGACCAATGGGCGTGTCTTGTAAGGCTAGTCATTACCCTAGCTGTCAGGGTTCACATGTAGGTAAGATTTATGATTACTTTTCTCCTCCAGTACTATGCATAGCACTTCCAGCTCTGAGAACGCTAGCCAGTTGAGATGAAGCTTCCAGGTCAGTTCCCACTTGATTTCTCCATTTTATTGCTCAAGTGTGTGATGCCTTCATCAGCAGGGTCTTAATGTCAAGTTCTGCAGGGTGGCCAAGAGCAAAGGCTATAGCCTGCAATGTTTGAGGCTCTAGGGGACTGTACTGATCAATAATTCAAAAAGAGGTAACCCGTTCCTTGACCTGGAATTAAGAGACTCTTATACACTCAGAAAATGTGTGTATAAAATATCAGCTGCTCCTTTGTCTATCTAAGACTGGGGAAGAATAAATAATAAAAGACACGGGAAGGTCCTCTACCACAGCTAGGGTTAGACTTCCTGAAAGAGTCTATGACTTCAAGGAGAGCCCAGATTGTGGGTGATCAAGAAACTGGACAGACAGCACAAGTTGAAGTGTTATACTGTGCTCCTTGAGCCTGGGCAATCTGGAGCTGGTTCAGACATGAGAAGGAAGAACAGGAGCAGTCTTAGAAAATTTGGAATAGCTCTGCCTCAGAACCCCCCAGCCATACCACTTCTGAGTATACATCCAAATGATTCCTTTCCGAATCACAAGGAAGTTTCCTCATCTATGTTTATAGAAGCCTTATTTGTAATAGCTAGAAACTGGAAAAAACCCAGATGTCCCTCAACCTAGGAATGGATAAAAAAACCTATGGTACATCTACACAATGGAATACTACTCAGCCATCAGAAACAACAAAATCATGCAATTTGCAGCCAAATGGATGGAACTAGAGAAGCTCATCCTGAGTGAGCTAACCCAGACCCAGAGGATGCACATGACATCTATTCACTTATAGTCAGATTTTAGCCATATAGTAAAGGATAACTGTGCTACAACAAATGCACCAAAGGGAACATGGAGATAGACTTTTTTTTTCCTGTCAATGAAACACTTTGCCCTAGTGGTGCTGCCTTGTAGGCCCCCAGTGTATGAGGAGGCTCTTGGCCCTCATATGACTGCTGAAATGGGCCGGGAACTATTATGTAGTGACACTCCACTCCAGAGGAGTGTGATGGAAGGGATAGGGGGTAGAGGGTGGAAGGGGCGGAAAGAGGACACTGTGATGGAGCTGTAACCTGAAGTAATTAAAAAAGAAAAAAGAAAAAGAACAGGAGCAGTTTTGGTGAATAGCACAGGCTGGTTGCAAGCTGCTATAGGGGCCACCTCCAGCTCACAAAGCTGGGGCTAGCTACAACTACCTGGAAGGGAAGCATCTTTCTCTTTGTAGGATCATTGCATGGGCTCAGTTGTCAGTGCATAATATCCTGCCTGACATTTCTGTGGCGAAGCACAGTTGATTTGGAGCTGAGATGCTGTACAATGTCAAGTGGTCCAGGAGGAATAATTTACTGTTGCAATTCTAAATATAGTCAGAAAAATGTGGATTTGCTGATGTCTACAATTTTCTTCTCTGCTTGATTTCTTTTAATACTAATGATATTCTCCATAAAAGTGTTTTGAATTAAGGGATTATGTTATTATCTATATTTTAGAGACCACCAAAAATGTTTCCTTGGAGCTGAAGAGATGGTTCAGTATGTGAGGTGCCCACCATATAAGCACGAATACCTGGGCTTGGTTCCCTAGAGCCCATGTGAAACCAGGTATAGGGCTTTGTGTTTGTATTCCCAGCACTGAGGCAGATAAGGCAGGTAAAACCCAGGGTGGAGCTTACTGGCCAAAGTCTAGCCTAATTGATGAGCTCCAGGTTTAGTGAAAGACTTTGTGTCAAATTACAGATGATCCCTTGTATTGATCTCTGTTCTCCCCACACATAACACCATCTATGTGTGTGCCCCTTAGGAACATGAAGCAACACATACGAAAAAGGTTTCTGCATTAAAAAGGTTGAGGAGTGAATGGCTGGGGAGATGGTTCCATGGATAAAGGTGCTTGCTCTTCAGCCCTGGTTAGGTTTTGTAGCTCACATAAAGCTGAAAGAGGTCAACCAGCACCCAAGAGTTACTCTCTGACCTCTACTTCTAGGCTGTGGCACATATGCTTGTACTCACACACACAACACACATGTACGTGTACACACACACACACACACACACACACACAGAGCACATCACAATAAATAAATAAATAAATAAGTGGACTTTTAATGTTTCTCAAGTTTCCTCCTCCTTCCTAAGAAGTTCCTTATCATACTTGCATACATTTCTATACAATACAGTTGCATAGCTAATGAAAGAAGTAGATTTAAATGAAAAAGAACCAGGCCAGTGACTAAACAAACTCTGTGTGTGGTAAGCACAACTGACCCTGTTTGCATTTACTGATGAATGAATGATGGTAAGTAACTGTTGCTCCCTAGTTTGCATATCAATGTCCTAAGAAGGCCCTGTCCCCTATCCACTACTTCAGGAGAATGTGAGTGATAAGGAATAATTAATGATTTGCTAACAAGATTAAATCTTTGATTATAATGTACAATAAATATACAAAGTATATTTGACTTTTTTGTCTTTTAATTGCCATGGCCTGCTATGAGGTATTTTATCAGAATGGAGAAATGGTTGCTCTTATCTCTTTGCTCAGTCCCAGTGGACATTACGATGTATTTTCTCTCAAATAGAAAAGGCAGCACAGTTCCATTATATGTTGTAAAATGTTGCGATGCCATCCATTTTAGCTGTGGTTGTCAGCTCGCTGGGACCACGTTCTGGGAGTAAGGAACGAATAAAAATGGCAAGCAGAGGACTTACTCATGTTTTTGTGCTAAAGAGGGAATCATATTGGCAGGTGGAGAATTCTTTGGACTCTTAAGCACTGAAAAAGAGTTTCTGGCCAAGAGAAGGTAATGCATTAAACCCAACCCCTTTAAAAATTCTGCTGCGGATCATCGTATTATGAGAACAGTCTACTTCCAACCAATGTCTCCTGTGCCAGTTCTGTGACCTTCCCTCTGCCTCATGCAGCAGTTGGCTTGATTGGAGCAGGCCACTGGCTTCTGGGAAGAGCAGAGTTCTGGGCAGTAGCACAACTCTTCAAATATTGATGTGGTCGCTCCCCAAGTACAGCGATATTATATACTTTTATGCAGAAAGTCATTTCAACTCTTTTCCTTGCCAGAAGTCATAATGCTGAATCTACAGATTGTCTGTCAAGATAATTTGGGTAACCATAGAGTTTGCTTTTTGGATATTTATATAGCACACACATATATATGCGCATAATGTGTGTACTCAAAAGATGTAATAATTTTAATGCTAAGCAAAGATGGAAAAGTAGCTACTTTTCTGTTTTGTACCTTTCTTACGTCTGTCATCTAAGTGCACACACCTGGAAAAGCCACACGGTTATTCTCTTTGCTAGACATATGCTGCAGCTAGAAAAGTAGTATGTATTAACTTGTACCACATATAATTGCCAGCTCGAAAGTCAGAGATGTGAAATGTTGACAGTTTATATGATCCAACCCAACAGTGTAGTATCACCGTGCAATGATATGGGAGTGTACCACACCATTAAAGCAAGTGGACACGTAAGCCTGAGCCCAGGCTAACATCTTTGCAGCAGACAAACAGGAATAGCTCTCAGGGTGGTACAGGCTTATGAGTTATTTATGGCTCAGTCTGTGCCACAAACTCAGTGGCATGAGTTTGACCACTGTATTAACAGAACATATTTTGCTCAGCAGATTATTCAGTGTGAATTAAGTGTCTTAGAGGTAAAGTAATACTTGTAGATTAGTTCTTCAAATTTTCTTATGTGGTTGCCCTCTTGGCATGGCATTTGGCAGTTTTTCTTGTAAACTCTGTTGTTTTTCTGACTTATAAACATCAAGATCGTTGTCTTACCTATTTGTTAATGCCGTAGGTGGTGGTTGAATGCTTGCAATGTAAAATTAAAAGGCAAATTTAAACCTTGCTTAAAATGGTAACAGAAAGTATCAAGTCTACTACCATGAAGATTGTGCAGCTTTTATTGGTCTATCTTATATCCTGTTAAGGTTTAAATATTTCATTTATGTATGTCTACCTATGTCTGTTTCTGTGTGAGTTATGCCCTGTGTGTAAAACAGGAGTTACAGGCAGCTGTAAGCTACTAGATATGGATGCTGGGACCCAAACTATAGACCCCAGAACTCTTACCCACTGAGCCGTCTCCCTGGTCCTTATCCTGTTTATTTTCAAGACAATGTTTCACTGTGTTATTTTAATGAATCTGTAATTAGTTTGACACACACACACGCACACATATATATATTTCTCAGTTCCTAATACAGTATGTATTTCAAAGCCTCAAACTTTAGAGTAGCTGTGGAAGTGTTTTAGCCTTAAATTTAATTATTTCTAAACTTGATAAAAACATGAGTGTGACATTGAGGGCAGTGATGTTTTCCATGGCCTCTGCTTTTAAAAAACATTTATTGATTGAGAATTTCTTACATACATACATACATACATACATACATACATACATACATACATACATAAAATTTCTTCCCTATCCTCTTACAGTGTTTCCTTCCAATTTCATGTTCTCTCCTCTCCCCTGACATGAGTCTACTTAGTGTCATGTACATGAGTATAAGGCAATCTGCTGGAGCTTGGGTAGTCTCTCAGGGACCCCATTCCTTCAGAAAATGGACTGTCCCTTTCCCAGCAGCCATTAGTTGCCAATAGATCCTCAGTGAAGAGTGAGAATTTTTAGCCTTCATTTGAAAAATACTGGTTAATTCTACATGGGGCATTATCTGCTTTTTACCTTTCATGTCCTTTAGAAAGTGCAAATCAGCAGTCATTTTTACTTTCTCCGCCTGGAAACTAGGGTGAGGTATGTTATTCTTTCCTGACAGAAGGGAGGTAGCTAAGGAGTTTTGCCCTTACCAAAGGTTCTTGTTGCTTATGTGATCTTGTACTTGAACATGCTGTCTTGCTGAAAAACCTTCACCCTCAGCTACCTTTTTTTAAGCTTCTTTCCTCAAATGTGCCAGAATCTTTGTGGATGAATTATGTAGCAGTAGTACATTGTAAAGTTTTAATTGTTCATAGAACAATGAGAGGATCAGAAGTTTTTTTAAGGAAGATGAAATAGGTATTAAATGAATATAAAATATATGGAACTATTAAATACTATACTGAGAAAGCACACAGATGGTATTGTAAGTCTGTGTACTGCTTGGACAGTAGTATGTGGAAGGCAGATTTTGTGAAGTGAGGACTTAATGCCAAATGAAGCTTAGACTTTGAATTATATTTTATCCCAAACAGTAGTGAAACTTCTGCTTTACATTAGTTCCTTTTTTGATAGTAGGAAAACTTTAATAAGCATTGTGCTGCTTTTCATCTAGGTTTTTTTCCCTCCTTTTATTTGGGTGCAGCTAGAAAGCAAACGGTAGTGCTGCCCTGGAACTGACAAATCAGAATACCATTTTTTTTAAATTAATGGCAGCAATCTTACCTACTTGAATTTTATTCATACTTATTGTGAAGAAATATGACTCTTTGTTATATAAAATCATACAGGTGCTAAGAAAATATAATCTGATATGGAAATGCATCTGTGCACAATAACTCACAGTTTGGAAGCAATTTATAAATTTGCGTGAGCACAGTCAACTGTACTGTTTACTTTAAGAACATAGCTGCCACTCCAATGAAGTCAAGGAGGAACATCAGATCTACTTTGATCCAAGTTCAAAATAGCACTGGGCTTGCTGGGACCATATATGTGTAACAAGACATGGCTGTCCTGGACTCACTCTGTAGACCAGGTTGTCCTCAAACTAACAGAGATCCACCTGCCTCTGCCTCCCATGTGCTGAGATTCAAGGCGTGTGCCACCACCGCCCAGCTTCAATGCCATTTTTAAATGATTTAAGGAATTACCTTGTTACTTTGGAAACTGGCAAGTTAAGAGAAGTAAGCATTTGTTGTGTGTTTTTATATGAACGTGCCTTGGTGTAAGCAAGTAGCAGGGAGAGCCATATGT
Source organism: Lophiomys imhausi (assembly GCA_907164525.1). Classification (NCBI taxonomy): domain Eukaryota; kingdom Metazoa; phylum Chordata; class Mammalia; order Rodentia; family Muridae; genus Lophiomys; species Lophiomys imhausi. The sequence goes on from CAJQZJ010000605.1 coordinate 191,903, forward strand.
AAAAAAATATAGCTAATTAAGCTATTTAAACAGTATTTAGATTATTGTTAATAGGTTTGGAACCATTAATCTTTAAGCAGACATTAAAAATGAGTATACAGAGACCACATGGATTTCTAACAAGCCTTGTCCTGAGTTGTGCATTCCTGGCCCATCTAGGCTAGTTCTTAATTCTATTACCCAAATATGACCCCATATATACATACGTCCCCCTGGACTGCCATTCTCCACGATATGCTGATGTTCCTGGCCATGTGGAATGAGGTTCCTTTTTCTATCCCATGGTGTAGCTTTTTAAAAGCTTTTAAAAGCATTTTTAAATTGTGTGTGTGTGTGTGTGTGTGTGTGTGTGTGTGTGTGTGTGTGTGAAAAAGAGACAGAGAGAAGCGCAGACACAGTGTGGAAACGTATGCGTGGCATCAGGTCCCCAGAAGCTACAGGAAGAGGGTGTTGTGACCCACCCAGCGTGGGTGCTGGGAACTAACTCCTGAGCTCTGATTCTCCACCAGAACAAGAAATGCTGAGCCACCTCTCTGTCCTGGAAATCCTTTATAATAGTGTTCTAGCCAATAAATGAAGATGGGATGATAAAGTGCAGTTATGTTATTCCCCTAGTGAGTTAACAGAGCTGGACTACAGTTCCTTACCCCACCCTAAGACAGTCAGTGTCCTGAACTTCTGCGTCATTCTTCAAGTAGAATCTGCTAAGCCACTTTGTAGGATTCAGAGATCGAATCATCTGAAATACTGATGGGGGTATATAATCATCACTAAGGAAGCTCCATGGCATAAAGGAATTGACAGTAGGTAGAGGATAATCAAACTACAGATTTAAAAAATGTGTGAGAGAGAGAAGGAGAGAGAGAGAGAGAGAAGGAGAGAGAAAGAGATTTACAATATAATTAGAAGGGACCATGGAAATAAGTAATGAAAGAAAAGAAGAAAAGGAGAGGCAGACAAGGGAGGGAGAAGGTGGGGGGGGGGGCAGAAATAATGGATACAAGTGTAGCTCTGACAGTTTATTTGTCAAATTTAAAGAATTGATTGTTGTTCCAGACATGATAGTAGTTCTGTGGGTTTTTCTAATGTCTCAATCTTTAGGACAGACAAGATGAAATATTTATAAGTGGGATTTGTTGCAAAGTAACTCAAGGTGCTAGAGAGAAAGAAGCCAAGAGCAGATAGTTTTTAAGCTACATGAATATATTGCTCATAGTTTTTGGAAACTAGGATTTCACCATCAAAGTGGCAGAAAGTTTGGTGTATTCAGCTTCTTTTTTTTTTTTTTTTTTTTTTTGGTTTTTCAAGACAGGGTTTCTCTGTGTATCTTTGGCTGTCCTGGACTCACCCTATAGACCAGGCTGGCCTCAAACTCAGAGATATACCTGCCTCTGCCTCCCGAGTCCTGGGATTAAAGGCTTGCACCACATGCCCAGTGAAAGTTTGGTGTACCATGAGGACTTGTACCTCATTGATGGCATGTTCTAGTCTATGTCACCCTGTGGTAGGAAGGATGAGCGAGGTGTTTGAGGCCCATTTAGTCAGGGCACTAATGTCTCGATCACTTCCCACAGGTTCCACTCTGACCACTTCCACTCTGGAGATTAGATTTCAGTGTAGGAATGCAAGGGGACAGAAATTTTCAGATCATAGCATTGATATAGATGGACCGTGTTCTGTGTGCAGCATCGGTGCAGGTGGACACCATGTGGGCTGTGCAGCATGTATGCTGGTAGACCATGTTCTGTGTGCAGCATCTGCCTGGGTGGGCAGTATGCTGTTTGCACACCATCTACACAGTGGACTGTGTGCCATGTGCAGGGTTTTTGGCCCTTGCAGTAACCATGAAACCTCCTTGTTGCTTGTAGTGTATGCTTGTTCTTTTTCCTGCCTCTGCAATACAGTTTTATGAGTGTGCTCTTGACTAGTACAGTTAGATTATTTCCATAACTGAAACAGGGTGCATGCTGAGCTCCAGTACTGTCTCAGAGCAGAATTGATCCCGCTTTCACATTTGATTTTGAAAGGAAGAAAAATGGCATTGCTAGCTCAGTTTAACTAGGCCAGAATTAATAAGGAGCAAGCTGGTAACCAGTGGTTGTGATTTTTTGCTGCTGTTTTCGGCCTTGTGTGCATATGCTAGTGCAGCAGAGTTTAGGTGAACAGCCAGCATCCTGTAGGGTTGATGTGGCTTCCACTCTTCCTGTGGAGATCTGGAGATGACTCTGTGACTGACTGTTAGAACAGCTTGTCACTGTGGAGCTGTCAGGAGAGGTTGGCATGCTGTGCTTCATTCAACATTTCAAACATAAAATCCCTGTGCTATTAGCATCCAAAATTGTAGGATAGGATCTAGATCATGTGTGTGTGTGTGTGTGTGTGTGTGTGTGTGTGTGTGTGTGTGCAAACAATGTACCTAATTTGGACAGAACCTAGGATTCCAAGTCAGTAAACTTCATTCTTTCTGGCAGTACCAATAGTGGGTTGTTTATGGTTTCTGGGAAAAATTTTTTTATTACCCTAAGAAAAAATGAAACTAGTATTATATTCCTCACAAAACTATCTTCAGAATAAATGGAATAGGGAGACCTGCAAGATGGCAGCGACCTACACTGACGCATTTTGAACACGGGGGAAAAAAGAGCCATAAAAAACACAGAGTTTTTGGGCACTGTGCAAAAACCGGAGGGGCTAGACCCCCCCGGGAACACTCACAGCTCCCAAGGGACTGTTAAAAGTCCCAGGGCAAGGCTCTCTCCCCATCTCTCGCAGACACGGAAGCCACTAAACCCGGGAATCGGGAACTCCCATTTGGAGAGGCGCCTGGTAAGATCGACCCCAACTCACAGCAGGCAGAATCAGAGGCCACTTGGCGATAGTTCACTAGCCTATTGGACTCCCCACACCTCAGATAGAACTTATACCCACTTAAAAAATTTTGCGAGATAGTGGAAGTCTTAGCAAGGAACAAACAGGGGGCTCAGCGGGTGGTCCGCAGCCGCTCGTGAAGCGGAGGGCGGGAGGTTCCGAGAGAGCGAGGGAAGCCGGGAACACAAAGGCGGGCGGGAGGGGCCGAATCCCGCGCACTCACGGCAGCGCAGCTGGGGAGGGAGTCCGGCTGGCAGGGCCAAATCCCCGCGAACCCACGGCAGGACAACTGGGGAGAGAGTCAGCCGTGGGCGGGGCCAGGGATCCGAGCACCCACGGCTGAGCTGCTGGGGCGAGAGGACCACTCAGGCGGCCAGAGGATCCGGGGGCTCGGTACTCCCACGGCCGAGCAGCCAGGGAGGGAGACCCGCAGTTGCGCAGACAGGGAGGGAATCAGGCACAGAGGCCAGGCCTGTGGCGAGAAGCCTAGTGAGAAACCAGAAATCGGGACCATAGCTGTATTCTGGAAAATCCAGACATATTAGGAGTGGAGCCAGACCCTGTCAGCCTCCATGACGACAAACAAAGCCCACAGAATCTGTGCCTGGGCAAACAGGTCCATACCATCAGAACCATTACAGGCTGATAACTCAGAGTGCAACATAGAGAAGTCTGAATTGGGAGCAGTGAAACAATCCCGGTCCATTACTCACAACCTGGGAATAGGCTGCACCAGCTCACAGTGCCTCAGACGATTAAAACCACAGTGACCCTGAAATCCCCCTGTAAGCAACGACAGATAGCCAAGTAACTCGTCCCCTGCACCAGATCATCCACTGTGGATCCAAGCACAGAAAACGACCAGAACAGACAGCTAAACGCATCCAATGGCCAAAGGTCAAAAAAAAAAAAAAAAAGAAGAAGAAATCAAGGAAATATGACTCCAACAAAGCAGAATTATACTAGCTCATCCAACTCGGATGACCTCACACCAACAGAAACACATGAAAACGTTGACAATTCTGCATTATGGAAAGTGATAGAGTCCCTGCAAGAAGAACTTAAATCTATGAAGGAATTCAAAGAAGCCACAATTCTACAAGTCAAAACAAGGAACAAAACCATTAAAGAGCTCCAAGCCAAGGTGACAGAGCTTGAACAGGAAAAGGAAAAAGCAATGAAAGATTTTCATACAAAAACAAACAAGCTGGAGAAGGAAATGTACAAAACGAACAAAACCATACAAGACATGAAAATAGAAATAGAAACAATAAAGAAAACACAGTCAGAGTTAAAAGAGGAAGTGGAGAACCAAGGGAAGAGAACAGGAACTACGGATGTGAGTATCAACAATAGGATGCAAGAGATGAAAGACAGGATCTCAGGCATGGAAGATTCAGTGGAAGAAATCAGTACAACATCCAAAGAAAATGAGAAGGCTAAAAAATCTCTCACCCACAACATCCAAGAAATCAAGGACTCAATGAAAAGACGGAACCTAAGAATTATAGGTATAGAGGAAAGAGAGGACTCCCGACTCCAAGGTCCAGGAAATATCTTCAACAAAATCAGAGGAAAACTTCCCAAACCTGAAAAAAGAGATGCCAATAAAAATCCAAGAGGCTTACAGAACACCAAACTGATTAGACCAGAAAAGAAACTCCTCTCGCCACATAATAATTGAAACACCAAATGTACAGAACAAAGAAAGAATATTAAAAGCTGTAAGAGAAAAAGGTCAAGTCACATACAGTGGCAGACCCATCAGAATTACACCTGACTTCTCCTCAGAAACTTTAAAAGCTAGAAGGGCCTGGTCAGATATACTACAAGTCCTGAGAGATCATAGATGCCCAGCCAGACTACTTTACCCAGCAAAACTCTCTATCAACATAGATGGAGAAAACAAGATATTCCATGACAAAATCAAATTTAAACAATATCTACCCACAAACCCAGCCCTACAGAAAATCCTAGAAGGAAAATCCCAACCCAGAGAAGAAAACTCCACCCAAGAAAACAAAGGGAATAGAAAACCCCTCAGCAACTAAACCAAAAGAGGCACAGGACCACCACCTATACCAAACTAATGGGAAATAACAACCCCAGGTCACTAATATCCATCAACATCAATGGACTCAACTCCCCAATAAAAAGACATAGGTTTACAGAGTGGATCCACAAGCAAGACCCTTCCTTATGCTGTATACAAGAGACACATCTAACTACGAAAGATAGACACTGCCTCAGAGTAAAGGGCTGGGAAAAGGTTTTCCAAGCAAATGGACCCAGGAAGCAAGCTGGAGTAGCCATCCTAATATCAAACAAAACAGACTTCCAACTGAAGTTAATGAAGAAAGACAAAGAAGGGCACTATATACTCAATAAAGGGAATATTCATCAAGAGGAAATCTCAATACTGAACATCTATGCCCCAAATACAAAGGCACCTACTTTCGTAAAAGAAACACTTCAGAAACTTAAAGCGCACGTCGATCACAACACATTAGTAGTGGGAGACTTCAACACCCCACTCACAACAATGGACAGATCATCAAGACAGAAGACAAACAGAGAAATATTGAGTCTAACAGAGATCATGAACCATATGGACCTAACATATCTACAGAACGTTTCACCCAAACACAAAGGAATACATCTTTTTCTCAGCACCCCACGGAACCTTCTCCAAAATCGACCACATAGTTGGTCACAAGGATAGTCTCAATAGATACAAGAAAATTGAAATAACACCTTGTATCTTATCAGACCACCACGGAATAAAGCTGGTCTTCAACAGCAAAAGAATCAACAGAAAGCCTACACACACATGGAAATTGAACAGCTCCTTACTGGATGACCACGGGGTCAGGGAAGAAATAAAGAAGGAAATCAAAGACTTCTTAAAATCCAACGACAATGAAGACACAACACACCCAAACCTATGGGATACATTGAAAGCTGTGCTACGAGGAAAGTTCATAGCACTAAGTGCTTTCAAAAAGAAAATTGTGACAGCTCATATTAGTGAACTAACAGCTAAGCTGGGTGAATTGGAAAAAAAAGAAACAAACACTCCCAAGAAGAGCAGAAGGCAGGAAATCATCAAACTTAGGCCTGAAATCAACAACTTAGAATCAAAAAGAACTATACAAAGAATCAATGAAACCAAGAGTTGGTTCTTTGAGAAAATCAACAAAACAGACAGACCCCTAGCCAAATTAACTAAAAGGCAAAGGGAAAGAACCCAAATCAACAAAATCAGAAATGAAAAGGGAGAAATAACAACAGACATTGAGGAGATCCAGAAAATATTAGGGCATTACTTTAAAAATCTATATTCCACTAAATTTGAAAACCTAAGCGAAATGGACAATTTCCTCGATAAATTCCACCTACCAAAACTAAATCAAAATCAGATTAACAGCTTAAACAGCCCAATAACACCCAAGGAAATAGAAACAGTCATTAATAATCTCCCAACCCAAAAAAGCCCCGGGCCAGATGGCTTTAGCACGGAATTCTACAGGTCCTTCAAAGAGGAACTAACACCATTACTTTTCAAACTCTTCCACCACATAGAAACAGAAAGAACACTGCCAAACTCATTCTATGAGGCCACTGTCATTCTGATTCCTAAACCACACAAAAACCCAACAAAGAAAGAGAACTTCAGACCAATCTCCCTCATGAACATAGATGCAAAAATACTTAATAAAATACTAGCAAACCGAATTCAAGAACACATCAAAAGTATCATACACCATGATCAAGTAGGCTTCATCCCTGGAATGCAGGGATGGTTCAATATACGAAAGTCTATCAATGTAATTCACCACATAAACAAGATGAAAGAAAAAACCCACATGATAATCTCGCTAGATGCAGAAAAAGCATTTGACAAAATCCAACACCCCTTCATGCTAAAAGTTCTGGAGAGAACGGGCATACAAGGACCATACCTAGAAATAATAAAGGCAATATACAGCAAGCCAGTAGCCAACATCAAATTAAATGGAGAGAAGCTTGAAGCATTTCCTCTAAACTCAGGGACAAGGATGTCCACTTTCACCATATCTCTTCAATATAGTACTTGAAGTCCTTGCTAGAGCAAAAGACAACTACAGGAGATCAAAGGGATAAAAATTGGAAATGAAGAAGTCAAATTATCCCTATTGGCAGATGATATGTTAGTATACATAAGCGACCCCAAAAACTCCACCAAAGAACTCTTACAGCTGATAAACAACTTCAGCAAGGTGGCTGGATACAAAATTAACTCAAAAAAATCAAAAGCCCTTCTTTATACAATAAACAAATATACCGAGAAAGAAATAAGGGAAACAACCCCCTTCACAATAGCCACAAACAACATAAAATACCTGGGGGTAACTCTAACCAAGCATGTAAAGGACCTATATAACAAGAACTTCAAGCCCCTGAAGAAAGAAATGGAAGAGGCCTTTAGAAGATGGAAAGATCTCCCATGCTCATGGATAGGTAAGATCAACATAATAAAAATGGCTATCCTACCAAAAGCAATATATAGATTTAATGCAATTCCTATCAGAATACCAACACAATTCTTTATAGACCTGGAAAAAGCTATTCTCAACTTCATATGGAACAACAAAAAGCCCAGAATAGCTAAATCAATCCTGTCCAATGAAAAAACATCTGGAGGTATCACCATCCCAGATTTCAAGCTGTACTACAGAGCAACAGTAATAAAAACACCATGGTACTGGTATAGAAACAGACCAGTGGATCAATGGAATTGAATTGAAGACCCAAACATGGACCCACACACCTATGGCCAACTAATCTTTGACAAAGAAGCCAAAACCGCACAATGGAAGAAGGACAGCATCTTCAACAAATGGTGCTGGTACAACTGGATGTCCACTTGCAAAAGAATGAAATTAGACCCATACCTATCACCGTGTACAAAACTTAATTCCAAGTGGATCAAAGTCCTTAACATAAGGCCGGCCACACTAAAGATACTAGAAGAAAAAGTAGGAGAAGCCCTCGAACTCATTGGCACAAGTGACAACTTCCTGAACAGAACACCAACAGCTCAGAACCTGAGATCAACAATCAATAAATGAGACCTCATGAAACTGAAAAGCTTCTGTAAGGCAAAGGACACTGTCATTCGAACAAAATGGCAACCAACAGACTGGGAGAAAATCTTCACCAACCCCACATCTGATAGAGGGCTATTATCTAAAATCTACAAAGAACTCAAGAAACTAAATGCCAAGAAACCAAATAATCCAATCAAAAAATGGGAGATGGAGCTAAATAGAGAATTCACAAAGGAGGAATCCCTAAGGGCTGAGAGACACCTGAAGAAATGTTCAACATCCTTAATCATCAGAGAAATGCAACTCAAGACGACCCTGAGATTCCACCTAACACCTGTTAGAATGGCTAAGATAAAGAGCTCAAATGATAGCGCATGCTGGCGAGGGTGTGGAGAAAGGGGAACCCTACTCCATTGCTGGTGGGAGTGCAGGCTTGTGCAACCACTATGGAGGTCTGTCTGGCGATTTTAGAAATCTAGGAATAACCTTGCCTCAGGACCCAGCCATACCACTTCTGGGTATACACCCAAAGGACCTCTCACGGAGACATAGGAAAGTCTCCTCATCTATGTTCATAGCAGCCTTATTTGTAATAGCTAGAAATTGGAAACAACCCAGATGTCCCTCAACTGAAGAATGGATTAAAAAATTGTGGTACATCTATACAATGGAATATTACTCAGCTATAAGAAACAATGAAATCATGCAATTTGCAACCAAATGGGTGGATCTAGAGGAGCTCATCCTGAGTGAGCTAACCCAGTCTCAGAAGGATGCACATGGCATCTATTCACTTATAGTAGGATTTTAACTATATCGTACAGGATATCTGTACTACAACCAACACACCAAAAGGAACATGGACATAAATTTTTTTTTATCTTTTTCTTTTTCCTTCTTTTTTTCTTTTTTGTTTTTCCTTTTCCCTTCTCTTTTTCCTCTCTTTTTTTGTTGATATTCTTTGTTTTTGTGGGTTTTTGTGTTTGTTCGTCTTTTTTTTTAGTATTCCCCCAGTAGCAAGGAGACACCTTTCACTGGCAGTACTGCCTCGTAGGCCCCTGGTGAATGAAGAGGCTCTTGGCCCTCATATGACTCCTGATCTGTGGTGAGAGACTGTTAGGCAGGGACACTCCATCCCAGAGGAACAAGACGGAAGGGTCAGGGGGTAGAGCATGGGAGGGTGGGGCTGGGAAGCGGGAAAAGAGGACAATATGATAAGGATGTAACCTGAAGCAACAAACAAATAAAATTTATTAACTAAAAAAAAAAAAAAAATAAGGCAGGGGGCATGGCTGAAACACTCTGAATGGAATAGAGGATACAGCCATTCAGCCTGGTTTTGCAGACCTCCAGGTGTAGAGAAGACGTGGAGCTAAGGTAAAATACAAGAGAATTGTCGTATTGGCCCATGCCTTTGACTTCAGCGGAGACGGGGGAGGGGTGAGGGGAGCACCTTAGAGTTGGTGGTCTTATGTATTCTGGAGTCATACGGAGCGGGGTGGTGAGAGTGCATACTCTTGGTCCCACCATTCAAGAAGAGTACACCCTTGGTCCCAGCTCCCAGCACACTGGAGACAGAAACGGGCAGATCCCGGACCTGAGGGTCAGCCTGATGCAGGGCAAACTCTAAATAAAGAAAGACTTCGATCCAGGAGTGGTGTAACACATCTTTGATCCCTTCAGATGGGAAACACAGGTCTCTGATCCCAATAATTAGAGTTCAGAGACACACAAATGAGATTTGGAGGGACCTAGGTTTGGAGGCTACTTACAAAAGGCCTTCTCGATGCAGGCAGATTGTCCTTTGGGATCTCAAAATATATACACTAGAGCTGGTTTAGCTCCAAGGTGACAGAATGATTTCTTCTTTAACCCGGATTGAAAGATAGCGCTTTGTATGTTGTCGGAAGGCCAAATTTGCTTCAGGAGAAGTACTACCTAGCCCACCCCCCCCAAAAAAAAAAAAGAGGGCAATTGTCCCAGGGTTGGGATTGGGGCAGGGCTCTGTTCTTATCGTTCCAGGAGAATCGAAGCGTCCATTAGGGGAGCCCGGGGACGGCTGGACAGTGGAAACCTCAGCAGAGAGCAGAATCAGGCACCAAGGAGGACGAGTGACCCAGTTGATTCTGCCTGGCAGACTTCCTCAATAGCTGTCTCCATCGGGTGCCTGCAACCACCATGGCCAACCAATGTCGCTGGGACCATTCAGCTCTACACAATGGCCCGGCAGGAACCTCAGTGAAGCCTGCAAGATCAGCTTCTGCCTACAAACTCCTTAGGTCATCTAAACAGCTGAGAACAGAAGGACTGAACATAAAAGGAGTGTACTAACATTTTTAACCATTTTTTCCATTTGGGTTCGGGCCCCAAACAGGTCTACTACGACCCAAATCAGCAGGAAGTCACTTTAAGAGAGCGACATCCCATGCCCAGAGGGTGGGGAAGGTGTTTCTCCGCCCTTCCTTTTGGTTATTTGAAGGATAACTGAAAACTCCGATATTTAGGGGAACTGATTACAAGCTGATAAATGGTCCTGTTTAATGGGTTTTGGAGGTTAGCCCCAGGGACTTCCTACTTTTCCTTTTCTGTATCCTTCTTCCTCTCCTATGTAGGAGTGCATAGGCTTGAGAAAAATGAGATATAGACATAGCACAGGAAGGTCCAAGAAGAAG